>JAFIRS010002084.1:0-254451 GCA_018342105.1 Gonioctena quinquepunctata | reverse complement strand
AAATAAAGGATCCATACATATCCACATTTGGAATAAAGGATCCCCCCCTACTTGTTTTTTAAATAAAGGATCCATACACACCCAAATTTGAAATAAAGGATCCTAATACCTGTATTTAAAATAGGATCCTCCCCCCATATAAATCTGAAATAAAGATCCATACACTAAATTTGAAAAGGAAGGATCCATACACTCCCTATATTTGGAAAAAAAAGACCCAGAACTAACAAAATTTTCCCAAATGGATCTGTACACTCCCCATATTTGAAATAAGCATCCATACACTATATAAATTTGAAATAAAGGATCCTCATACTACCTTGATTTGTAGTAACCTTTTAGATACAATGATCCACCATGTTTCAAAGGGGGACATTTGAAATATCCATTGAATAGGGGAGGGAGGAATTTTTCAACTTGTCAGTTTCTGTAAAAAGATATTTTGTTTAGGTAGTTCACAAAAAAAAATTCTTGTGAAAAATATATTTCCTTTGGAAACGTTTAGACACAACTTATTATTTTTCAAATTTCGTGAATTTATTAATTGTTTTTTTCACATGTATGAAAGAATTATTAATAAAAAAATTGTTTTTGAGTAAAAAATTTTTACAAATTTTAAATTTTTTAGGAACATGTCAGATATCTTGTTTGTTTTTCCCATACCCATTTTGTTCTCCCTTTTTGCTCAAATAATTAACTGTCAAATTTTTTCCCTTCATAAACTTTTTTGTTTTTTTTGAGAAATTAATATTATATCCTTTTTTATATAAAGAAGATCAGAAGGAAAGATGATTTTGATTATATATTATTTTCTCAAATTACTTTAAAAACAGTTCAAGAATAACATAACTAAATTTGGGATTGAATCAATGAAAAATATTGCATTTCAAGTTTTTTAGAGGAGGCAAATTTTTAAATTTAAATTTGGGTTTAAAAAACATTTAGGTTTTATTTTTGGAAAATTTGATGACCCCAAATCCTAGATGTTTTAAAAACCCTTAAAATATAATTTTATTTTAATAAAAAAAAAAAAAATTTATATGTCAGTCTCTGGGAAAAAGGTTTCCGGGAAAAAAAAAAAATTTTCCCCCCCCTGATGTACAAAAACCAAAAAAAAGGGGTATTGAAAATAAATAACAGGGTATCTGAATGGAAAATTTTACAAAATTTTTTTTCAACCCTATATTTTGAACAGAAGGTGAATGACAAGAATAAAGTAAATATTAGTATAAAATTTCCCCTACCCAAGGGGGATATTTCCCCGGAACAGAAAATGAAATCAATAAAAATAATATGATTTTCCCTAAAACTAAATTTTTCTTTGTAATATCCCTACCCTATATGGATGTATGGATAAAAAACATGATTATCCAAAAAAATTAAAAACTGCAGCCCCTCACACTACATATAAAAGGGCTTTTTAAAAACAAAAAAACTCTAGTCCGTGACAAACATGGAATCCCCCAGCAATATTCAAAAGGGGAAAAAAATGTAATACATTACTTTTCCCCTATAAAAAATTTTTGAGAAAATAAAATTACCAACTACAATAAATATCCTGTTTTGAACTCTAGACAAATAAAAAAAAAAAAGTAATTGAAATTATTGAATTCATTAAAAATTTGGGATATTCAAAAACAATCAGGGGGGAAAGTATACGAAAATGTTTTGGGTTATTTTTTTTTTAAATGAATTTTTCTTGGTGTTAGAAGGTATATATATATATATATATATATATATATATATATTTTTTTGTATATACATATATATATAAAATATAATATATATATATATATATATATAAAAATATAAAATTATATATACTAGGCAAGTTGTTGATTTTTTTTTTTAAAGGCCTTCTACTCTAGCCCATTTTTCACAACTGATTACCAAAAAACTGAAGCAGGCATAAATAGAAAGGGATCCGCTAAAATGGTAACGAGGAATCCCCCCTCACCCCCCACTCCCCAAAACAAAAAATTTTTTTCCAAACTGCAACTTTTTCAGTAGTCCATCATCAGGTAACCACTGTGAAGATATGATTTTTTTTCTTTGTACCCCTTTTTTATTAGTAATTGTATATAAGCAATTTTTTTCTTTTGAAACCCAAAAAACTAAAATGAAATAAACCCTTATATTTCCAGTTCTAAATTGTTAAGAAAAATTTTTTTATTGCAGAATTAAATTTTTTTATATAAAACCCAAAAGGGAAAAGGTTTAATAGTTTTGTAACGGGTTTTTTTTTTTTAACGGCAATAGTTTTGTAACTTTAAACAAAAAGGGTTAAAAATATTCAATCTAACTTTGGTAGCCTGCCTTTTGGGGGGGTTTTTTGGTTTCCCGGTCTGGCAAAATATTTCATTCCTTGTTAAAAATTTAAAAGGGACATCCCCAAAAAGCTACGGGGAAATTTCCCCCCCCAAATCATGATAAAACATAACAGAGTTTTTCCTAGATCTAAAAAAAAGGGGGAAAAGTCCAGTGATATTTTTTTTAAAAAAACAAAAAAAATAAAGATCGCTGGGAAAAACCAAACTTTTTTTTGGGATCAGGAAAAATCACCTTCAGATTTTCGGCCCCGTTTCAGTTCATCGGAAAAACCGCCCTTTTTCTTACTGGGCTTTTTTGGCTAGTTTGGTCATACATTGGATCTATAAAAAAAGGACATGGCTCTCATGGGGTTGTTTCCCGTTGTTCTTCCGTGGGCTTTTTATTGAGTCCAGTGCAGTCCCGGGGGGGAAAATTTAAAGAGTAAAGGTGAAAAGAGAGAGGGGCCCCCAAACTTTAGGTATCCGTAAAAGGGGAAAAATGAATAACTTGTATTTGAGCTTGGTTTTCAAAGGGAAGTTTATTATTTCTACATTTATTATTATTCCATTTGATTTAATTATTTTGCTGGGAGTTTAAATATTATTATATGTATTTTTTATTTATTTATTTTTAAATTTTCTGTCTTGGGATTTACAGTTTAGTTCTGCCAAAGTTTTTTTGTTTGATTTAATTGTTTTCTGAAAAGTAAAATATTTTTTCCCCTTATTATAATTTTTTTATTCAGATTTTTCCAAACGTTTGTTGGCAAAAACTACAGAGTGAATATTGATTTTTTTATTTTTGGGTGGTTAATAATTTTTTTTGAAATCATTGGGGTTTTTTAAATTTTTTAAATTTAAATTTTAGTCAATTTTTGGTTTTTTTTCGGGTAAAATATAGATTTTTTTCCCCAAAATTTAAAAGAATAAAGTAGAAATTTTATTTTGTGCCCCGGAAAGCAATTTCAAAAAGCTCTGGGGTTTTTTTTTTCTTGTCGGGGAAAATTTTTTTTTAAAATTTTTTTTTTTTTCCCGTTTTAAATTATTGAGTTATGTTTTCAATTATTTGAGTTGGGGAAAACCCCGAATGCAAACAACTGGCCCCAAAAATTTTTTCCCTCACCCAATCAGTGAATTTAAATTTTCATTGGCCTTAAATTGGGGAAAACCCCGAATTTAAGCAATTGGGTAGAAACCAATTACATAACAAAAATTTTTGTTCCCCCGCCCCCGGTGGAACTAACCAAAAAGGAAATGGGGCCCCTTAAATCGTTTTAAAAGTTTATTTGCCCCCCGAAAATCCCCAAAACAAAAAAAAATTTACAATTTCAATTTTTAGTCATATTCAGGAGGAATAATTCATTTTTGCATTGAGAGAAATAAACGTTGTTGATTCATTGGGGAAATAAGTGTTTTTAAAAAACGAAAATAGGGGGGATGTTTTTTTTGTCTGTATCCCCCCCCCGTTGTTAATATGGTTTCCCGGAAATCCCCGAGCATAAAAAAGGGGGAAAAAAAAACAAAAAATATAATTTTGGGAAAAGGGGAAAAAGGGAGAAGAAAAGGGGGTATTTCAAGGAACGGGAAAAAATATCAACGGGGAAATTTCAAACGGAAATTAGTTAATATACAAGGACCCTAGTATTCAATTTTGTGTTAGGGGGGTTTAAAAAGGGGGAAAAAAGGGGTGTTATAGCGCTTGCTTACAAACTTGAAAAAACACTTTCTGAGTCATAGATAACCCGGGTTTAGGAAAAAAAAAGTTTTCTTTGTCTCAAGAGTAGTTCTTTTATTTTCCCCCCAAATTTCCGAAAAAAATTTTTTTTTTATTTGGCCAGTTATATATATATCGTGAGGGGGAAATATCATTTCCAACTATTAGATTAATAGGAAAAAATTTTTTATATATATTTAATATATATATATATATATATATAAATATATATATTATTCGGGGTATATTACCCCATTTAAATGTGCCAGACCGCTTTTAAAAAATAATTGTATTACAAAATTGTTGTGAAAAACAGAATATACCAGGTAATTTTATACCTATTACAATTGTTTTCATTGAAAAAAAACCCTTTCAAATTTCCCTTTTTAAAAAATATTGAATTTTCCTAACGGGCGTTTTTAAATTCGGAAAAAAAATTTGTAAAAAAAACAAACCAAAAAAATTTTTATCTGCCCTTTTTTGGGAGACATAAAAGCAAGGGGGATTCAGTACCCAAAAAAATTGATTTAAAAACCAAAAATATTTTGTAAAAATTAAAAAATGCAAAAACCAGCCCCCGGGGGGTTTCCGATTTCCACGTAGCTACCCTAGTGGGGGGCCATATAAAACCCCGGCCCCAGATTTGAAAAAAGAAAGGAAAAATTTCCCCCTAAAATTTGGGCATAAATAACGTGATTTTTTAGGGGTTTGAGGGTTTTTAAAAAGACCCTGAAAACACGCACATTTTTTTTTATAAATAAGTCAATAATGTTTGTAATTTTGAATTTAAAAAAAAAAATTTTAAAAAAATAAAAGATTATCTAAATAAGTTATAAACAATTGGTCCTAATAAGTTATAAACAATTGGTCCTTCGGGCCGGATTTTCAGAGTTCAGTGGTAACTTTTCTTCCCATCTTAAGAGAAGTTCTGAATTTCAAACTTTTTTCCACACCCTGTATTTGTCATGGTAAAAAACCTATTCATACAAATATAGAAATTGAATAAAATAATCCATGGTCTTCTCGAGAATAAAACCCCCCCTTTTGTTTTTTCTACTAATTTCATCAATAAAATTTTTAAAAAACAAAATCACTCCACCTACATCTTTTTTACAAATATTTTTTGAACCTTCAGGCTGTTTCCGTTAACCTAGAGGTTCTTTGCCTTTAACACAGCCCCAAAAGGGAAGTTAAAACCATCTTTAACGTTTAATAAAAAAATTCCCAAACTGATAAAATTTTTTCCAAAAATTTTTTTTTTGATCCCTTCAATACACCTGAGGGTTTGTTTTGGGAATTTCCATAATTTGATTGGTCCGCCAGTTCCTCCTGCAAGGGAAAGTTTATTTCGGGAGGAAAAACAACTTTTTTAAAATTTACCTGTGGCCTGAGTTTTCCATTGGGGGTTATTGAGCTACTCTAGATAAAGGTCTGAACCATCAAAAAACAGTTTGTCCCCATCACCAGGCTTATAACAACTTAATTTTTTTTTCAAATTTTGTTTCTTCCGTTTTATCCTTAAATTTTTTTTTTAACCCCCCCGACATATGCTAAAGTTTCACTTATTTTAACAGCTACTGTTACATAATACAATGAAATGGTCTTCTTGGAGCAACCACATAAGAACGTTTGTTGTCCGTGAAAGGAACAAAACTTTTCAACCCCCCCAAATTTCATGTGGAACTTCTTTCGATAAACTTTGAACCGCAGGGGGAAATTCAATTTTTTGGAAAAGTGACTTTTTTGGATGCCCCCTTTTTATACTGATCGAGAATCCTTACAAACCTTTTTTTTCCCCTTTTTGCAGTTCCACCACCTCCCCCCAAATATAACATATCTTGGGCTCAAATTTGAACGGTAAAAGGGGAAATTGATGCAAAAATATCATCGGTAGTTTTTCTCCTTCGCACCATTTTTTTTTTTTTGTTATTGGTTTTTTTTTAAAAACAAACTTTGTATAAGACGGGAATATTTAGAAGTTACACTGGGTAACCTCACTTTTTTATACGTTGTCAGATCCCAAAATCAACAAAGGGGGTCATCTTGGGGAATTTTCCCGCGTACAGGGTTTAAAAAGGGGGAAAGCAAATGGGGGACGGGGTTAAAAGGGGCCCCCCCAAAAAATAAAAAGGTTTTTTTTTCCCGACTGTATTTGAAGTAGCTCAATTTGGTTTTGGGGAATTGATTATTGAACAAAATGAACTACAGGAAAAAAGGGGATTCCTCTCCTGGGACTATTGTAATAGGATCTTTAAACCCCCCAAAACTTTTTTTCATTAAACCCCTTTTTGGGGGTTTCCCCGGCATAATTCGATTTAAACGCTGTGAAAATCAAATGGTTTAAAAAAGCCACTGGGGAAAATTTGATTCCACATCAAAGGTTCATTTTTAAAAATTTTCATAGAAACCGTCTACATCCAAACGTTTTGAAAAAAGGGCCCTTTTTTAAAAAAATTTTTGCCCACAGTTTTTTTATAAACTTTCGGGTTTTTTCAAAGACTAAATATATCTGAAAAAATGGACCCCCTTTTGGGGGGTGTAATAAAAATACAATTACACCCTTAATTGTCCCACTTTTTCCCAAAAAAAAGGGGGGGATTATGGATTTTTATGACATAAACTATGAATGATTTTGATATAAAATCAAAAAATTTTTTTAGTAATGATTTTAAAATTTTTTTCAAATTTTTACTTATAATTTATTTAAATCAAAAATTCCCTTTTTTTCCCCTTCCATGGCCTCTCGCTTGTTTGAAATCGAAAACCAGATTACAATTCGCCCTAAAAAATTCCCCTTTTTTTCCCTTTCCCCTCTTTTGTTTATCCGGTTTTTGACCGAAAATATAGAAAAAGGGGAAAAAGGGGGGGGGCGGAAGGGGGGGAAAATTTCTCGGCTACCGAGTGATTTGCCCCGGCTTGCAAAAGGAAAATTTAAACCGAAGATGTATAAAAAATTCACTTTTTTTAATTACATTTTTAATATATAAATATTTGTCCCACTAGCCCAATCCCCAGTTATATAATTGGGGAAAATGGAATTTTCATATCCCAAAATTTTGGGTCTCCTAAATCATTTCCCTCCCCAAAAGGGGGTTATACTTAGCACAACACCTTTAAAAAAAAAATGTGACCCGTGGGTCCGGGGGTTTTTTCTGAATGATCGTAATGAATGGTTTGTAATGAAGTTGAGATACTAACCATTGGAATGTTTGAAAAAAATTGGGGGGGGTTACCCCTTTTTTTCAAATTATCGTGTCTTCTATTTTCTTTGGCTTTGGGGGGAAGTTTCTGCATCCCCTTTCCCGACAATAACATTTTTTTGGGAAAAAACAAAAGTTTTTAAATTTTTTCCCTTTTCCCCCGGGACTCAATAATATAATCCGTTATTAGATAGGCTCATTGGGTGACGCGTCGGACGGCTTTTTTGGATTTGTTAAAGGTAAACGGTAAAACAAAAATCCGTTAATGAACCGTTTTTTATCCGACAGCCTAATACTTGACCTTGATCAATCCTTAAGCTGTTGGATAACGAAAATTTTTAAATTAACGGATTTTGGTATGCTACCGTTTGACGACTTTTGCATTCAATGACGTCTATCTAAAAACGGATTTTAATGGTACCGTTTAACGGCGGTTTAAGTACAAAAAAAAATATTTCAGCTTCATTTTTTTTCTTTTGGGGAATTTTATTACGTCAATTTACAATTATGATCCCCAAAGATAAAAGGGGGTTTAATAATTAATTATTGACTAAAATTCAAATTCTAGTTTTAAAAAATCTTCAACGGTGAAACAAACCAAAAATTTTCGTTTGATACCTTTTGTCCAAAACCGTTCATGAATTACAAAATAATTCATAAAATTTTAAATTTTTTCCACCCATTAACTCGAAAAAGTCTTTTGATTAAAGTTGTTTTTAAATTTTCGCAAAAAAGTTGAAAATATTTAATTTTGTCCTACGGAATTAAAATATTGAAAGCGCCTAAGTAGTTCTACAAACCTTTACCTTGCCCCACTACGTTTAAAATTTTTGCCAACAGGCGCTTATGGAATTTCGCCTCCTTTCTATATCTTTTGATATAGACCATCTACTCATTTCAACTCTACAATTTTACATTGTTGACTCCCAGTGTTATTATATATAATACTAAATACTGATAGGGCTACGGCATAAAAAAATTTTTGAGAGTTCGGGGGCCAGACGTAAGGTGAGAAAAGTGTGCCACTGCTGAACATATGAATTATTTATTTTCCAAAAAAGTCTTGTTTATTTTGATTTAAACAAAAAATTTTGTTGAACAAAAAAAGGGGTAGAACTATAATCTTTGTCAAAAACCAGAAAATGTTTAATTTTCATCATCTCCCCAAAATAGTGCAGTAGTATCTTTTTAGAAAAAAATATACAATGGGGTAGAAATTTTTTTGTAGTTCTAAAAAAATATCGGGGCCACATGCAGGGGAAGCTGTATAACAATACGTATAAGTGTAAATTTGATTCCTAACTTTTCATTATTTCAAAAGATAATTACTGATACCATGTGGAAAAAAGGTCTTTTGGTCTTCTTCCTATTGTTATTTGAGGACTTAACAATACATTCTACAAAAAAATTTTTTCATTTGATTTTTTTAAAATTTTTTCTGCTCTGCTCGGGGCATTCAGCCAAGATATAGATCCCTCTAGAAATTTGAAAGTAAATTTTTATAAAAAAGTTTTTTTGGCACACATCAGACGTCATCAAAATGGAGGTTTTTTCCAACCCCCTTTTTTATATATATATATATATATATATATATATATATATATATATATGAAAATCGCCTTTTTTCACGATAAAATTCATTTCTAACTTTTCGCAGCTCTAGGCACATGAAACTTTTTTACATAGCTTGCTTTCATTTTGGGCAAAATTTGTGTTAGTGATTTTGGCCAAGTGAAAAACTTCTTTTTCCCCATTTACGTTAAAAAAATTTATGATATCAGAAGAGAAATGTGGCTAAAAATTCGTAAACTTTGTCAAATTCAAAATTTTTCCCCAAAAGGGTTTTCAGTTTAATTTCGGGACGGAGATAAGGGTTTATATCTATAAAATATATTCATAGCTAAAAAATTTTCCGCACGAAATTGGGGGAGATTTGTTTTTTATTTGGAAATTTTTTTTCAGTCCTTCTGGGGTTTTTATATTGGCGGCGTTCTGATGGAGCCGCCGCCCTTGAAAAATGCAGGTGTCCTTCTCAATAGTCAGGTTATTTTTTAACGATCGACACTGGGAAAAAATTAGACAAAAAAGCTTTTTTTTTTTGGGTCGATGCCGAAACATATATTTTTGAAGATTTCAGTTTCAGTCGGGCCGATATTCACATCGTGTGGAATTTAAACCCGGGCGAGCGTTTTTCCCAGCGTACCCTGACGAAGGTGTCTCATCGTGAGGACTCTACGTTTTTTAAAATAAAAAGGGCCAACTTTTTTTTTTCGCTTCGTTTTTTGGGGCTGCTGAAAAGGGAAGGTGTCAAAAAAGAGGATTAGTTTCCCCCTGACAAACGGGAAGGGGCCTTTTTGGGGGAAAAAGATTTCCACACCTTTAAATTTAACGGAAATTTTCATCCTGGCCAATTTGGTATACGAGGGACATCAGAAGTTCTTCAAAGATATTCTTCGCAACTTATCATCTAAAATTTCCAGATCGGCGATTTTTGATATACAAGGGACATCAGAGAGTTCTTCAAAGATATTCTTCGCATCTTATCATCTAGGAATTTCCAGATCGGCGATTTTCTACAAATCCTGAACTACCCCAGGAAAAGCTGAAGCAAGAAGACATCTAGATCTTTCCTTCTTCGCTCCCTATCAGGCATCAAGTCAATAAAGGGGCCCACGAATCTAAATTAATTTGTCCAGGGCAGGTTAGTTACTACGAGTCTATATTCATTGGGATTAAACATCCTTCCTGAAGACATCATTAGGATTCCTCGAGAATACCCACCAAAAGTGCACCTTTGGACCCGGAACAACAATTCGCGTTCCTACTTTCCACAAATCCTGCAACGAAAAGAGTTACCTTCCTGCATCTTGTTTGGGATAACGAGTTAAAGATAATATTCCTAATTAGGCACGATTCACTACGCTCGTTATCCACCTAGTTTTGAAAAACCGTGATCCTACCTCCAGTCCTCCCAGGCTGGTCTTGCGGCATTTTTTTTACGAGTAGTTATAGGAATAACATTGCACATCGTTATTCCTCGCGAAACTCAAAATTCATGTCTGAAATTCAACACCTCTGTTAGGCGACGAAAAAAAAAAACAATGTTTCCAATATAAATTTCACTGGCATTCGGTATTTGCGGCTATGGAAGAATCCACGAAAAAAATCGACGAGTTTCAAACACGGCTTTCAATGATTCGCTTGCCTACAGACAAACAGACAGAATTCGCAGCGAATCTGTCTAATGAATTGTTAGATTTTGCAGGCTTTCCACAAGCCGGTTCCTTGGTAGATGAGCCCGTCTACAATTCAATTAGGTCCGAGGAGCGTTGCTACAGACATGAATCGCAAATTTGTTTGGCTCTTTTTGAAAACAATAATGGCTCAGAAAGCCATTCAACTCGAGTCTCGACACCAAAATTAGATTCAGATAAGACTTTAAATACTCCGCGAAAATATGAAAGTGTGTTTTCTGGAAATGAATTTTATATAAACGAAATGGGATCGCGAGAGGCGAGTCCACAGAGAGTGGAAATTCTGGAAAATCTCCCTTCGAGATTTCCCAAAAATTTGTCAGAAAAACCCTCTTTGGGATTTTTCAATGATTTAGAAACTGAAAAACCCACTTCGAGATTTTTCCAAAATTTAAAGAAAAAAGTTATTTCGGAACTAGACTCTGTTGGCGAGTTGACCGACAGGGCTAGCAAATTGAAACAGGATTTGACAAAAAAAATTTTGACGGAAATAGCCCGTCGGGTATAAATTCTCAAAAAGAGATTGTCGTTCAAAGAAAATAATAGGTTTCTGCCGGCATCTCGCACATCTGGCGAGATTACGGGGAGACAAGATGAGTTTCCAATGAAACCTCCGCAAAACTCAAATGTTTCCAAATTGGGGCAAAATTTTTTTGTTGATCAAGAGGCCTACGTGGAGGAACGTAGGGGTGGTGGAAGGTTTTCCCCAGACTTCCGTTCCAAAAGGGAAGTGGAAGTAGGGGAGAGACGGGCCGAGACGAATGGGGGGGGATAATGGGCCTGAAATGTTTGAAAAACTTTTTGGCACAATACATGATTCCTTAGAAATTATTAAAGATAAGAGTTTTAGGCCGGGTAGTTTCCGCAGTCGCCGGAAACCAAAATCCCTGGCGAAAAGCGGCTGAGGGCTCGGCGCCTATTATGGAAATTACCCCACGCGAAGGTTTTTCCCATAATAGGAATATCGACGCCCGTCCCAGTGAGGACGCTCAAGAGACCACACGAGAATCGGCCGTCCGTGAATTTTCTCAAGTTATGGGACCTCCTCGTGCAGAATGGGCTTCGGAGGGGAAACATTGCGAGCGGGTTTTTGAAAAATTCAAGTATACGCAACCCCCCCCCCTCCCGAAACCGTTATACGGAACAATACATATATATATATATATAATACTGACATGTTATATATATATATATATATATATATATATATATATATATATATATATATATATATATATATATAAACTGACAGGGTTACGGCATAAAACAGCTTAATGAGAGTTCGGGTGACCAGACGTATGGTGAGGAAAGTAAGTAAGTAAGTAAGTAAGTAAGTAGCATTTATTTTCTTTGTAGACAGATATAAATTTGTATAAGAATTGTTTAACTTATCCTAACTTAATCCTAGAGCTTAAAAGATTTAACACAAAAAATAAAATGTACCTGAACATTAGGTATAAAACTCGGACAGTAACTTAACCTAGCTCAATCCTAAAGCTTAAAAAATTAAATACAACAACACAACATACCTGAACATTCGGTATAAAACTCGGCCAGTGAATAAAAACTTTTTTCTAGTAAAAATTCTTGTAGGTTCTTTTTGAACTCATGAGAGTTACTTTTTATGTTTTATTTCACATGGAAACCTGTTAAAATTTGCGGCGAAGGTGTGAAAAGGCGTTTGAGGTTATTTTATATTTACAGTAAGGCACATAATAGTTATTTTTTTGTCTAGTTTCTTTTGAATGAATGTTTCTTATTTCTTTAAAAGATTTCTTGTTGTTGAAAATATATAGGCAAAGTTCCTTTATCAGAAGACACGCTACAGTCAAAATACGTAGCTCTCTGAATATTGTTCTACATGTTTCATTTTGTTTCATTCCAGCGATTATTTTTATAATTTTTTTTTGTGCGAAAAATACATCATTGGATAGCGTAGGGATTACCCCACAAACATATACCGTATCTCAAAGTTGATGCTGCCAGGCTGTGATATACAAGTAACTGATCTTGCCGCAAAAGGTGGTCTTAGGGCCTAAGCATATAACCCAATGAATTCAGTTTACTAATGACGGCTTGACAATGACTCCTCCAATCAAGGTTTTCATCTATCATTATCCCGAGAAATTTTGTTGTTTTCGTATTCTGTATAGCTGAACCACTCAGTTGAATCTCCATTTGAGAACATGTTTTTTGTCGGATGTGGAAACGGACTAATTGTTTTTTTTTATATTAAAAAAGAGTTCATTTGTCATGCACCACTCGGAGATATTATTCAGTACACTGTTACATTTGGAAATAAGGGTATCGTCATTTTTATTGGAAATTAATAGAGAGGTGTCATCTGCATAAATGGTAAAAAATGCTTCATCAGTTATCGTATCCATTTCGTTAATGTACAACAGGAACAAAATTGGACCTAGTACGGATCCTTGAGGTACCCCTGTGACATAGTACGTAGGTTCAGATTTAACTTTTTTTATGTGTCCATTCTCCACGGATGTCAGGCTGACATATTGTTGCCTATTTTCTAAGAAAGAAGCCACCCAATCACAGGCATTTCCACGAATTCCATACTGATACATTTTTGACAAGAGTTTACTATGACTGACACAGTCGAATGCCCTGCTGAGATCGCAAAAAATCCCAGCAGGACACTCGCCTGCGTCGATCATTTCAACTAATTTTTCAATGTATGCTAAAACAGCGGTGTTCGTAGACCTTTTCGAGCGAAAACCATGTTGGCTGTTCGTCGAAATTTTTTCGCTCTCCAGGAAGTCCATGAGGCGGTTCAAAAAACGAATCTCAAAGATTCTCGACATACTTGAGGGTACTGTCACAGGTCTATAATTCTCTATCTCTAGTCTATCCATTTTTTTGTGCAATGGCACGATTTTTCCCATCTTCAGTGATTGTGGAAACTCTCCTACCAGAAATGAAAGATTTACTAAAAAGGTAATGGGTTCAATCACATATTGTATGGATTTTTTCAGAAGAAATGCTGGAATTTCATCAAAGCCTGATGATTTTTAATTTTTTAATTTGAGCTTCAGAAGACAGACAAGCTCAGGTTCGGAAAAAGGCCTCAAAAAAATTGTGTTTTTATGAGTTTTTTTTGCCACATAAACTTGATTGTGAGAAGCTGGTATTTTTTTTGTTAGGTCACTTGGTGCGTTCACGAAAAAACTGCTCAAAACATTTGCCACCTGAATGGGATTGTCAATAATATGACCATCGTGTAAAATCCTTATATTTTGTTGTTGTTTTTTTTCGATTAGATAACTCATTTACTACTTCCCACGTGGCTTTGCAAGTATCTTGAGAGCTAATTATTTTGTTTTGGTAATACGATTTCTTTGTATTTTTTATGAGGAGTTCGTGTTGCTTTTTTTGAGCTTTGTATTGCTCTGTTAAGATCGGAAAACGCGATTTCAAGATAAAAAGATCCTTTAGTTCTCTGCTTGATATTTTGATTTCGTCCGAAACCCAATTTTTGCTATTTTTATTCTGATTATAATATTTTTTGAGTGGAAAATATTCGTTAAAATGAAAGAGAAATGTTTTGTGGAAGCTGTCAAATGCTTCGTTTATGTCATTTTCTTTATATAGTTCACTCCATTCTGCTCGTTTCAATGCATTAAAGAATAGTGAAGCTCCTTCTTGTCTGAGAAGTACTGTTGTTCCTAGACTCATTTTTTCTCCAGATTCAATGAAGATTGACCTATGGTCGGAAATCTCATTGTCAAGCACACATATTAGAGGATGAGGTATGTTTGTGAAGCAATGGTCGAACACGGTGGATGAATGTGACGTTACTCTAGTTGGCCGATAAATTTTGGAATGTAAATTGAACCCTATCATAATATCACTTAATTTACTGAAATTATTTTTGTTAAGTGAATTGCTGGATGAGTCAAGATTGAGATCTCCAGTTAAAATAATATTGATAGCTGGTTTGTAAACTGACTCTAAAACAGAGACGATGTTTTTAAAAAATACATCTAATTCGCCATCTGGCGACCTATAGCATGTCAATAGAACAGTTCTGATATTCTTGTTGCAAACTGAGAGACCGCAAATTTCTATGTGCTTGTCAATGCAGTATTTCTCTAAAAAAAGTTTTTTACAGTTCAAGTCCTTTTTCGAATAGTAACTACTGAGTTGGAAACCTTCGAGAGCGTTCCACTAAGCGCTCACAATGATCAAAATATTCCTTCAGCCGTTCCACATGACGACCACGGTCGTTATGGTCGTGGCGAAAACGTCACTAATGACGTCATTATTTTCGCTCACGCCGAGCCCACAACGACCCATCTGAAAAGCTGAGTCGAAGTGGACGTTTTGAGAAATTTGGCGCAATTTTTAAAAGTTAGAGATGGCGACAGAAAAAATTACTTTGTATGACTCGGAGAGAAATATTTTAGTGGAACCTTATGTTCCTCCCGCAGATGCTCAACGTGCGAAATATTCTTCATCTGAATAACGATCAATCACACGTTCATAATTGATAACACATGGCCTAAGTTTTCGCTTTTCACGATCACGATTGCATTCCACTCTTCATCGGAACTAGAAGTAGTTTCTTAAGCATTATTGCGCTGCATCAACAAATATCCAACTGTCGCCATAAAATACATTTTGATTATATTCAAACGTTAATTATTAAAATATAAATAAATTAAAAAGTAACCTCTTCAAGCTTCTGACTTATTATCGAGCTCGCCATTTGTAATGTTTACATGAACGGTAAACGCTCCAGTCCATTCCACTTGAGTTTTCGATTGCAACGCTCGCAAGCAAGTGGAACGGGAAAAACCGCGGTCGTGAGCGTGATCGTTGTGAGCGCTTAGTGGAACGCACTCGTATGTGTCTGCTCTCCAGCGAGGGCCTATCACAATGTGTCTCTGTCAAACAAATAAAATTCAAGTCTAGATCACTAATTTCAAGTTCCAAGAGGTCGATTGATTTTTGATTAAGGCTTTGCACATTCAGAACATATATGTCAGGATTGAAAATTGTTAGATTATTGGGGTTGCTGACGTTTGTCTTCGAAAAAACTTACTGATACACGCCCCGTCAGGCCATATCTTGGGATTCATGGCGGTTCGGAAGTTGTCATCGTGAATGGTCACTTTGAATGATAGATAGATAGATACTAGGATGCCTCGGAGTTATTGATTCACACCTGGCCTCGGGAAAATGTTTTCGGAGCTCTGTCACCAGCGTATCAGCGGATGTCGAACGGTCGATTCTTGATACATGCAGTTCTAGGAGTTTTTTGACTCCCTTTATGGAGGTGTCCTTATTATTTCCAACGACAATTTTTCGTCTCCAATTGTTTTTATGTTGTACCTTTTTCCATTCATCTGTTTTTTCTGCTATTAGATTCGTTGTGGGTGCCGAGATACTACTTCCATTCTCGGTTTTCGTCAAATGAATGATTTCGGAGTATTTTAGCGTCGTCTGTACATTCATGACCTCAGCCGCTACCGTGTCTTTGTTTATTTGGGAGTTCCCTGTTTTTTTGGCTTGTTTTGTTTTCGTTAGCCTGGCTTGGCCTTTCTTTGTTTATTTGGGAATTCCCTGTTTTTTGGATTGTTCTGTTTTCGTTCGCCCGACTAGACCTTTCCGATTCTTTTTCATTGTTATGCTTTTTTGTCACGGCTGTCTTTTCTGTTGACCCTGAATTTATGTTAGCCGTTTTTTTCTGGGTATCTCTTGATAAGTGGTCGTTTGGTATCCTTTGCAATACATTAATTTGTTGGTAGAGCAAATCTATCTTTTCACGAAGTTCTTGAATGAAAAGTGTGCCCCTTCTGCCAACATATACGAATTATTTGTTTGTATTGTATTTTACCTTGTTTTTCTTGACTGTAAGTTTTCCAAACGTCTTGTTTATTTTGGTTTGAACATAAAGTTTGTTGATCAATAACTCCAGTAGTGTTTAATTTATCTTCATCTACCAGTAGTAGTAATTGTATTTCGTAGTTTTGAGAAGATGCCTGGGACCACATGCAGTGTGAAAAGCTGTACGAACAATACGTATAAGTGCAAATTTTATTCCATAACTTTTCACTCATATCCAAAAGATAATTACAGATACCATGGGAAAGGATCTTTCTGGTCTTCTTCCTTATTGTACTGAGAGGCCTTAACAATACATTATACAAAAATGGATTCATTTGCTGTATTTTCCATTTAATTCTTCTCTGCTCGGCGCATTCAGCCAAGATATAGATCCATTCTACTCTTCGAAATTTGAAAATAAGATCTATAACGTTGGCTATTCTGGCACACATCGGACGTCATCAAAATGGTGGTTTCGCCGTAACCCTGCCAGTAGAAATGTTATGGTTGAAGTTGAAGTTGACGTGCGAGTCGTGCGATCTTAAGGAACGTCCCTTTTGATTTTTCATGTTTTCAGTTTTTATATGAAGTAGTTGCTTGATAAACAAATCGGACTCGCCATAATAGGTATATTTTCTCGAAATTTAGATAATTTATCTATTTCTGCTATGGCAGACGAGAACTGTTGGAGAACAACAGCTTTCAGGCAAAGTGTTGTTGCGAAAATGTGAGTAAATAAACATTCAAGTAGTTGTTTATCTCCCGTCAAATAGGTCTGATTAGAAGAAAAATATAAATTGTGATTTTTTTAACAGAGATGAAGCGATACGCCAGTCCGGAATGAATACCTCAAGAAATAGCCTGGAAATGGAAAACCATGTCTTCCAGAAAGCCAAAAATAAGGAAGAGTACCTTGGTTTCGTTGCAAGATTGATTTTACATGTCCGAGAAATCAGTGAGTGTTTTTTTTTTATTCATTGAGCACAAACTGAAGTTTTATTCATTAATAGAGCCTAAACAAGGAGGCGGAATGGCAGGGCCTGGACAAGGTCAAGGAGGACCTGGTATGCCCGATCCAATCAATGCCCTCCAAAATTTAGCCAGCCAGGGCAGCCGTAACCCCATGATGAACATGGGTCCACAACCCGGTCAAATGGGAGGACAGCAGCAAGGGACAGCTACCAATCTCTTGCAGACCCTCAACAGGGGCCCCGGACAACAAATGATGATGGGTAATATGCAAGGAAATATGTCAGGAGCTATTTCTATGCAGGCAAGTGAAAGTCGCAAAATACATTCTGAAACGGTGTTAATATCGGGATATAATCTTTGTATCAGCATCACGTAGATTATCTTTTTTTTTTGGGCAGGAGAGGCAAAACCTTGGAATGCCACCGAATGGTGGTCAAATGGGGGGAAATCAGATGGGCAACCAAATGGCCAACCAAATTCGACTTCAGCAAATGCAAAATAATAACATCAACCAACTCCCAAACCATCTTGGTGGTCAGTTGCAAAATCAAATGCAAAACCAAATGGTTAACCAGATGCCTGGACAGCTTTCAAATCAGATGCAGATGGGTAATTCTATGCCTGGACAAATTCAAAATCAGATGATGGGTAAGTGGTATGCAGCATTTTACAAGCTTCTATGTTATGCTATCCTATTTTGTGGAGTTTTTAATTGTTGTTCTCTACAAACCAACAACAAAACAAAAATGTGCTTTGAGAAGCCTATGCAAGCTAAAATTTTGGGATTCATGTGGACCACACTTTAAACATCACAAAACATCAACGGTATTTATTGAAAACAGTTTGTTTTATAGTGTTTTCCAAATTTGCTCTCTCCCAGGAAGTAAAAAATGTCAGTTATCTGTTCTAAGAAGGAGAAATTACTAAATTTGCCTCCATAAACGTATGGGGGCGTTTTTGGTATTTTGGACTAAAAAATAAACTAAGGAAATGTCAAATTTATCAGTAACACCACCGTTTGAAAAGGATTTGCCTAAAATATTTCAGAACAAAAGTTACATTGGAAATTCTAAATATAAAATATACTTCTTTTGATTACTTTTCGGGAATCAAAATCCTAGTTTTGGGAAAATACTAAGAATTTAAAATCGCTCTTGAAGTTCATATTACCTTGACAATTGCTTGTTAAAATCTGATATGCCTGAGAATTTTCATGTCCTAGTCCGCTATATGGGCCCCTGTTTGTGTTGATATATGTTCGGACAATTTCAATCTTCCAATTTATCTTTTTAATATAATTCTACTGGTGTTCAGATTTTTTTATTCTTAAATGTCTTGAGGTTTTCCCCGTGTAAGTTTTACCATAAGCACATAGAACACAGTATGCACAATTCTTGAATTTTGTTCTTCATTTCTTGGTTTTGTTCAGGTTAAATAAAAAAACTCAAGGTATTATGAGTTCTGAATACCTTTCTAAATTTGAATAAAATAGAAGCAGGAGTACATCATAAAGAACAAGTTTGTATAAATAAAGTGCTTACATTTTCTAATGAAAACCTTGGGGCTTCGAGCATTCCTCAAGTCCTCCGGTAGATAGTTATAGATTTTAGAAGCTATTATAGTTGGAAATTTTGTACTGGCTTCTTTTGTTACAAATGGCACAATGGCATTATTTCTCATCTTGTTTCTGGTTTGATATGAATGGTCAACTGTCTTTATCAAGTTCCTTTTTTTGTGTATGAATTTACAATTAGCGAGTAAATAAAGAGATCTTATATTGACAATCTCTTCATTATAGAGCAAGCTAGTTGAACATAATTTATTTTTGAGCTGAATTACTTTCAGAATATAATTTTGTGCCACTTTCAATTGTTTTATGGTATTGTTATATGCACCGCCCCATATTATGATTCCATAGTTGATGATTGATTCGACCAGTGATTTGTATATGTTGGTAAGAGTTTTTTTGTTGAGAAAGCCACGCATAATATGTATATACAAGTGTTCTAATTTTTTTTTAATGCCAACACATGATCATCCTATCTTAGATGCCTATCAATAGTTAATCCAAGGTACTTTGTACTCTTTGATTCTTGTATTGAACCGTGAAGTTATTTCTTGGAAGTCAGGTCTGGTGGAGTTGGTGATTGAGAATGCTATATAAGTAGTTTTCTTAATATTTAGGGATCATTTGCTAGACTTAAGCCAATTGACTTCTTCCCAATTTAATCCTTCAAAGAGTAAGATGGTGTCATCCGCATATGAGATTATTGAGATATATAATAGGGAGTTTATGTAGAGAATGAAGAGGACTGGGCCTAATATAGTGCCTCGTGGGATTCCCATCGCGGGATTCCCATGTTAGGGGTTCACTGAGTTCATTTTTTACTCTTAAAAATTGGGTCCTTGAGTTAAGGTAGCTTTGTATATATAGATCTCCCACTAGACACTTTTATCTCGCCTTCCACTGAATGCATCGGTTTTATTAGCCGGTGATTTCAATATAAATTACTTAAATAACTCTTTGCAATGTAAAAGATCCTTAGACGATTTGCTTAACTCTTTCAACTTGACAATGCATGTTAAAATGCCTACACGCAATTCTAAATATTCATCGAGTCTTTTGGACTATGTTTGCTCTAACCTTCAGGAGGTCATAAGTTGTGAAGTAGTCAATGCTGGCATTTCTGACCTTGAAGCAGTTTTATGTAAGTGTTCCTGCAATGTCATCAGGAACACGAGTGCACATAAAAAGTATGGGAGGATATATTGTACAAAAAAAAATTGTGAGATTTGTGAAACTATGTACAGAATCACCATGGGCTCATATATTAACCGCCAACGATCCTCTAAATGACTTTCACCATCAACTGATGTATTTGTTTGATAAAGCATTTCCACTTACCAAAATTAAAATTAAAAGGAGGAAACCTTGGATGACCAAATGCATAAAAATTTCTTCTCAAAATATGAGGTGTCTTCACTACTAAAGAAAATATATCAATACAGAAATATTTATAGAAGGATAATTAAAACTGCCAAAAAAAAATCATTTCAATAAAAGACTTTCTAATGCCAGCAATAAACAGAAGGAAACCTGGAAAATTGTAAAAGTAAACTGAATTCTGAGGAACTGAATATATTTTACTGTTCTACAGCCGACAACCTAGCTGGTGAAATAATGTGCGAAGCAAATCCTTTAGATTACATGAATCACATCGCCATATCTAATTCTTTTTGTTATTTACCGACTTATGCAAGTGAAATAAAAGAAATTCTCAATGAAATCAAAAACAAAAACTCTTCAGGATGGGATGATATCTCATTAAAAATATTTCTGAAATTACCCGAAAATGTTTTAGATATTCTGGAAGATGTTATAAATTCATCAGTTTTGAATGGCATTTTTTCATCTTGTCTGAAAATTGCTGAGGTCATTCCATTATTTAAAGGGGGTGATCCAAGCATACCATCAAATTTCAGGCCCATTTCTTTATAACCAACTTTAGCAAAAGTTATTGAGGAAAATAATCTCATCCATTCCAAACAGTTTAGTTTTTGAGCCGCAAGAAGTACAAATGATGCAATGTTTTCTTTTCTCGAGGAACTTTATCTTCAACTGAATGATGGAGAGGTTGCAGCTGCAGTATTTTGCGATTTGACAAAAGCTTTCGACTGCGTCAATCACAATATATTGCTGCAAAAGCTCGAAATTTATGGTTTTAGAGGAAACCTTCTACTGTGGTTCAAATCTTACTTATCAGGTCGTGTGCAAAAGGTGACATACAATGGTGAAACATCTGCTGAACAGGAAATAAAATACGGGGTACCACAGGGGTCTGTTCTCGGTCCTCTTTTGTTTTTACTATATATAAACGATTTAGCCGAGTTACCCATTAATGGGAAATTTACCATCTTTGCAGACGATACATCCATACTGTGGCACAATAAAAGCACGGTCACGTTACAAAATAATTTAGAAAAGGATTTGGAAAAAGTCAACAGTGGTGCAGCCCAAACCTGTTAACGTTCAATGTTTCTAAAGCGAATATTTTAATATTCAAATATATTATAGATTATGTCTCGCTCAATGAACAAGTAATTGAGCCCAAAGCTGAGATTAACTTCTTAGGGCTACATATTGACAATAAATTGAGATTTGAAGACCACATCAGCAAACTATGCAGGAAATTAACCTCAAGTTGCTAGGCTATAAGGACAATATCATGCAAATGGATTCTCTATCAGCAAGAAACGCATACTTTGCGCTTTGTGGGTCTCACTTGGAATTTGTTTCTAGGGTGCAAGTTCTCAAACTTTAACCAACTCAGTTTTTATGCTCCAAACAAGGGCAAACAAGTCAAGCAAAAGCAAAAATAAGTGATTCCTGTCTTTTTTTATCACAACAAATTTTACCCTTTGCCTGCCTCTTTATTTTAGAATCAGTTTGTCTAATTCATAAGAACTTCAAGGAAAACATTATGCCTCATCAATCAAACTACGAAACCAGACTCTTCCTATTCCCTCAACTTCTCAAATCAAATCCTCCATATTTTATAATGGAAAGAAACTATTCAACCATCTTCCTCTTTCCACCAGGAAAATAAATAATCATTACAAATTTCGTAAAGAGGTTAAAAAACTCCTTTGTCTAGGAGTCTATTACAATGCAGATAAATTCCTCATTGACAATTTCACAACTTACAATAAAAATTCCTAAGGGGAAAATAAAATCATATGGACAAAGCACTTATATAAATCTAAATTATATCTATATATAACACAGTCATGACACTAAAAAGAACGAAGCAACATGAGTATGATGTTGGTATATGAGATTAATTGATAAGTTTAAAGGTAGAAGAGTAAAGGGTTAAAAAGTGTCAGAATAAAATTCTTCCAAGCTATAATAAGGTCGATCACATAGTAATAAATAATAATAATAATATTTATTCATTCCTCGTTTAAAAGTACAAAATAAAAAGAGAGATTTATATAAGTACAATGACAAGGAAAACGTCAGAGGGTTTGTACAATTAAGACAATTAAAAACATTTTTTATCAATTAAAATTCATCTAGTGAGTAGCAATTTTTTTCCAATAAGGCTTTCTTTAATTTTGCCTTGAAAATGTCTAAATTTGGAGAATTTTTTATCCCATCATCTAACTTGTTGAAAAGTTTAGGTCCAAGATAAAGAAAGCTTTTTTGATATAGAGTCGTTCGATGTATATTTGGCATTAATTGATTTTTGAAACGGGTTGCGTACTGATGTTGCTGAGATAGAAATTTTGATTTGTTTCTGTATACATAGATACAGGATTCATAAATATAAAGACCAGTGATAGTAAGTATTCCAAGATTTTTGAATGCATCTCTACAAGATTCTCTCCATCCAATACCAGAGATAATTCTTACTGCACTCTTTTGCAGAGCCTTTTTGAAATGATCATTGTAGGTAATATCCCTTATATAATCTGGTAAATGGTTGAACATGCAACCATTGTAGATAAAAGAGTCCTTCACTAAGGACGAATTTGATCTTGGTTAAAATTGATACTGTTATGCTTGCGAATAGAGTAATGGGAAGGAGTAGTATTAAAATTGCACAAATGTTTTTTAATTAAGCATACTGTTTCAAGGATGAAAATGGCTAAAACAGTATGTATTTTAAGGGATACAAATAATGGTTTATAGGGATCACGTGACTTTGCTGTAGATAAATATCTAATTGCCCGTTTTTGTAGTATCATGGTGCTTTGTAAGAGATTGATATTGCATACTCCCCAAAATGGAATTCCGTATCTTAGGTGGGACTCTATCAAGGCATAGTAACTTGTTTTTGCTACTGAGAGTCCGAGCTCTTTTGTTACAAGTCTCACAGCAAAACATCCAGAGGCTAATTTCTTATTTAAATTGAAAACATGTTCAAATTTCAATTTATTGTCGATCAATATTCTCAGAAATTTAGTGTTATCGCGGCTCTCGATAGAACCATTATCCAATTTAATATTGCTTAGTTCACACCTGAAAGATATAATGTTGGTTTTCGTTACATTCAAAATTAAGACGATTAGAATTACACCATTGTTTTATTAATTTTATGTCAGTAAGGATTTTTTCTTGAAGAGAGTTAGCATTTTTGTCTTGCCATAAAATGGTAATGTCATCAGCAAAAACTGTGAATTTTCCTGATATGTTTATGCTAAGCAGATCATTAATATATAACAAAAAAAGGGTGGGGCCCAATATAGATCCTTGGGGTACACCACAAATAACAGGTGCACTATCTGACAGGGTAGTGGTTTTTTCTATTTTTACAATAACATTAAGTGATGAATTCAATTGTAACAGTTCAATGTTTATCGATAACAAATTATTACTATTAAGGTTTCTGAATTTTTTCGATTTTTGGTGACTGTCATGTCCATTGTAAATATCAACAGAAATTACTGAGTGATCAGTTATCGCAGGACTTATTGCTCTTTAGGCTCACTATTTCCGATTTTAAATTGTCTATTAAGGTTTTTAAATTGTCGATGTCTTTTAAGATTTTTGGTACCTGTGACAAGCTGTTGTGGCGTCGTCGCAGAAAAATGTCAGTTTCCTAGGACCTTTAAGATCGATGCCTCTAATTTCCGAAGCGTTTAGGTCAGAGCACTTTTTGTGGATGTCGCGGCTGCAGCTGTCACATGCCATCAATAGGTTGGGGTTTGCCTCCACATTGTTGCATTTCATGCACCTCATGGCAGAATTCCTAATTTCACTGGAGTATGGTAAAAGATTTGGGCAAGAAGGTTAATTAGTGTTGGATAGTTTTTGCGCTGATTAGCAAAAAAGTTTTGTGAACCATTTTATTTATTCTTATCTGTTTTGATTGTTTTTTTTTTTTCATTGAACACCTGTTTGCCTGGGTTGAGGAAATAGACTTATTCATAGTTGAGGCAACTAAACAAAGTGCACTGTTTGAGCTGGAAAGCTTTGACGCAAATTGTACCCTGTGTATAATAAGAAATTATGCTTCCACTGGTATGCGACTTGGCAATTAATTCCACTTTGTAACTCAAAGTCAGGCCAAATTCGAGAGATTGATTTTATTTATTTATCATATGGCATACATCAATAATGTGTCGGGTAAGTTAATAAACACAGAAATATAGCATGAATCACAGTTGAATGTCTAAGTTAGTGATATAATTAATTGAGTCTGGTGTCGCCGTCAGGAAATCATTTGGATGTCCTCCATATGCCCTCAGGTTGCAATGTTCCGTGATGTGACGGATCGTCTGCCTTTCAGCGCCGCAGTCACATTGTGGGGAGGGTATTATGTGTAGAAATAAAAATATCAAATAAGAGGTGGTTGATTGGAGGACTGTATCACTCGCCCAGTTCAAGTGATGCTGTGTTTATTGATAGTTTGGAGGAACTATTTGAAAACTATTTTCTTAAAAATAATTTTCTACTGCTGGGTGATTTTAATATTGACTATGCTGATAACAATGCTTTTTATAGCAAAAAAATCAAAAATGTGTTCAATATGTATGGTTTTGCTCAAATAGTTACGCAGTATACTAGAATTACACAAACCTCAAAAACCCTAATAGATTATGTAGTAACAAATTGCATCTGTCTTTCATACTCCTAAGATAACTGACCATTCAATGATATCGGTCAATTGTTTCAAATCGAATATAAATGTTCCTGAAAAAAATCTGTTAGAAATATTACTTCAGAGACATTTTCGAACATAAATATTGAACTAATTGATCAAACATGGCTTTTAAATTCAATTGATGTTAACGAAATCTTGAATGAAATATTTGACAAAACTAAAATAATTGTAGATAATCTTGCACCGGAACACACTATCTCAATAAAAAACAATAAGTTTCCTTACTATGATGTTGAATTAAAAAATAAAGCGAAGGAACAAGATGCAATATATAAAACATTTAAAAATAATTACAACTCAACTCGGCGAGATAAATTCTGGGAAAACTATAAAATTGTTAGAAATCAGTATGTTAGTATGTTGAAACATAAAAAAAATCTTTACTATGAACAGCAAATTGACGCAAATCGTAACAATCCAAGACAAATGTGGAAACATCTTAAATCAATAATAAATCCAATAAATAATAATAAACTTAATAAAATCATCTTTTGTGAAAACAATTCAATAACAATTAGTGAAAATAAAAATGAGATAGCGGATAATTTTAATAATTATTTTGTAAATAGTGTTTTAAATATTTCTAATAGTATCCCACAATCTGAGGAATGGTCATCCACAAACTATCCAGTTATAAACAGTTCATTCCCCAAATTCAAACTATTAACCATGATTGAACTGAGAAAGATTATGCATTCATTAGCCAATAAGAACAAGTCGGAAGTACTGAATAGCAAATTTTTAAAATAAATATTCGAGGTATTTGGGCATGTGATATTAAACAGTCAGGATTTAGAAAAAATCATTCCTGTGAATCAGCTGTTCAGTATACTTTCTCTAAATAGAAAAATGCGTATGATGAGAATAAATACACTGTAGCTGTTTTTCTTGACTTCAAGCGAGCATTTGAAACATTTTGATAAAAAAATTAAATTATTATGGATTAACAGGCTCTGTGCTGGCTTGGTTCATTAGTTACCTTAGTGAAAGAAAACAGAAAACAAAAATCGATTCAAAAATATTTGACGAGTTAGATATCAACATTGGTGTTCCCCAAGGAAGTGTACTAGGTCCACTTTTATTTATAATATACCTAAATGATATTTACTACGTTCCTGGGGAACATGAACTTAATCCGTTTGCAGACGATACATTGGTTTATACTTCGAATACCGAACTGAATTATGCTGGGATACCCTCAAAGGTTCTATGAAGAATATTGAAGGGTATTTACATAAAAATAATTGAAGTTTAGTGCATTTAAAACAAAAGCTATGGTGATAACAACCAAATATAAACTAAATTCTATTGATTATAATGAAACAAAGTTTGAAATTGACTGCCTTGGAATATGTGTGAAATAAAATATCTGGGAGTTATTGTAGACAACACTCTGAGTTTGAACAGTCATGCTGAATATGTTATAAATATTTCAATTTTTTTTTTTCTAGAATAGCAAATAATTTTACTCTTAACTCCAGAATATTAACATATAATTGTATAATTAAACCTCATTTTGAGTACTGTCCTACTTTAATGTATTTAATAAACCAAAATAGGGTTTCTCAACTTCAAAATCGGGGTATGAGAATTATTTTGAGATGCAGTCGTTATACTTCCATTGATTACATGTTAAATATGCTGCAGTGGCTGTCGATTTCGAATCAACTGTTCTTTTTAACAATGGTTTTTATTTTTAAAATAACCAAAGGTCTCCAACCAACATATTTTAACGAATTTTTTGTTTTCAATAATCAAATACATGAACACGAGACAAGATCGAATGCTTATTTTCATATATATAGAACTCGTTCTGATGGCGGTATGAAAAATTTATTCTTTAAGGGACTAGAATTTAACAATTTACCAAATACCATTAAAGAGGCAAATACTGTGAAAGGGTTTAAAAGGGAATTGTTGGAATATCTAGAGCGTTAGTTGGCTGTAAAATATGTGTGTGTGTG
This sequence comes from Gonioctena quinquepunctata, assembly GCA_018342105.1. Taxonomy (NCBI): domain Eukaryota; kingdom Metazoa; phylum Arthropoda; class Insecta; order Coleoptera; family Chrysomelidae; genus Gonioctena; species Gonioctena quinquepunctata. Next base: position 227,521 of record JAFIRS010002084.1, on the reverse strand, counting down.
TGTGTGTATGTTCTGTATTTTACCATCTTCTTGTATTTATGTATACTTTTTACTATCTTTTTATCTATTTTATCTTTATTATTGTTGTTATTTATATTTAGATTTGAATGTTATCAATATTTTTCGCACTATGTGTAACTGTTTATTATCTATTATATCTATTGTAAGATTAGGATATATCCTTACGTATTACTTACTTCTAGAAGGCATCTGCTTACCTGCCGTGGTTGGTCCTAATCCTGTTAAGTGTTGTCCATGTCTTATGTGGTAGTTCGAAGCCTGCTGGGGTGGTAGTAATGCACGGCATGTTGTGAAATTCCGGTTGGGCTGCTTGGGTCCATTTCTGTCTCCACTCATTTATTGGGTTAAAGTCAGCAGACACCAGGTTTTCAGCTGTTCTGATAGGGGGGTTTTCTAGAGCGCAGTCTGTTTCTTCCTAGGTCCTCGATGTCTGTGTTTATTGGTAGTTGTGGGTTTTGAAGGGCCTTGTTGTACTCTCTGGCAAGTGCAGTGGATCTCCGTATCGAAGGAGGTTGAATGTGGCTTAGAACTGGTAGCCAGTGACTTGGTGTAGATCTGATTGTGCCCGAGATTAATCGCATCGTGTGGTTCAGTTGAGCATCAACCATTTTAACACGTGGGCTGTTTAGCCAGACCGGAGCACAATATTCTGCCGTGGAGTAGAGGAGCCCCAAGGCGGAGCATCGAAGCGTGGTAGCGGAGGATCCCCATGAGGTGCCGCATAATTTTTGTATGATGTTATTTCTTGTTTTGAGTTTTGAGGTAGTCTTAGTTAGGAGAGAGAAAATATTCCACTACTACACTAGAATATCCTTTATTCACCATAAAAAATACAATAGTATTATAAGGTTTTGTCAAGAATATATAAATACCATAAAAACACTAAATAAACAAATGAGAGGTGAACAATTACAATATAAATATCACTGTTTTGCTAGAATATACATAACTATAATTTTTTTTTGTGACTACAGATTGTAACTTCGAAATATATTAGTTGGTGTTGTAGTCAAATGATAAGAATTCGTCGATACTATAAACAACGTTTTCCAAGCAGATATTCCTCATGTAATTTGTAAACGAAGCTGTATTTAAGTTTTTTATATCTTCTGGTAGTTTATTAAATAAAATAGAACCATAATAATTTTTCGAAAAACGGCAGTGATTTAGTCTTGTGAATTCAATTTTAATTTGTTGTGATTGTCTGGTGTTATGTAAATGAAAATCGTTTTGATTTAGATATAAGTGAGGATTTTTTTACATAATTTATGCACGAATAGACGTAAAGAGAAGGTAGTGTAAACATTTTATTATTAATAAATGTTGTTATAATGTCTTCTTGATAACCCAGTTTGAAGATAACTCGCAAAACTTTTCTTTGCAGTCCAAACACTCTTTTTACATGAGGCGAGTGCCCCCAAAGTACTAGACCATAAGAGATATGGGACATAAAAAGTGAATGATAAGCAGTGAAAATGGTTTCAATAGAAATGTCCATTAAACTTCTTATAACATAAATGCTCTTTGCCAATTTTTTGGAAATAAAATCTACGTTTTTTCCAAGAAAGCTTTGGATCCATTTGGAACCCAAGAAATTTGCATTTTGATCTATAGGCAGTTGTTTGTGTGTAAAAAAGTAATGTTGCGTTTTATTTATATTCAGTTTTAATTTATTATTTGTCAACTATTTATCAGCATTCGATTCTGCTACTTTCATTTCATTAACTAAAGCCTCGTAGTTTGTATTTTGGAGCGTTAAGGATGTGTCGTCTGCAAATTCGTAATCTCAGAGTCATCATCAGTCTTGAAATCAATCACATAAATCAAGTATAGAATTGGTCCCAAAACCGAACCTTGGTAAACTCCGTTTTTTATTTCTTTGGTATCAGATGCCTTATTATTCAAAAAAACGTAATATCTGTGTTCCGATAGATATGATCTAACAAGGTTAATGGAGTTTTCCTCAAATTTGAACCACTTCAATTTTTTAAGTAGGATTTCATGTGACACGGAATCAAATGCCGCCTGAAGATTGCAGAACTGTTCCTGTGTGGACACGTTTCTGAAATCATACGACGATCTTATCTACCAGCTGCATTACAGCGTCTGTGGTTGATTTTCCGTTTCGGAAACCATATTGGTAATCTGGAATGATGTTATGTACCTCAAAGTGTTCTACTAACTGCGATTTCAGAGCAGCTTCAAATATTTTACCGACTGTGGGAAGTATTGAGATGGGTCTTAGTTTACACAATTCTTCGGCATTTTTTTTTCTTTTGGTATTGGGATCACTTTTGTAATTTTAAGGCAATCAGGAAAAGTTCCGGATTTTATGGCTTCGTTTATCAGCTTTGTTAAGGGTGAGAGTATGATATTTTTGATTGTTTTTATTAAAAAGATATTTAGCTCATAATAGTCAGCACTGGTTTTATTTTTCATTTTATTTATTATATTCCTAGTTTCATTAAAGGTTATTTCCCTAAATTTAAAGCATGGGAAACAATTAATTTCCTGGCAATGGAGAAGTTACATGTGCTTGGGTTTGTACTATACTGTGATATATATATCGTCTGCTTTGTTGATAAAGAAGTCGTTTTCGTTTAGTTTAATTTCTGGGTATTTTTTGTTTTATTCCTCTCTTCATTTATTATTTCCCAACATGTTTTGTTAATATTATTTGAATTCTTTATTTTCCTGTTATTACTACACACTCACTACCTACATACATTTTCTTCCATATAGCCCTTAAGACTACTAACTTTTGTCTGAATAGTTCATCAGATAAATAACTTTTTCTCTATCATTAAAGATAGATACCCATTAGCAGTTTTAGCAAGTGGCTTGTCAGGGCTAAATAAAAAATATCCACACTGCTCATGGAACCTGTGAATTTTGTGAAATACTCTGGGATTGGGTATCATCCTAATTTCAAAAAATAAAAGATAAAAAACGATAAGGTAATCTTCTTCTAATATTTTAGGTGGTATGTCCCAGATGGCGCAGCAGCAAAAACCACAAGCTATGATAATAAACCAAATAAATGCCAATTTTCCACGAAACCCCACACCAAATCAGATGTTTAACCAGAGCACCTCCCCCTCTGTCCAGTCTCCCGCAGGTTTAGGGAGCCAGCCACCAGTTGCCTCCCCTGTTTTGGCACCTTCTCCTGGTGCACCGATGTCGATGATGGGTGGTGGACCACCAAGGTACTATTTTTATTTCAACAAATATTTCACTATCCTTGTTAATATATTATAGGAATTGTTGGTTCAGTGTAGAAAAGTATTTGGAGGAAGTAATTTTGGTCTCTGACTCATTCCACAATAAAATTTTAGTGTTTTGAAAGATATATTAGGATTGAAAAATGAGTTTGCTCAACTTGATTTGTGATTTCGTTTTTCTTTAGACAGCTCCAGCTTTTTTATTTATTTATAAACTGGTAAACCATTTTACAATTATGTAAATGTAATAGTAATTAAGAGTTATATGCCGAGAACATAAAAATATTACTTAAACTAAAACCTTAAACTAAGAATACCACACTCAGCTAGTATCAGATTTGGCGTAATGATTTGAGGGCGTTTTTGAAGCGAGTCAGAGAACTTTCAAATATACAGGGTGTAATCTAATCTCTTGCACACCCGTGAATGATGAGTGTGTAATGCCATTTCATAACGAACTAACTACAGTGGTTAAAAATCTGAAAAAAAAATTGAAAACGTTTTTTGTAAAATTCGACAAAATTTTGAGTAGCACCACCCCCCTAATTTCAGTTGACTTACTCAGAGGAAAACTTTGGCAATTTCCGAAGGCAATAGACATTTAACTCGACATTTGAATAAGGTAGAATGTTGAACTGATTGTGCGGTAAATGTACACATTGCAGGCTGCCTGAGATAGATATTCGATTTCAAAGTGATGAAAACACTTCATACTCTGCTTTGAGGTATTTATCATAATTATCACAGTAATTGTAAGAAACAAACAACACAAACAGTATTAAAAAATAATAGTTTAAAAAACTAATAAACACGCTTTTATAGAAAACCAGACTAGAAATAGAAAATAAGAATAAAATGTATGTTATTTTAAAAAAAGCGTGGGGTGCATGGTATCGCCTCGGCCAACAATTACCTGTGATCTGCGACATTTCTTACTTTACTGCCCTAGGTGTGTAATGTACTATATAATTATTGATACCATGCACCCCACGCTTTTTTTTTAAATAAATTTTTTTTTCTTTTCAATTTTTTTTAGTCTGGTTTTCTATAAAAGCGTGTTTTTTAATTTTTTTAAACTATTATTTATTTTCAACTTTTTAGTTTAGTTTTCTATTAACGCGTGTTTTTAGTTTTTCAAACTATTATTATTATTATTAATTTTTTTTAACTATTCTCCAATATTGAATAGAATCGGACCATATCACAAAACTCGCGGCCATTTTGCAGCCGCCATCTTGAATCCTTCAATTTTGACAAAATAATCGTAATCTCCGACCCCAAAAACCCCCACATACCAATTTTAAATAGAATCAGACCATAATCACAAAACTCGGCCGCCATCTTGAATTTTTCAATTTTTACAAAAGAATCATAATATCCGACCACAAAAACCCTCAGATACCAATTTTGAAGCGAATCAGACCATAATCACAAAACTCGTACGCCATATTGGAGCCGCCATTTTGTTTTGTTTTTTTCGCACAAACATTTCTTGATGCATTGTCACCGGAATTATGTACACCTGCTAAATTTCAAATCATTTGGACGTCTGGAAGTGGGTCAAAATCGCGCCCAAAAGAGTCGGTTACAAACAAACAAACATACAAGTGACGCTAATATAAAGCGTGTAATAATAATCTCCGACCCGAAAAACCCTCACATACCAATTTTGAATAGAATCAGACCATACGCCCAAAACACGGCCGCCATTTTAAAGCCGCCATCTTGAATTTTTCAATTTTTATAAAAGAATTTCTGCATTTCCTATAAAAAAATTAAAACCTAAAAAAATCAAATCCTGGCTAACTAAAGGCCTAAAAACTTCTGGTAAAAATCTAAGGTCATTATTATACATAAAAAAATATATTAGAGATGATAGATTCGAATTATTTGTTAATAAATACCGCAACTTATACAACAAACTCAAAAAAATTGCAAAATCAATGTTATATGAGCAAAGAATGAACAGAGCCAGAGATAAAGGTAAGGAGAGCTGGAATATTGTCAATGAACTCAGAGGAAAGAAAAAGGGTACCAACGAATCTAAACTGGACTCGAACACTCTCAATAGTTTTTATTGCTCCATAGCAACTAAATTAACAGACAAAATTAAATCGACTAAGGTTCCAATTGATTATTTAAAGAATATGAATGTAACCCAGTCCTTCTTTATGAATCCTACAGATATTACTGAATTAAAAGAAATACTATCGGAAATCAAGAACAAAAATAGCTCTGGGCTGGATGACATCCCAGCCAAGCTAGTCAACTATATCCCAGATAACGCATTAAATGTACTAGTTCACTTAATAAATGCATCGTTTGAATCAGGAATATTTCCTGAGTGTCTAAAAACAGCACTAGTCATACCTATTCACAAAGGTGGAGATACTGTTGATCCAGGAAATTTTCGCCCTATATCACTACTATCTACTTTTTCAAAAATTATAGAAAAATTAGTGAAAAAGCGGCTGATGTCTTTTCTTAGTAAGCCATAATATACTAAATTCCAACCAATATGGATTTCAAGCAAAAGCGAGGTACACAAGATGCAATCTTCTCCTTCTTGGAAAGGATATACCATAGCTTAAATGAGGGAGACATGGCAGGAGCAGATTCTGCGACTTCTCCAAGGCGTTCGATTGCGTGATTCATGACATCTTGTTGAAAAAGCTTCATTGTTATGGAATTAGAGGTAATACTCAGAAGTGGTTTTCTGCGATACCTAGCTGACAGGCATCAAATTGTGAAGCAAGGTAACCAGTATTCAGATCGTGGAGTCATTAGAACGGGTGTACCTCAAGGCTCGGTTCTGGGACCAATACTATTCCTCTTGTTTATAAATGACATTACCCTCCTACCGATTACTGGTATATTTACACTATTAGCTGATGCGCTAACAATAAGCTGGTCGGACAGACACCGTGATAACCTACACCATAACATGTCTAAAGACCTCGAAGTGGTTACAGAATGGTGTGCAGCCAATAAAGCCACATTCAATTTTAATAAAACGCACACTTTGACCTTCAAAGGCGGACAGCGGGACATTATTGTAAATGACCATACCATTGAATCCAAACAGTGCAACAAATTCTTGGGAATACAAATTGACAGTAGACTAAATTGGGATGATCACGTTGTGGCCCTTGGAAAAAGAATTTCAAAGGGTGCCTATGCTGTAAGAGTTATTGTAAGTGAGCTAGGTACAGTAGCAGCTAGACCCGTGTATTTTTCACTTGTAGAATCTCACTTGTATATGGTATACCTTTCTGGGGAGCATGTAGTCGATATCATTTCAACATGATATTTGTTTTGCAGAAGAGAGCACTCAATATCTCTGCAGAGCAAACTACAGACAATCATGTAAACCCCTTTTTGTTAAGAATAAAATATTGACCCTTCCAGCTCTTTTTATTCTTGAAACAGTCTGCATCATATATAAATATAAAAGTTCATTCCCTACTAGAGTTCATGTCTATAACACACGACAGGATAACAACATAAGATTGCCAATTCCAACATCAACTCTTGTTAAGAATTCTTTCATTTATAATGGTTTAAAAATGTTTAACCACTTGCCAGAACCAATTAAAAGAACTGAAGCCTATTGTAGGTTCAGGAGGGCAACAAAAAAACTACTTGTAGAACAGCCATTTTATTCTATCGAAGAGTTTTTATCTTCTTCTCTCTGAAATTTATTTTTCTTGTTGTTTTTATAGATTTATATATACATATATGTGTGTAAGTGAATACGAAATAGTATTGTGTCTTAATTAGGTTTTTAATTATAGCTTTTTATTTTTATGTTCTATTGACTGCTCTGCTGGAAAAATGTATAAATTTGAACAAAAACTATGAGGTATAATGTTTTAATTATGTTTTATTTAAGTTCTTTTGTCATGCTTTGTTACAAAATTTATATTTTTAAACAATAAAGCTATTTTTGACTTGACTTGACTTGAATCATAATATTCGACCCCGAAAACCCCAGATACCAATTTTGAAGCGAATCAGACCATAATCACAAAACTCGTACGCCATATTGGAGCCGCCATTTTGTTTTTTTTTTCACACAAACATTTCTTGATGCATTGTCACCGGAATTATGTACACCTGCTAAATTTCAAATCATTTGGACGTCTGGAAGTGGGTCAAAATCGCGCCCAAAAGAGTCGGTTACAAACAAACATACAAGTGACGCTAATATAAAGCGTGTAATAATAATCTCCGACCCCAAAAACCCCCACATACCAATTTTGAATAGAATCAGACCATACTCCCAAAACACGGCCGCCATTTTAAAGCCGCCATCTTGAATTTTTCAATTTTTACAAAAGAATCATAATATTCGACCCCGAAAACCCCACATACCAATTTTGAATAGAATTAGACCATAATCACAAAACTCGTCCACCATTTTGAAGCCGCCATCTTGAATTTTTCAATTTTGACAAAAGAATCGTAATCTCCTACCACAAAAACCCTCAGATACAAATTTTGAAGCGAATCGGATCATAATCACAACTCGTCCGCCATATTGGAGCCGCCATTTTGTTTTTGTTTTTTTTCACACAAAAATTTCTTAATGCATTGTCACCGGAATTATGTACACCTGCCAAATTTCAAATCATTCGGACGTCTGGAAGTGGGTGAAAATCAAGTCCAAAGGAGTCGGTTACAAACAAACAAACATACAAGTGAAGCTAATATAAAGCGTGTAAAAAGGAAACATTCGCACTTGAATAATGTTTTGAAAAATAATATCATGACCATTGTAGTGGTTCAGACATTCAGAACACGTAAACTGAACACTGTTGCCAAGCGAGATTCTCGCATGCACGGTTTACAAAGCTGTCTACGAACGAAATATCCAATTTTGAATAGAATCGGACCATAATCAGAGATCGTTCACCATTTTGATTTTATGAATTTTGACTACAAATTCTTTATCTCCGACCCCGAAAACACCCACATACCGTCAAATGGGGTAAAGTAAATCAAAAAATGTTTTTTTTTCAGAATATTCCAAAACTACAAATATAAAAAAATCTGTAAAAAATTAGGTATGTTGTTTGAGGCTTACCTGTCAAGATTAACCTAGTTTGCTATTTTTCTTTTTCTTGGAAGTGCCCATTTTTTTTTGGCTGAAATGTGATTCACTTCACCCTACTTTAGAAAATGCTTGGGTAAAGTGAACAACTAAAAAAGTAAAAAAATTATAAAAACAAAATTATACACTTTGTTGCAGAAAAAATAAAAAAATACTCAAATTTTCAATGGTTTATTCTAAATTCTTAAAGTTGACATGACTAATATTGAAAATAAACTTTCCTCTTTTAACTGATGAAACAGATTTTTTTTTAACCACTTGTTCTTGGTTTATAATTGAAACGCCTTCAATTTCAAGGTAAACAAAATAACGTTTTTCGTGGATTCCTTTTTTTCTTAACACATTTACTGTATATTGATTATTGTTAATGGTTTCCACGTTTCCAATGAACAGTCATCTCTTTTGCCAGTAGAAAATTTTACTATTATAAAATCATCTGCTTTTATTTCCTCCTCAGTCTCGTTATTTTCTTCCTCAGTCTTATTATTTTCTTCCTATGTTCGCATAGACATTTGCACCCGCCGTTCCGCCGCCACTGCATTTTTTTTTATATGTTCTTGGCATTCTGAAACCAAAAATACTAATATGGATTATTTATTAACATTCCAAATTGATTCACTTTACACCGTAAAATTTATTTTTTTAACAAAAAAAATTATATAAAGAAAAATATTTTAAGAAATTTTCAATATTAGTATTATATTTATAAATTAATAAACAACACATTGGTAGCATAGATGTTTAAAAAAAATTATAAATATAAGCTGTATAACTAAACGTTTCCAAGAAATGAAAAAAATCACTAAATAACCTGTGTAGTACTTACGTTCATTCGAATTGCACACACTTACACCTTCTAAGAGTTAGAGGTACACTGCCAACAAGTTGTGACGCGAAAACATTTGTTTGTCAAGTTCTCCGTAGAGATATTCGCTACTTTTACCAAAAATTACCGAGTGGTTCACTTTACCCATAGTGATTCACTTTACCCCATTTGACGGTACCATAAACACAGAGATCGTCGGCCATCTTGGAGCCGCCATTCTTATTTTATTAATGTTGACACAAAATTCATAATCTTCGATTCCGAAAACTTGAATCGGACCATAATCACAAATCTCGTCCGCCATCTTGGGGCCGCCATTTTGTTTTTTTATGTAACAAAGCTTGTAAAAATAATAGTAATTTTCAATATGGCGTCATCATGGTGCAATTCGACTATGTGCCAGTAAATTTAATTTCACTTTGTATTCTCTTAACGTATGCAATTAATTTAAAAAATCAGACCGATCATTTCTACATCGATCTCTCTCAGGTCTGTCGGTATGGCACCTAGTCCGGGAAGCTCTCTGAACACACCTGGACAACCGAATCAGAGTCCACTTGGGAGTGGTTCTTCAATGACAGATGAGCAGGCTTACAGGGATAAAGTCAGACAGTTGAGTAAATATATCGAGCCGTTGAGGAAAATGATCACTAAAATGGGAAATGAAGGTAAGATTTTTAGTAAGTGAATATGTATAACAAAGTAAAAGAAGGGACTTGTTTATAAAATAATTATTGTCATAATAATATTCATTTTGCTTGGTAATAAGTTCGGAATTATTAAAAAATATTTGTGTACAATGATAAGTGAAACCTCAGTGTATAATTAAAATGGTGCAGTTCTGCTTACATTTTGCAAATGTTTGTTAGAATTTGAACAGTTTGAAAGCATCAATGAGCAGATAACAAATAAATGATATGTCATTAAATTATAAAATATAAATCAAATATGGAATGATGTGGATTTCATTTAGAATCTTGCTAATATGTTTGGAAAACACTCACAAGAACAAGTTACCTTTTTACCATATATGAAGAAAAAAAATTAATCACTGTAAAGACAGACATCTACCATTTTAATTTTTCAAAATATTTTGAATCTCGTCAATTACCCAAACAAAAATGCCATTTTTTCTCTTAATCTGTCAATTCACTATTATAATATTAGTTCATCATGGGTTTTACATAAAGTACAAACTCTTATCAACAGTCATAACAAAAGAGCTTTTACTTTTATCAGATAAATTTATCTTTGTGAAAAAAAAATACAAGATCCTAGGTTGAGCTATTTTTTCAAGAATTTACTGAAGGGTATTTTTTTTTTGGCAAAATAAATCAACAGAATATATGAATGAATGAAAATAAGAATTATCTTCATTGATACATATATTATAAAGAACAGTTATCAAATTTTTTTCATATCTTGTATAATTATGAAATGTTTCTTCTGCCCACTGGTCTACTATTCAAAAATAATTATATAGTAAAACAACAGCTGGTACAGTTTTTTTATTGAAAGAAAAACAAACTCATGTAATACTGAAACTGAAAAAAGTGTCCTTATCCGTTCCCAGATGTGGAAAAAATGAGTAAGATGAAGAAGCTCTTAGAGATTCTGTCGAATCCCCAACAAAGGATGCCTCTAGATACTCTGCTCAAATGCGAAATCGTATTGGAAAAGATAGATTTTCGTAGGGGGGACGGAAGCGTACCAACATCTACGGCACAGTTGCCGTTCAAGGAGCCCCACGTTTTTCATTCCCTGATAGATGCCGTCAGTGCCAATCTTCAGAGTCCTGTGATAAATCATACCTTGCATCGTACTTTTGGGCCAACTATGGATGCTCTGTTTGGGCCAGAAATAAGGTTAGTGCGGAATTTGATAGTTATTGATTATACACCACTTCATATAACAACAATCATTTTATTAATCTCGAGAAATATTTGTATATAGTACTTGGAAAATTAGTCAGTGTTTCCCTAATTTTGTAATTTTGATGGAAATACAATAATACCATAATATAGGTTATCCAAAACATCTTCCAGTTACGAAGGCGTAGAAGAAACAACAAAATATTTTTCAAAAATTTGGAATTTTTGAACTGACAATTGTCACATTTAAAGTGACAATTTCACTTTAAAATGATTCAATTTTTGTAAATGACAATTGTCACTTCAAGTGACAATTGTCACTTCAAAGTGCCAACTGTCAGTTCGAAGTGACAATTGTCACTTCAAAGTGACAATTGTCAGTTCGAACTGACAATTGTCACTTCAAAGTGACAATTGTCAGTTCAAAGTGACAATTTTCAGTTCAAATTGACAATTTATTTATTTACGGCAAAGCCAATTTACATTTAACAAAGTGTGATAAACTATAAAATATTATTGAACTCTTATGTCTAAAGTCTACACTAGAATTTTACAAAACATTTAGCGAAGTGTGAAATACAAAGTATTAATGAATCCTTATGTCTAGTTCCTATATTACTAAAAGATGAAACAAATCTGGTATTAACAAAGAAAATGATGTAACCAATCTGGTACTTACAAAAGAAAATGGTAAGGTAAAGAAAAGGTAAAGAAAAGTTTCGGAAACGCTATAGCCTTTTCAATTGATTTTTGAAGACCTGAAGTGACTCATTAAACAAATCTAAGTTATTATGACATTCATTTCCCAGCTTCAGAATACGAGGAATCGGACTGTTCATAGCATAATTGGTATGGAAAAAATTTATATGAAAAATATCAGGATTTCTCGTATCTTTTTGTATGATATGAAAAGTTATTAGTTGTAGTATTTCTGGGCAGTTGATCTTATTATTTATTATTTTGAAGAGGAAACTCAAGTTCATAGAAATTCTCCTATCCTCCAATGATTTTATATTTAACTTAGTTAAGAGTTGACTGTACTCATATTCATTTCGTTGAATACCAAAGTGAAAGGCACAATTCCTCAAGAATTTCTTTTGAACATTTTCAATCAAATCTATATTTACATTATAATATGGGTCCCATATAACCGAACAATACTCAAGAATGGATCTTACGAAGCACAATATAAAATCTTTTTTGTTTTAATTGAAAAATCAGTAGAAATTCTCAACACAAAACCTAGCATTTTGAGACTTTTCGCCACAATTTCTGATACTTGAAGATTAAAATTAATTTAGCTATCAAATTTAACTCCCAGATCGTGAATAAATTTTTCTCTTTTAAGAACTATATTATTCAATTTATATTCAAAGAATATTGGACTTCTAATTCTAGGACGTAATGATTTGACACTTATCGATGTTTACCTCTAACAAATTATTTCTACACCACATGGAAAAAGCTTGAGATCTTTTGTACTAATTGGCATCTTCCGGCAAGTAATTGCCGATAAAGTTTGAGATCGTCCGCAAACATAAGAAATTCAGAATAATTGAAAACAAACTCTATGTCCGATACAAACAAGTTGAACAACAGTGGGCCCATATGGGATCCCTGTGGTACCACTGATGGAACCTGAATGGGTGTAGATGTTGTATCTCCAGTATTTCACAGACAGAGTTCTACCAGTTAAGAAGCTATTGATTACTTGCAAAATATTCCCGTCTATACCAAGCGCTTGAATTTTAGCTATAAGTAGGCCATGGTTGACTCTGTCAAAGGCTTTGGAAAAGTCCGTATAGACAGAGTCAACATGTAGCCTCCTCTCAAGATTTTCAGTTATGTAGTTTGTGTAAAGAGCAAGGTTGGTACAAGTGGATTTACCTTCTGTGAAACCGTGTTGTTGGGGATTGAGTAAAGACTTACAGTCCCAGGAAAGTTTCTTTGTAAGCATAGAATCAAACATTTTAGCCATCTCTGACTGATTGCAAACTGCTCTATAATTCTTAATATTTTTCTTATCTCCTAGTTTATGTATTGGTTTCAGGAAGCTATGTTTCCAATAATCTGGAAAGGTGCCTAGAGCAAAAATTTGATTGAAGATATTTCGTAATGGAATTGCTAAAGTGTATAGACATTTGTGTATAAAAAATAAAGGTATCCCATCAGGTCCCATTGAGAGCTTGGGGGAAACAGAGAGAATGTAATCTATTACATCCGTAGCAGTAATACTGTAATTGTTGATATAGACTTTGTTTTCAAAATTATATTCAGGAGTAATATTCACTGCCTGGTTATTATATACAGTTGAAAAATAAGAGGCAAACAATTTGACAATCTCGGAAGTATTATTACTGACTTCATTTTCATAAAACATGGCTGAAGGTAACTTATAGTCCTTTCTTTTATTCTGAATATAACCCCAAAAGGCCTTTGGATTATCGGAGATATTATCTTCAATTTTATTAATGTAATTTTCATAGCACTGATCTCGAATAGCTTTACAACTGTCCCTCAATTTACAGAAATCATAATAGTAATCAATGTTGCCTGTTTCCTTATATTTTTTATGAGTGTTCTTTTTGTCATAAATCATTTTTCTGAGGTTAGAACTGAACCAAGAGGGAAAGGTAGAAGTTTTGAATTTTTTTAAAGGAATAAATAGATGGATTGCATGATAAATAATGTCATAAAAACAATTAATATTATTATTAACATCTGAGTTACAGAGAATATGTTCCCATTTAACGTCAGCTAAAAAGTCATTTATCCCAATATAATTTCCATTTCTGAAATCAAAAAAGTATTCCTCATATTCAGATTCTTTTGGAATAGAAATATTTAAAGAAAATTCAATGGCAGTGTGCCGAATACTATTTTTGAAGATTTCATCTGTAGCGCTTTGTACGGAGAAATGATTGTTGGAGAATATTAAATCTAGATAAACATTTGTACTATTTGGTATGGTATTCAGTTGGAAGAAATTATGAAAGCTGAACGCTTGGTGAATTGCTATTCCCGGGGAGTTTTCATTACAGTTAACATTTAAACCCAGATTGTCATTAAACCATGTGGCATCCGGAATATTATAATCTCCACATATAGTAAGGTTTGACTGAGCATAATTGCTGGTAACAAATTCAACAGTACTAATGTGATCCTCATATAAATTGATAGGTGAGGATGGAGGAATATATATAGCACCCAGTACTACGGTTTTGTTCTTAAGATTAAAATAAATGAATACTTGTTCTAAATCTACACTGTCAAGAGAGGGTATTTTTATTCTTTTAGCGGATAGAGTTGATTTCACTGCAATTAAAATACCTCCCCCACGTTCCTTCCCTGTAGTAACAGGATCACGGTTCCAACGAAATATATCATAACCTGTTAGCCCAAGTTCTGCATCGAGATGATCATTGGTGAGCCAAGTTTCTACAATAACTATTATGCTACAGTGGGAGCACAGGGCAGCATTACGAAATTCTGTAAGTTTAGTTCTCATACCGCTGGTGTTGAAGTAATAAATATTGATGTCGTCCTCTAGTTTTTTGGATGGGCCTTTGCGATGAATGGAATGCCATTAGTATACTTGATGAAAAGGTCGTTTTCTCCATTTATTTTTCTTGTCACCATCTCTTCTTTCAATTTATTTAAATTTCCAGCTGTAAAGGTGTGTAGTCGGGCGATAAAAAGACTTTTTTAGTTCTATCAATATTTTTCTTGCTTCTGATGACTTTCAAAGCCTCATCAGAATTAGCAAAAACAGCTTTTAAGCATCGATTGCCATTCTTGTTTTCTTTCCCATTCTGAAAACGTTTTGGTCTCTATATTGTTATTTGCTATTTCCTGTACAAATTTGTCAACAAATTCAGCGTCCGTTTGAGCATCCTTTTGTTCAGGTAAATTAAAAAACATCACATTACACATCCGTTTCTGGCGTTCAGATATTTCCACAAAAAAAGTTTCTTCATTGATAACTCTAGTAGGTTGCGTTCTCAAGGCTTCTACCTCTGATGTCAGTTTCTCAATTTTAGCCAACAGGGTAGGAAGTATTTTCAAACCTTGCTGCCAATCATCACAAAAAAATTGCAATTTTCTTTTTGTCTTCAACTCCATTACTTTAAGTTCCGATCCCCCAAGACCTGAGCATTTATAATGATATGATCTAGAGCAAGAATCGCATTTTATCTCATCTCTTATATTTGGATTAAATTTTTCTTTACATTCTGTACAGGAATAATCCATGTTGAAGATAAATACAAATGTCTGAATCCGGTCCTGTTTAACTGAGAGCAGCTGTAAGCCACACTTTACAAGTTTTTTTTGTCGGTTGATGGAAACAGTTTTTGTCACTTCCAGATATCTTTTTTTGTTTCCTAAACAGCTGAATGCATTCAGTTCAGTCGATTAAATCACTTTAATCTATTTCCACTATGAAAACTTTAACTTCAATGGATTCACTATAACTTTTACAACAGTTCAATACCAAATTTCAATTTTAAATGTTTAATAGAACTAGTCAAGACAGTCACATATAAAAGAAATAAAACAATACATAAAAATATTGGTGAAAACGATAAGCAAAACGATTTTGGAGTCCAAAGCAAAATATGGCTATATCTCTATCGAGTGAAACGTCACGTCACTCCTGATAAAATAGTTAAATTCATCAGAGATCAAGAAATATTTCACCATGCTGATATCGTAATTAAGGAACTACCTACAGAAGAATATCAAAATAAATGTTTCATGTTTGGAATCAACTATGACCTCAAGAATGAAATATATAAACCATCTACGTGGCCAAAGTCAGTTGCATATAGAAGGTTTGACTTTAGAAAATACCACAATTATGAACAAAATGATAAGGATTTTTGAAAAACTTCACATCTATCTCTCATGCACCCGACTATATGGAGTATCCAGCCAAAATCACTACAATAATCTCAGACAACATAGAAATACAGTCGGAAACACATCTACCCCAAGAACATCACAATATAACAACGCAGTGTAGATTAGAGAAAATGAGCAATAGAGCTACAAAAAATAATAATAACGGAAAACCCTTCACATTTATGCATCTGAATATACAGGGAGGACTTGCTAGTAAATCCAATGATCTCAGTATAATATTAAAAACTCAAAATGTAAATGTCCTTTGCATCAGTGAACATTGGCTTTGTGAGGACAAATTGAAAGCAACTACCCTGAGAGACTTTCAACTAGTGTCCTACTTTACAAGAAAAAATAAACAGAGAGGTGGCGTATGTGTGTATGTTAATAACAATCTCAATTTTGAACCGCTACCCTTATCAACGAAAAGCGCCGAAAGTGAATTTGAAGTATGTGGGGCAAGAATGAAACTCTTTGGTACAAAAAAATACTTGTATATCCTAACAGTATATAGGGCACCTGAAGTTTCGAACTTTAAATCATTCATTACGAAGTTGGAATCATTAATGTTTGATATTTATGATGGAGATAATTTATATGTCATTTGTGGAGATTTCAATGTAGACTTTCTAGTAAGTAGCAACCAAAAAAAATCATTAATCAAATTACTGGGTGAATATAATATATATCATCACATAGAAGAACCAACTCGAATAACACATTATTCTGCTACCTGCATTGATAATATTTTTTCTGGCATGGATGTTGATTATACGAGTGTAAATAATATATTTTTCTCTGACCATTCCTATCAAATTTGTATTTTCAAAATAGTAAATCCAAAGGAAAACATTGTTGAATATAAATATCAGAGAAATTTGTCTAAATCAAATATTGAAATTTTCCAAACTCTAATTTCTAAAGAAGATTGGTATGAAGTGTATAATGCAGTGTCATTTCATGATCAGTTTTCTATATTTTATAATACTCTCCTATACTATTATAATGTAGCTTTCCCAATAAAAAAGACAATTGTCAGGAGCTCGAAAAAAAAATGGTACGCCCCAAAGATTAAAGAGATGCACGATCAACTATGCGAGATGGAAAAACTTAAAAAAGAATTGAACGATCCACATTACACTCAGAGATAAACGCTTCAAAACGGAATATAAAAACCTTGTGAAAAGCTACCAAAAACAACAAAATAATAATCGACTCTTAAACTCAAATAATATAGTACGAGAAAGCTGGAAGGTAATAAAAGAAAATACAGGAAATTACAACAAAAGACCTACAACTCTCCCTGATTTTCAGGGAATTCATCTAACGCATAGCGTTGATAAAGCAAACTATATCAACAACTACTTTTTAGGGTCAACTCAGAACTGTCCATTACCAGACTATGACATGAAAATTGATAAATATCATCTAAGTTTCTACCTTACGCCAACGCTACCGGAAGAAATTAAAACTGTATTAATGAGAACAACTCGTAAAAATTCTCCGGGGGTAGATGGTATCAATGGTTTAATCCTGAAATCAGTCTCAGAATTTATTGCTGAACCACTGTCATTTCTTGTTAATGAATTATTCCTATCGGGTACTTTTTCAGAGATAAAAGAGTCCAAAGGTGTACCAATCTTTAAAAACAAAGGATCTTCTTCTGATATACAAAACTATAGACTAATATGTGTTCAGAGTCAAATCTCAAAAATCTTTGAGGCCGTGTACTCAGACAGACTAACAAATTATCTGGAACAGTTCAAATTGGTTCCCTCATTCCAACATGGTTTTAGAAAACAAAAATCCACCATATCAGCTATTTCTGATTGTTTTGAATTCATTTATAGTGCATTAAATAATGAAAAAAACACATTGGGACTTTTTTATGACCTGAGCCGTGCGTTCGACATGATTGATCGAAACCTGCTACTGCAGAAATTAGAAGGAATGGGGATGAGGAAAGCCTCACGAGTGGGCAAAGTCAGTATCTCACAAACCGGACACGAACTGTTATAATCCAATGGCATTAAATCAAACCCCGGAAAATCAGATATAGGAGTACCCCAAGGCTCCATTTTGGGGCCACTATTTTTTATAATTTTTGTAAGTGATATAAACACATTCTGCACTATTCCTGATCAAAAAATACTTTATGCTGATGACACAAATATTTTAATGTCAAGTGATGAAATTGAAAGTCTAGTTAAGCATAGTAACGAAGCATCCAGAGAGTTAAAAAAGTATTGTAATCAAAATGGACTAATGATGAATGTTTCAAAAACTTATTTCATGCGATTCTTACCTAAAACGAAATCACCAGACTATGATCTATATTTACATTTAGATGGTAAATCTATACAGAGCACTGCCTCCCTTAAATTCCTGGGACTTACTCTTGATCCAAAACTAACATGGGAAACACATATAAACACGATAGTATCCAAACTATGTACCACTTGTTACGTTATAAAAAACATAAGAAATACAGTTACCTTTGATGTCCTGAGATTACTCTATTTTGGACTAGTGCAATCAGTACTTCAATACGGACTATTACTTTGGGGTGCTTCACCACATTTAGAAAAGACATGTATAGCACAAAAAAAAGTAATGAGAGCAATGTATAATATTGCTCCATCATCATCTTGCCGACAACTATTCAAAGAATCTAAAATATTAACCTTGCCAAGCCTTTATCTTTTTCAAGTGATACTATACAAAAAATAATGAACATAAGTTCATGAAGAATAAAGACATACACTCGTATAATACACGTTCAGAATCAAATTTACACCAACCTTACTCAAGACTAGCAGTAGGTCAGAACTCACCCAATCACGACGGAATTAAATATTATAATAAAATAATGAACATTGTAAAAGCTACCACAGAAATGTCTTGCAGAAACAAATTGAAAATGTTCTTAATTGAAAATGCATTTTATAGCACTGAGGAATTCTTGAATTTCTGAAATCTTCACATAGATACTTCATCTATACTTAATTGATATGTATTTTATTTTGTAGTTTGTCTTTTAGTTTAGTTTAAGGTCCTGGACTAGTCTGATATGTTTATACATTTTTTATATATTTATACTGGATGTGTAATCTTGATTGATGTTAATAAATTGTATTGTATTGTAAATGACAATTGTCACTTCGAAGTGACAATTGTCACTTTAAAATGGCAATTCCCGATGTTTTTGTAAATGACAATTGTCACTTCACCTTATGACATTATTTTGCGTCATTTAGAACCATTACATGTAGAAGGGGCCAAAAATTCTCAAGCATATAACTTTCTCTGAAAGCAAAGCCAATAGTAGAATTGGTATGCTCATCAATGTTGAATGATAAGCTGCACTTTCATCCACTCCTGAACAATTTGCACTATCTTGAAATTATCAAATTCCAGGTTGGTACCACCCCTAAAAAACCTAAAAGTTGAAGAACCGACCAGCGACATCCCTGACGTTCTTCAAGGCGAGATAGCGCGCCTCGATCAAAAGTTCAAAGTCTCTTTGGACCCCAATCAGCAACCGGGCTCGAAATCGATCCAGCTGATTTGCTGGTTGGACGACAAGCATCTACCTTGCGTACCGCCAATATCACTGGTTGTTCCAGACGATTATCCGAGAACTTCTCCCACCTGTCACATGGCCCCCAGCGAATATAACGCTACGAGCTTCTTATCTGCCGTGCAAACGGCCTTGTTGGCGAGAATCAAGAAATTGCCTCAGTACTTCTCCGTTTCCCATCTTCTGGATACGTGGGAAATGAGTGTTAGGCAGGCTTCTTTGGCTTCTAATGCTGTTCCCGATACTCTAACTCTGATGATGGGGCTCTAATTAGTGAGAACAACTGTTTAATGTTTATTGTATTCTATTTAGGCTCGTTTTGGTTGAAAAATAATTTAGGATATGGTATGTTTTGGTTTGCTAAACACGAATTGAGGGCCGATATGTAATGGTCTGGAGTACTGTTGGAAGTACGACCTTCCAATGGTCAATAAAGTGTTTTTTCACCACTACATATAAACTGATTCATTTATATTTTTAATTCTTAATTTATATTTTTAATTAATCAATAAAGGACGTTTTAATAAAAAAATGCTTGTTTTCTGGTTTTGCATGCCATTTTCTGGAGTACTTTTAGATGCTGTCAAAGTAAATTCAAGATGGCTGCTGGAGAACAAACAAACTTTACATCTGATTACGTTACTTGTGTTTTGCCTTGGTTTCGGTTTGTTTTTATTGAGTTTTAAGTGTTGAAAATTGTTGTTTTGAAATCTATACTGGTAACTGTTGTTGTATGCTCAAATGTGAAAGACAAAACTAATGCGATAATCTGAGGTTTTTCAAAATTCCTCATTATTTATTTTTTCATAATTGTGTTTTTTAGTGAGTTAAAAGGCATTGAATGATAATTATTTTTTCCTTTACACCTGTTTGAAACCACGGCTAATTGTGGTGGGTTAAATAAATACACACAGTTGCTGGTCTCCATATATGTATTTATGTTTTAAAAAATATGGGTAAATTTACATCAAATTAAACTTTCCTCGACGTCAATTCAGAATTAATATATGAAAATCGTCAAAGCAAATTCAATATACACCCCTGAATCCGCTAATATTCGGTCGTTCAAGGTAAAATTTTCACCCGGGCGAGAGTAATTTGGCGCCCCCCTTGAAATAAAAAATCACCATGGAGAATAGATTAGAAAAAAAATTACTTTTCCATTGTAGTCGCTTGTTTACGACGGCGTATTGGCGCCATCCTACCAGTATTTTTTTATTGAAATAAAAAAATGTTGACTTTTTTCTCAAAATTTTGACTTTTTTATTCTCCAAATTCTGACTTTTTTCTCAAAATGTTGAGATTATTTCTCAGAACTTGGACTTTTTTTCTCAACATTTTGAGATTTTTTCTCAAAATTTTTAGATTTTTTTCTCAAAATTTTAACTTTTTTATTCTTAAATTTTGACTTTTTTTCTCAAAATTTTGATAATTTTTCTCAAAATGTTGAATTATTCTCAAAATTGATTTTTTTCTCAAAATTTGGTTTTTTTCTCAAAATTTTGAGATTTTTTCTCAAAATTTTTAATTTCTTTTTTATCTTGAAATTTTGACTTTTTTTTCTTAAAATTTTGATATTTTTTCTCAAAATTTTGACTTTTTTATTCTCAAAATTCTGACTTTTATTCTCAAAATTTTGAGATTATTTTGAGAAAAAAAGTCGAAATTTTGAGACGGATAAACCAACAAGTTGATCTTGAGTTGAAGATAATTAATCATTCTGATACGACCCCTGTCGGAGATGAGCTGAACTGTTGAGAAAAGGTATGTTTTTATTACCGCCATATGACATATTACTGTTGTATTATTTTCACGATTTGCTGTGTAAAGACTCCACTCCACTAAATGTTATTAAAGGCATAAATAAAAATAGAAACACAACATTTAAATAGATTGATACCGTCTCTTTACCGCCATTTGTAGAAAACAGTGGCGTCCTCATGGCCTCCATTTTCGCGTATGCGCATCAATATTGCTACTTAATACCATACATGGTTATTATATATATAATACTGACAGGGTTACGGCAAAACCTCCATTTTGATGACGTCTGATGTGTGCCAGAATAGCCAACTTTATAGAAATTAGTTTCAAATTTCGAAGAGTAGAATGGCTGAATGCGCCGAGCAGAGAAGAAATCAATTTAAAATACATCAAATGAATCAATTTTTGTAGAATGTATTGTTAAGGCCTCAAAGAACTATATGGAAGAAGACTAGAAAGATTATTTCACATGATATCAGCAATGTTTAAAGAGGAAGTAGATTCTCTTTAAACAATAGTATCACTAATTACCTTTTGAAAATGAGTGAAACGTAATGGATTCAAATTTCCACTTATACATAATGTTCCTATAGTTATTGATCAACAAACTTTATGTTCAAAATAAACAAAGAGTTTGGAAAACTTACAATCAAGAAGAACAAGGATAAATACAAACAACTGAATAATTCATATATGTTGGCAGCAGTGGCACACTTTCCTCACATTACGTCTGGTCATCAGAACTCTCATTACGCTGTTTTATGCCACAACCCTGTCAGTATTATATACAGTGTGACCCATTTAAAATGGAACCACCCCTGTAATAAAATACGCATTTTTCAGTCATTCTCAAAAAAAAAAATTTTGAATATTGAGCATCAAAAAGTGTATCTTGACACAAATTTTCATAACTTTAGTTTCATTTCCAAGGCACTCTATGGTTTTTTTTCTTCGTCAAAAACGGCAAAAGTTTATTAGGCAATTTTTTTTTTCAAATTTGACTACACCACTGGATTCGTAGTCGTTATAAATGAAAACCATGAAAATTTCATAAAAAAAATATTGGTTAACAACGAAGTTACAACAACTTTAATTTTGGAAACAAAGTATTTGATTATAATTTTTATTTAGATTATAGACATATTTAAAATCTGGCAACACTTCCGATACAAAGTAGAACACCAGTGAATTTGTACAGCGAAAATCCGAAGTCAATAGCTCATTCCGTTCTACAGTTATAACTCCTGAAAGTATGGTAATGTGAGCAATTTGTGGTGGAAGCGATTTTGTAATAAAAATCTGACTACGTCACTGGATTTGTAAATTATATTTCCTTAAAATCATTTATTTAAGTTTTGGTAATAAGTATTCGAAAATAACAAAATTAAAAATTCATTTTCAAGTTATGCAGTCTTCCATAGCCGATAAAAACAAAATGAACCGAATCAAGTTGTAAAGTATCAAAATTATCTATTCAATAATAAAACAGAAAGCAGGACAAAAAATGTTCCTTTTAAATTCTGCAAAACTCAACTAAAAACAAGCTTTTAGAGAAGGTATCAATAATTTGAGGAAAGCTGAACTAATACATTAGGCATAGGTATTGTACTAAATCAATAGCAGGCTGTGATTTAGTACACCACAAATCGCTCACATTACCATACTTTCAGGAGTTATAACTGTAGAACGGAATGAGCTATTGACTTCGGATTTTCGCTGTACAAATTCACTGGTGTTCTTCTTTGTATCGGCAGTGTTGCCAGATTTTAAATATGTCTATCAATCTAAATAAAAATTATTATCAAATACTTTGTTTCCAAAATTAATGTTGTTGTAACTTCGTTGTTAACCAATATTTTTTTATGAAATGTTCATGGTTTTCATTTATAACGACTACGAATCCAGTGGTGTAGTAAAATTTCAAAACAAAAATTGCCTAATAAACTTTTGCCGTTTTTGACAAAGAAAAAGAACCATAGAGTGCCTTGGAAATGAAACTAAAGTTATGAAAATTTGTGTCAAAATACAGTTTTTGCTGCTTAATATTGAAAAATATTTTTTTTGAGATTGACTGAAAAATGCGTATTCTACAGGGGTGGTTCCATTTCAAATAGGTCACACTGTATATATATATATATATATATATATATATATATATATATATATATATATATATAATAACCCTTATACCATATATGAGTGGCCTAGAATCAAAACCGGAATGTCCATTTTTCTGTAAAATGAGTTGCATACATCAAAATTTCCGTAATATTATCTTCTCCTACAATAACCATTGAGTTTGTAATAAAAACGGCAATATCCAATGCAAAATAAGCCTCAAAACTCATGCTCAGAAACAAAACCGGCAATGTCCATACGTCTTTTAGAATCATAAGCGGTAATGTCCATTTGCCAATCAGGAATTGGCGGGAAGTCCCCGACAGTCATCATAGGATCATGTGCGTTTGATTATTATTTTTAACGAGTTAGTAGTCGTTGTTAGGTTTTTTATTGCTTTATTCTAATAATTATTGTTCCAGTTAGCACGTTGCTAAGGTTTACTTGAAATTTAGTAATGGAAGTGCTTGTTGCCCCTGTTGACAGGGAAAGCTCGAAAAGTATTGTGACCCAACCACTTGGAAATGTAATATTGCAAGAAAATCAGGTAAATTATCATCTTTTTATAGGGAAGGTACTTTTGCATTCAACTGATCATGAAAATGTTCACGATGTTCTGTATTTGAACGTAAATCATTTATTTTCAGGGTACTCTCCAAACAGTTGCCACAATATCCAACTTGTGAGCACAGTACGAAATCCTATCAATGTTCATTGTTAACCATGAGAGAGATTAAAACATTTTACGATGCATATTATGCGAAAAAACAAACTTTGCAAGATTCGTTCATATTGAAGTATTGTTCTGTTGCACATTGCAAACGCCGGACGTCCAAGGACCGGAAGTCACCAGGCCAAAACAACCATGTAAAATGTTATGTGAGGAACTCCTGAAACAGAACATTCCTGTTTGTCAGTCAGCTTTTTTGAATATACTGATGATAACGAAGCATCGTTTGTCTCATGTAATGAAGAATTTTCGACAACTGGTCAAGCACCTGTAGAACAAAGAGGTGGAGACAGAAAGACCCCTAAATTCGAAAATAAAAAATTGGCTGTTCAAAACTTTATCAATAAGTTCAAAGGCATAGAATCACATTACTGCCGTTCAACTACAAGAAGGCTATACCTTTCCTCGGATTTGTCTATTCAAAAAATGTACAAAATGTATGATGAGCAGTCCTCAGCAGAGGAAAGAGTGAAATTATCCTATTTTCGAACAATCTTCAATACCAAGTACAATTTGAGCTTTTCAACACCTCGCACTGATGTCTGCTCCACGTGCCTTCAATATACAGAAAAGATTAAACGTTGTACAGATGAAGAAGAAAAAACTTTATTAACAGAAATAAAAAATACACAAACTAAGGGCAGATCGTTTGTTAGCCTATTGGGAGAGGCTAGAAAGATTTGGTAACCATATCATTCGATTGCCAAAAAACTTGTCCTTCAAAAGTACCAGACCAAAGTGCCTACTATTCCCGGCAGTTGTACTTGTACAATTTTACAATAGTACAGGGTTCATCGAAATCGAAACTTACAAAGAAAATGTTTTCTCATATTACTGGACTGAAAATGAATTTGGAAAAGGCTCAAATGAAATTTCATCATGTGTGTTTGACAGACTAACAAAAATAGATTTTGGTACAAATCCGAAAACTGTAAGACTTATGGCAGATGGATGCAGCGGCCAAAACAAAAAATACTTTAATCGGAATGTGTTGCAAATGGCTTGCAAGTGAGGCCCGATGAATGTCCAAAGTTTGGAAGTAATTTTTCCTATGGTAGGCCATTCATTTTTGCCAGCCGACAGAGTCTTTGGTAACATTGAGAGGGATATCAAAAGCTAGAAGTAATACGCAACCTGAAGATTATCTAAAAATATTTTCAAAGATTGGAACAGTGGTTCATGTGGGGAAAGGTTGCTCCGTTCGATTGGAAAGAAAGTGTCAAAATATTCTCAAACTGCGGGATCATGGCATTTCCATTTCAACTTACAAAACGGTTTTATCTTAAGAAGAGCAATAATTCTGGAAATATTCTGGTAAGGGGTGAAGTGCATTATATGAGCGACCTTCAAGTTTTAAAGGAATGCTAAAAGAGGAAAGCAATTTCAATGATAATTCCTGATAAAATAAATAGCGATCTTCAGCAGGTCAATAATTTGAAAATTGTTGATGTTAACAATCTACTAACCAAACACTTTGGAAATAACTGGAGAAATCTAGGCTAACTCAAATTTATGAAGGTATCATCAATACCAATCATCAGGAAAACTCAAAAAATCAAGAAGAGTTGGCAGAACAACAACTTCGAAATGAAGAGGAACCCACCTGCGAATACATTCCGAAATTCCATCAGTCCTTGTTTAACTATTTTTATTATTACCTTTCAGTTATTTTTCTTTATCAAGGAGTCTCTTTTCATTTGAATAAAGTACCAAGTCAATAATTACTACGTGTTGTTTTCTTGATTTATATATAGGTCAGTTTAATTTATTTCAGTAACAAAACCGGCTAAGTCACCCTCTCAGAAACAAAACCGGCAATATCCATATTTATTTATTAGATTCTGCGAATACCCTAAAAAATTTAAGCAAAATTGTTATTATTTATTGTTTATAATAATATTCACTTCAAATTAATACAAACTCCCTTTCGTTACTATATATAATAAACTCAGAGCAGTTTTTCGCTCATTTCTCAAAACTATGAAAGTGGGACATTGCCGGTTTTGATTCTAGGCCACTCATATGTATTAAGTACCAATATTGATAATAAAGACAGCAAATGTGAAGCCAAAACACATGAAGCATGACCATCGCTCGGACTCTTTCTAATCGGCAACGTTGCATTGATGCGCATGCGCAAAAATGGAGGCGTGACATGTATTGGTTGATGTTCGGTTGCCATAACTACGCCACAGAGTAGTTATACAGAGGGGAAGGCTAGACAAGACAAACAAAATTAAAGTGATATGGAGTCCTATCTCAAGTCAAATGCCCCGGGAGAACGTCGGAATGATGCCCTTCTTCACCTACATCAAGGAATTGTAAATATACAACTGAAGGGGTTACGGCGATGCCTCCATTTTGAATTATACGTTTGTTATAATTAATCAGGAAATTCAAGGAATAAATGATATTATTCTACATAAAATTCAAGCATTCAACACTATATATGAGGTGTTTTCTGGCGTAAAAACGTTCTCAATCTTGCATTTGAATACGATTCTACGTGACGTCATTATTTTCACGAACCGCAATAATGCATAATTTCGAATACGATTCAATAATCAAACCTAAACTAAGATTTTTTCTGTTAGAAAGTCAGTAGACAATAAAACTCTCACGATTATTAGTGGAAATGGAATGTCCCACTACCAAGATTTATTTGGGGTATTATTATAAATAATGACAACGAATTATGTTTTGAAACTGATTCCGACTTGGTTTCAAAACTCAATGAATACGTTTTGAATCATTTTATATATGACGTCATCGTTTCAACGATGTATTTGAATCACAGGACAAATACGTTTTAATACATGGGTGCCAAAAAACAGCTATGATTTCGAACCCTCTATTACGCCAAAGAGAGTAAATGTAGAGTAGGAGAGTCTATTCCCCATAAGACAATAGTGGCAGTAATAGAAAGAGATGAAAGATCATTTGTGAGTCATAGTGACGTATATGGACATGTCATTGGCACCATTCTCTCTGGGCAGTGGCGGAGTAGCGCACTCTGGTATCTGAGAGTTACAGGCTCTTGAATGTATATTGGACCACTCTGTATGTTACGTGGGCCACTAGCAAAGAGAGTAAACGTTATCTGAAGGAGGTACTAATAAGCTCTAGCCAATCAGAATCTTGTAGCATTAACGTGTCATAGTGACGTACATGGACACGAGTAGAGGTGGCTCGCGTAACATACAGAGTGGTTCAATATACAATCAAGAGCCTGTAACTTTCAGATACCAGAGTGTGGAGTCCGCTAGTCCAGAGAGAATGGTGGCCATGACATGTCCATATACGTCACTATGACTCACAAATGATCTTTCATCTCTTTCTATTAGTGTCACCTTGTCTTATGGGGAAGAGACTCTCCTAATCAGATAACGTTTACTCTCTTTGGGCTTTGGGTCATTTTGTCGTAAGGATTGTAAGGAATACAGTCATGGAGGGGTATGTATTTTAGCAAAGAATGACATTCTCCTGAATGCCTTTATATGCAACAAATCTATAGAGAAACACTTTGAGATAACTATAAGTACCATTGAAATTTTGAAAAACAGATCAAAACTATATATACTATGTGTATACAGGACTCCAAATAGTAATGTTAACCTACTTGTGAATGAACTGTATGAAGTAATGTGTGAGATTTACCAATCTAATCATTACTACATTGTTTGTGGAGATATAAATGTTAACACCTTAGTTGAAAGCAGAGAAACGAAAAATGTCATTGAATTATTCAATGAATTTGGATGAAAAACCATATTAAATCCCCTACGCGTATCACTACTACAACATCGACATCCATAGACGTGATATTTTCTAATTTGAATGTCAACGCAGTGCTCATTGAGGGTTCGCACCTTTCAGACCATACTTTTCAAATCTGTGATTTTAAACTCCAATTACCTGAAAAAAACGTGAAAGAAAGCATATTTATGCGTGACTATTCGGATATCAACCTGTCAACTTTCAGGAATACACTAATGTCCGAGGAATGGTTAGAAACTTATAGAGCAAGTAATGTTGATGATGCATTTCGAGCATTTTATTCAAATTTTTAAATTTCATTGAAATAACACTTTTCCAATCAGGAAAATGAAAACTAATCAGCATAAGAAACCCTGGTTCACTCCAGAGATTAAAGAATTACACCAAATGCTTTGTGATATGTCTAAATTAGTAAAATCAACAAACAATAATAGTATTAAGGAGAGATATGGACAATTGAAAATATTATATAAAGAAAATATCGTCAAATCTAAGTCAGAATATAATGATAAAAGATTAAACAATGCTAATAATATATGTAAAGAAAGTTGGAAGATTATCAATGAAACAAAAAACGACTCTTCTTCTAAGTCTCCTTCAGAATTAATTGAAAATGATGAAAGAATCACAGATAAAGGCGAAATTACCAACTATTTCAATGATTTTTTCATGAAAGTTAAAAATATCAAACCTGATGTAAGTGATATCGTACTGGCACCATTCTCAGAATTCTCAATATTCTTGTATGCAACCACTCCATGTGAAATAAAAAATACAATTGATAAAACATCGCAAAAACCTGCTCCAGGTATTGATGAAATCCATGGTAAAGCGTGAAAATAGTCAGTGATGTAATTTGCTTTCCGCTTTCTCATGTTATTAATCTCTCATTCAGTGAAGGGAAGTACCCTGAAGACTTGAAATTATCAAAGTCAGTCCCAATATTTAAAAACAAAGGATCTAGGAAAGAAGTAAGTAACTATCGTAATATTTGCCTTCAATCGCAGTTTGCAAAGGTCATTGACTATACATATAATATACGCCTAAAAGATTTCCTAGAAAAAAAAAAGCTCATGACAGAGTGTCAACATGGCTTCAGAAGTAAAAGGTCGACTGAATCTGCAATAACAGAACTATGCCAAGTCTATGAATATCTGAATCAGAAAAAAATCCCTATAGCGCTCTACTTTGATTTAAGTCGAGCATTCGATACAGTCAATCACAACTTACTTCTCGAAAAACTTTATCGCAGCGGTGTTAGAGGTGTAGCCAATGACTGGGCATCATCTTACTTACAAAATCGTTCGCAGATAGTTATGCTGGATTCTGTCAAATCCAATCCTCTGCAAGTTGAAATGGGAGTTCCTCAAGGATCAATCCTAGGTCCCCTGTTTTTTGTAATTTTCATGAATGATATTATATACTCTTGTACTTCTCCAAACAAAATGGTAATATATGCTGATGACACAAATCAACTGATAGCCGAAAATGATTTGGAAACATCTGTTAACAAATCAAATGATTGTGCACAAGAATTCCATCATTGGTGTTATAAGAACGGCTTACTGGTAAATACATCTAAAACACAGTATATGTTATTCTTACCAAAGAATGTTAGCTACGACTATAGTCCTTTGATCAAAATAGATCACATATCTATCAAGAGAGTGCTTGAAACTAAATTCTTAGGTGTCACTGTGGATCAAAAACTAACATGGGAACCACATGTAGATAATATTGTATCAAGACTGAGCAGCGTTTGTTTTGTTATCAGGCAACTGAGGAATACAGTATCTTTGAATGTGCTCAAACTTGCATATCATGGGCTAGTGCAGTCCGTTTTAACTTATGGTCTGATTTTTTGGGGTAACTCAAGTCATGCCTGTAGGGTTTTTATAATGCAGAAAAAAATAGTCAGATGCCTGGTGGGTGCGCACCCTCGTGAAAGCTGTCGACAAATCTTCGTCAAACTATCACTCCTCACCCTACCATGTCTGTATATACTTTTATTAACAATAAATATGAAAAAAGATGAGTCAAACTTTATACGAAACAATATGATTCATAATTATGATACCCGTCAAAGAGATGATCTCCGCGTGCCATTCTCACGACTTGCTGTAGCACAAAACTCACATTCTCATCAAGGTGTAATCTGTTATAACCGTGTGGTTAGTATCCTAGGAAATATCAAGAACTTCAATGAGTTTAAATTAAAACTATTCAATTATTTGAGTGCTAATGCTTTTTACTCGATGAAAGAATTTTTAGAATGTTAGTGATATAAGAGTATTCAAACTATGAATGTATTTAAACATAAATTTGTACCATAAATATTTTATCCTCTGCAGGTCTTGTATAAAGTCTGATTGTAATTGACTTGAATGTGTATTTTTTATAATGTAAGAATTGTGAATGTAATTTAAAATGTATTTTAAAATTTGTGAATTTTTTCACTTTTAAATATTGTATCTGTTGACTAGTCTGATAAGTTTTTGTACTACCTGTGTAAAATTTCAATGATGAATAAATTATCTATCTATCTATCAGTACTCATGTCAATGTTGATTGGCTAGAGCTTATTAGTACCTCCTATTCAGATAACGTTTACTCTCTTTGCTATTACTCAACATTTCATTTCGAAGATTTCGTTCATTAGGATGGAATGAAAAAGTTTCGAAGTGCCAACCAGAATAGGGAACACCCATGTCACAGATTATATACACATATAGGAAGCTCCGCCAATTTCCTTTGATGTTTGATTTGGCCTTCAACTCGAGATGGGCACAGTTGCCAGTTCTAAATTATGTTTTATTTGGAATTAGGACAATACTGCCAACAAAGGTGATAAAGTCGAAAAAATGTATGAAAAATCAATAATTGATTGATAACTCGCTTTTGGAATCGTATATAGTGTTGAATGCTTGAGTTTTATGTAGAATAATATAATTTATTCCTTGAATTTCCTGATTAGTTTTGAGATTTTGTGAAGTTGGCAATGCTGTGTCATAACAAACGTCATCATTAAAAATGGAGGTTTTGCCCAAAGAGAGTAAACTGAATAGGAGGCACTAATAAGCTCTAGCCAATCAGAATCTTGTAGCATTAACGCATCATAGTGACGTACTTGGACATGAGTACAGGTGGCCCACGTAACATACAGAGTGGTCCAATATACATTCAAGAGCCTGTAACTCTCAGATACCAGAGTGCGGAATGCGCTAGTCCGCCACTGTCCAGAGTGAATAGTGGCCATGACATTACCATATACGTCACTATGACTCACAAATGATCTTTCATCTCTTTCTATTAGTGTCACCATTGTCTTATGGGGAATAGACTCTCCTATAACGTTTACTCTCTTTGGGTTTTGCCGACAGTTCTCCCGGGGCATTTAACTTGAAATAGGACTCCATCTCTCTCTAATTTTGTTTGTCTTGTCAAGCGTTCTCCTCTGTGTAACCACACTGTGCCCTTGTGCCACTTTTCTAGAATATTTTTATTTGCATATGAAGATTTTCACCTAGAAAGCTCAGCAACAAACATAGAAATTGAAATTATGTTTAATATTTTTCATAATTCGAAATTGAAAACGCCAATTTTTTCATAAAATTCAAAAATATACTCCTAGTGCCTCTGATGGACGTATGCATCGTTACTTCACACAGTTAAAACTTTTACCGCTAGTTGTTTCGAACTTCAACTATAATTTAATCTGTCTTCGTTAATATGTTATTGTGATATTTTTATTATCAATTATTACTGAAACATTTCATCAAAAGTAAAGTTGAATTTATATTGGGTTGAAAGAAATAGTATTGTCTATCAATATTCCTAAAATAATCACAATTGGCGCTAGTGTTTGGGGGAAGTTATTCAAGTGAAGGTCAAATGGAATCTTTAAATTTGAAAATGTTCGATAAAACTTTGGGATTTGAGGTATTATTTCAACAAAATGTAATTTTTGGGAACCAAACAGATTCCAAAAAAATAATACGTGTCCTATTGTAATAATCATGAAATCAAACGACAGGAATGGCTGATGCGTTAACAGTTTTGGCAGGAAACAAACGCAGCTAAAGGCTAGAGTACCCCTATGACTATGCGGAGGATGGAAACATCAAATTGAAATTTTTTAGCCAATCATAACATTTCGAATCTTTATGGTGTGTTATAATTGGCCTAAAAGTTTGAATAGACGTTAAGGGACTGATGTAAGATGAAAAAGCACTGTTACTTGTTACGGTTGCGCAGGTTTATGTTCGTGCGTTGCAGGAAAACGCAATACGAAATTTTGAAAAAATAAATGAACGGCTTGTATCGATGTGTTTATAAGTGTTGCTTATTCACAAAGAAAATTATTTAGAGTGGAAACACCAATCAATTATCTTGAATTGAAAAAACGTCATGGATTCCTATGAAAAGGAAGGAGTCGTGAAAAACATCAAACATGAAGATGAAAATACCAATTTGGATTCCTCATCAATGGAAATTGTCAACATTAAGCAAGAAGAATTTATTGAATGGTAAGAATAAAAAATCCTTACTGTGTCGAACTCTGAAAGTGTTAACAAGCTTTTTTCAGCGGTGGTGTTTTGGAGGGAGACTCACAAGAGGCAGAAGGTTCACATAGCTGTTTGAAGTCATCAGTGGAAAAAGTCGAGATTGTGAAAGAAGAGATCTTTGAACAGTAAGTTTGTATCCAGTGATGATACTGATTGTTATTTTTGTCAGCCTAAAATATTTTATTATCCTGCTGTAATATATTTTAGAATTAGTATTCATAATACTTGGCTATATCATGCAAAAGCGATACTTCTGTGATTCCCTTGTTTATTTATATTTTTCAAATGTACTCAAACTTTTTATCTCCATGTACATTTGATTTGATAATTAAACTATTATTATTCAAGAGACAAATTGCCTTGAAAAACCTATATGTAATAGTTCTTTACCGCCCCCTCAATGTGATGAAAATGTATTTCTTGAGAGACTAGTAACATCGTGTAAGGTACCCCAAGGCTCGGTGCTTGACCCACTCTTATTCCTCTTTGTATATCAATGATCTAGCCTCAATTAACAAGGTAATATTTACAGACGACCCAACTATAGTAAGGACCTAATCCTTTAAATGCCTCAATGAAATTTATATAGGTACTTCAGCAATAGTTAATGAAGCAGCAACCAAATTTCTTGGACTCTATGTGGATGAGGATCTCTCTTTCTCTACTCATATCTCGTATTTATGCAAAAAACTGTCTTCTGGATGCTTTGCTACTAGGTATATTTCAAATGAGCTAAATTTTCCTGCTGCTAAAGCTACATATTTTGCTTTAAAACGTTAGCCTCCATGAGACATGTATTGCGTGTCTCAGATTTCTATACGTATAGGCCGCGAGATATGGGAGCCCTGTCTCACGCACCCCAGTATTACAAGTAATATTGGCTGAAAAAGCGACTTGGCCCAGGGGGACATTTTTTTTCAACATTGTTGCGATAACATGTTAATTGTCTCACATCTGAGATATGGTATATGTTTCTGGGGCAATAGTTCTCAATTATTACTGAACTATTCAAAAGAGAGCCGTTCGTTATATTTGCAAGGAGAAACCAAGGCTCCTCTATAAACCTCTGTTTAAATCCCATAGAATCATGACATTGACTTATATATTTTATCTTTGAAAGTGTATGTCCAATTTACAGAAAATTCCGTCATGAAATTGGCTCAACAACCCATTATAATACAAGGAATCATGTCAACCACATGAACCCTTTACCAATCCCCAAAAGCACGATGGCAAAAAATGTATAATATACAATGCCAAGGAAATGGTTAACAGACGAAACCAAAAAGAAGAAGGTTCTCTATTCGACGCGTATATATATATATATTTTTATGTGGGGTAGGTTCGCCAGTTAGCCGGCCCCCTCTAGTAGACGACCAGAATCTACTTTATTTTATAATATTTTGAAATTCGTGCGAATTTTGAGATGATAGCACACCTATAAATCATTTGTTGCCTATCTGAAATAGAACTATCACTTTCTCTTTTCCACAAACCCATCTTTATTCCTGTGATTCCCGCTCAAAGTTAACAGTGTTCACTAGCCCAGTGTTTGAGGTAGTTAGTAAACTTGATTCAAGATCTAAAGCAAAGTGTTTGGAGGTGAGTTTAATTTCACCCATAACTGTTGAATTTATTTTGGTGTGTTTAGATGGTGGAATATACTTTCAAAATTATATTGTTTCATTCGTAAAGCCATATTTTATTTATTTTTTCTTGAAAACAGGGGGGCCAGCCACTAGCATAAAGATTTGTCAGAGTAGCCAGAAGCCGGCCACCACGGCCGACTACTGGAATATGAGCTATATTTTGTTTCTGTCCCTTTCACACTTGTCCATTCAGATATCAATTTATTTCCGTCATCATTATATAGTACGAAATGAGCTGATTATCTACACCAGTAGTCGGCCGTGAGGATTTTTAAAAATGAAAAGGTGACAGCGGATAGAATTGAATGGCCGACTACTGGAATAGACATCAATCACTGAGTTCTCCAGTAGTCGGCCGTAACATTTTAAGCTGGTTTTAGTTTCAGTTTTTAGATGGTGGAAAACCAGCAAAAACGAAAGTTTTATCAATATTCTGAAGAAAATTTGCAAAAAGCGCTCAAAGATATAAGAAATGGCGCTAAAATTCGCAAATCCTGTCGGAACTATGGGATTCCTCATACAACACTACAGGATCGGATCAAGGGCCGAGTTGCCAACAAGCCACATAAAATGGGTCCAGATCCGATTTAAAGTCTGGAGAACGAAAATAAATTGATTAAATGGATAAACAATTTAGCTAAATGTGGGTTTCCAGTTAAAAAACAAGAATTGTTTCAAACTGTCCAAAAAATA
The DNA here is from genome assembly GCA_018342105.1 of Gonioctena quinquepunctata. NCBI lineage: Eukaryota > Metazoa > Arthropoda > Insecta > Coleoptera > Chrysomelidae > Gonioctena > Gonioctena quinquepunctata. The sequence goes on along the minus strand of JAFIRS010002084.1, from coordinate 192,691 downwards.
ATTGGGGAAGAAAAAATAAAAACGCCATTTAAAGAAGGGAAACCCGGACAAATTATCAGTATACCTAATCAGTAACAGTTCAAAAAGTTTTTTATTTTTATTTCACCCTTTGGTTTAATTTTATTATTATAAATGTTTCATTTTTTGCATTTTTTATGAAGGAGTTTTATTTTAAAAAAACAAATATTTTATATATTGTTTGTATCATGGGCACAATTCACCTACAAGACAGTAATATTATTTTCTAGTTTTGTAAAATTGACTCTACCTACCCATGGATAAGAATTTTTGCTGAAGAAATTAGTTATTTGTTTTATTTTTTCTAAGCTTTTTTTTCGTTTTTATTTTCTTTTCACTGTCATTATTACTTACCTACACTTGGATATTTGTTCTTAATAATGTTCATGAATAAGTAAACCGCAGGTGACGAGTGGCAAAATACTTCTGTACGGACCTGGTGATTAATTGCCAAAACTACCAGGACGGACTACTGGTCCATGCCTGGCCGACTAGTGAAATATTAACGGCCGACTACTGGCAAAAGTGTTCAATTTTAAGAAAAAAAATTAAACAGAAAACCTCTTCAAATTCAATCTTTCTTTTTCTTCACCCTTTAAAAACTGAATTTGAGTGCTACACGCTAACACAAGATTTTTTAAATTAACTTGAAAGAGCTGTCTGCAATTAAAGGTGTAAGTTAAAGTTTAACAAAAAAGGCCGACTACTAGCGAACCTACCCTATGACCCCGCATAACTTTTCACAGAAGAGTCCGATTCCGATGATTCTTTTTTCGTTGGATAGGGTGTACTCAAAGTTGAACAAAAAAATCCATCCCCAAGGGTATCAAAATGGAGGATATTGATCGTTCACCCTCTGAATTTTGGTCCGTTAACCGATTCTATCAGGCATAACTTTGTAGTGGCTTTTCCGATTTGGATGATTCTTTCTTTATTAGATAGGGTATACCTCATAGTTGATCATATTCCAATTTGGAATGGAATAATCCACCCCTATGGGTAGAAAAATAGGGGATGATTGATTTTTCACTTGTGAACATTGGCACACATATGTAGTTGACATTGACAGATCCTCCTACATCCGTCACAATAATTACATTCTATGAAAGGATGGATATACAAGGATATACAAAGTGATGGAATCAACCAACCTGAACTTTCAAAAATAATTTATATTATACAGTGCTAGTCAAAAGTCCCCTCCCCCCCTCGTATCTTTTGAACGGGTATACTTATAATAATGAAATTTGGAGGGTGGAAATAAACGGATGTAGGCTTCTCAACTGGTCATAACAGGTGACGCAATAGTCATAAATGACGTCACAAGGCCACTGTGACCAATAATTTTAAATGGGACCCTATGGCAAGTGACAGCTCGTTTGAAAGGTATTGAAAATACCTATTCAGTCATACCAATTTTGTTTGGGTTTCGGCTGATTTTGATTGATAAATTGAAGAAATACGAAAATTAAAGTTTCGCATTTAATTAATAAAGATTTTAAAGTACGCCTCTGGTTAATTGTCAAAAAGGTTGACGTTTTTGAATTCTCTACTTGTCAAAAGTGATTATACCTTGAAAATTTACCTAAGCTATTGTTTAACGAGACGTTTAAGTGTTTACATAGGCAAAATGGTAGTCTGTAGCCGACAAAGTAGCAGCTATCTTAATAATTGGTGAATGTAGAAACAATTTCCATGCAGCGGAACGACTGTTTAATGAGAGGTACCCGATCGCCCTATATCGAGGGTTTATTTGGGGAGCTTCTTCGGAAGTTTGAAGCATCAGGTAGTGTTCAAGATGCCAAACGATCTGAGTCGACCAACAATTAGTGATGACAAAAAATTGACATAATTGGAGAAATGGTAGTAAACCCTACTTCTTCCACAGCCCAAGTTACGTCTATCTGTGAAGTCAGTCAAAGGACAGTACATAGGGTGTTGGCTAAAACAAATTTCATCCATACAAATAAAAATGGTGCACCAACTTTCAGATGATGACCCGACCGAAGACTAGAATTCTGTGAAACTATGTCCAATAAAATGAACCAACAACCAGGCTACATACAGACAATTTGTTTTAGTGACGAAAGTACTTTCTTTCTCAATGGAATGTTAACACTCAAAATGTGAGGTATTGGAGTGACACAAATCCTCACATCTTTCAGTGAAAAACATACTCAATTTCCAGAAAAAAGTAAATGTTTGGGCAGGTATTTTGGGAAACCACGTAGTTGGGCCTCTTTTTCTCAATGCTAACTTAACCGGTGAATTGTATCTGGAGATGTTACAAAATGATATTGAGGCGTTAATTCTTGAAATTCTAGAAGATAATCCAGATGAATTCGACAACTTGGAAATAACGTTTCAACAAGATGGTGCTCCTGCACACTATTACGGTGCAGTAAGACGTTACCTAGATGAAGAATATCGTGGCCAGATGGATTGGACGACGAGGTTCGATCGAATGGCCAGCTCGGTCACCGGACCTTACACCATTAGATTTTTTTCTATGGGGGTACTTGAAATCTAAGGTTTACGCTACAGCACCTGACAGTATTGCCATTCTGAAACAACGAATTGTTGAAGAATGTAGGGCAATTCGCTGACACACTGGGACGAGTACGACAAGAGTTTAGCAATAGGATGCATTACTGCCAGGAAGTAGATGGAGCACATTTTGAACACTTATTATAAGAACTGGTTCTTAAATCTTTATTAATTAAATGCGAAACTATAATTTTCGTATTTCTTCAATTTATCAATCAAAATCAGCCGAAACCCAAACAAAATTGGTATGACTGAATAGGTATTTTCAATACCTTTCAAACGAGCTGTCACTTGCCATAGGGTCCCATTTAAAATTATTGGTCACAGTGGCCTTGTGACGTCATTTATGACTATTGCGTCACCTGTTATGACCAGTTGAGAAGCCTACATCCGTTTATTTCCACCCTCCAAATTTCATTATTATAAGTATACCCGTTCAAAAGATACGAGGGGGGGAGGGGACTTTTGACTAGCACTGTATAACAATAAATAGTTAAAGTAGATAATCATATTATTTAACAGAATAGTTGAAGTAAGCTAGGTAAGTAAGTATTTTGGAAGTAATAAAAAATTAAGTAGGTAGTAATTAGTAGATTTCAACACAAAAAATTGAAAAATAAAAACTTTTTAACAAAAAATTAAACCGTCGAAAAAATCAACTGAAAAGCAAAAAATAAAATAAACCTTCTTAGTCTTAATGATTATTGAGCTCCTAAACTAATGTGAGTAACTTATTTTGAGTCGGCGCCAAACAAACTAGCAATTGAATTAGGTAAAGCGTAAAATGATGGCAGGGAGATGCATGCGGCGTTTTGATTACTTGTTTAAAGTAATTTAATGATCTTCGATAATTGTTTGTTTGGCGCCGAATCAAAATTAGTTACTCACATTAGTTTAGGAGCTCAATTATCATTAAGACTAAGAAGGTTTATTTTATTTATTGCTTTTCAGTTGATTTTTTGGTTGGTTTAATTTTTTGTTAAAAAGCTTTTATTAATTTAGGAATGCCCTCAAGGAAGGCATTTTACTGGCTGCAGGTACTTTATGATGAAGTATTTTAAGATTTATATTATTTAGTCAAATTTGTTACTCTTAATTAGGTGTTGTAATTTGTCGTGCACCTTTGTTACCCTGAGTAATAATTTTATCAGTATCCATATTTTATAGACTGCACTTACTCTCATTTATATTCTATAATTCTGTCATTTTTATCTAGGTTTATCTTTATTTTATTATACTATTTTATATGCTGTCCATGAGATTTTACATCTTTGACAATAAATAACTTTTTGACTTGACTTTTGAAAATATATCTTAAATTTGAGTTTTTTTATAAAGTAAAAAATAAACGTCCTAGACAGCACATAAACATACATCAAACGAAGAGTTTTAGCAAATATTTATGGAATATAATAATATTAAATTCTCGTTTGTTTCTAAAGATGGAAAAATAGTATTCCGAAACATTGAGTTCCCCATTACAATACTCAAATATGGCATCTTGTTTCTTTTTGTCAAGTTGTCCAAGTCAAATAGTACCTTATTTTGACTCATCGAAATGAGTTTGAATATCTACCTATCATTTTTTCCAAATCATAAAGACAGTATTGAACCATTTATTTAGTTATGTATTATATTTTCTGAGAAAATTATTCTACAATTCTTCCACTATTCCAGTTTTTTAACAGTCTTCGTTTTTAATACTGTAATGGGTTTACACTCCAGCATACTTATGTTATTTCAGTTCCCCATTGGATGTTCCAGACATCAAACAACCCATCAAAAAATTTGCAAGCTACGATCCCGTGCATTACACCAAGGATCCTTTATGTAGTGGCAGACAGATGCAAGATGATATTCTTAGACAAATTGCTGCTGCTTTGGTGGGTAATGAACATCAGGAACATGATAATTCAGAAACTACAACCTTCTGTATCGAAGGAACAATATCCTGTAAAGATATTGACATAAGTGTTGAGGGTGTGGGAAAACTGCAATTTCCACTCGACAAAAGTTCCATCCAGAAACTAATTGCAATTTCTGCAGATGCAAAGTTTGGCCTTGGTGAAAAGACACTAGTTGACAAAAATTTCCGCAACACCCAAATGATAGAATCAAAATACTTGGATGTGAACTTTTCCCAGAATGCCTTGGGCAGTGTCATCAATGATATGCATACTGCTTTGAACCTTCCTGAAAATAGCTACCTAAAACCACATCTACATAACATGCTAATCTACACCCCGGGACAGTTCTTTGGTGAACACAGAGATTCTGAAAAAATGGAAAACATGGTAGCGACATTGGTGGTTGTTTTACCATCACCGCACATTGGGGGAACATTATTAATCAAACATATTAACAAAAAGTTCAAATTTGCAACGGAGAATTTGGAGGAATCAGATGCCCGTTGCATATGTTTCTTTTCTGATTGCTGGCACCAAGTGAAGGAGGTCACACATGGTCACAGGATGGTCTTGACCTACAACATTGTACTGGAAAATGGCCAACTTTTGGATTTATTACAAAATGATTATCTAGAAGGACGGCTGTCAGCTTATTTCGATGATAGCGAAGAAGAAATAGATGCCAAAAAACTCGTCATACTATTGAATCATTCGTATTCAGAGCACAGTTTGAAGTGGAACCTGTTAAAAGGCGAGGACATTCAATATGCCCGACTTTTGTGTTCTGCAGCTAAAAAATTGAAGTTGGCAATTCATTTAGTGTTGGTTGAAATAAACCACCAGTGGTCATCTGAAGAGTATGTCGTGGAACTGATCGAATTCCTAGAGTCATCTGAAAATATTGAATATTGGATAGATGAACATAATAAAAAACTACCTTATGGAAAATACAGTGTGGAAAGCAACGAAATTTGCTTTACAAAAGAAACACATAATTCTCATTTCAAACCATTCAAGAGAGATTTTTCAGGTCCAACTGGTAATGAGGGAGCCACCGTGGACTACTGGTACAAACGTGCTGCTATTGTTTTATGGCAGCAATCTGACTCGATGAAAGCTCAGTTTGAACTGAATCACGAGATGTCATTGAATACTCTTCATGCTCTTACCAAAGTGTCTGGTAATGAGACGAAAGTGGAGGAAATTTTGCAACAAGTTGGCAAATTGGTCAAAGGTGGAAGCCATCTAAAACTGTTCCCGCAATTGGCAGAAATTGCTTTATACATTAAGGATGAAGAGAGAGCAAAATCCTTACTTACAGAATTTGATGGGAGAGTTATAACTGCTGACAATTCAGGATTGATTCTTCGATTACAGAAACAGTATGGAATACCGTGGCTGAACGGATTATTTGGGGCTCTGACAAAAAAACAGTGTGTGGACAAGAAACAGATTTTTAATTTTATGAACCACTTTTTGGGATTGGGCGGTGAACGATCTATTTTACAGACTCTCCTAGACGCCGCAGTTATTCAATTTACTACTAAAATTTATTATTATAGAAGCAATTATTTGTCAAATGTTCATGAGCTTTTCAAGGCTTGCAATTTCATGGACAATGTCCAAATACAGGAAAAATTGATACAACATTTGCTTTCAAAACCAGAAACATTTTCAAGAGATGATGTGGTCAAACTCTACTTTGAATTGAATAAACTTCCAGAACTTTGTGGAAAACTGGATATCTTCCATAAGCAACTAATTGAAACTATAGGGCACGACATTCAAAAATCTCCGCCCGATAATGATTGGTCAATTCCTCAGCCAAAAAAACAAGAGAATTAAAAAAGTTGGAAACATGCGCAGACATCTTACCTCGAAACGTTTGCCAGTTGATATAGTTGATGATGGTAAAGGAAAGAATGTATTCTTTGTGCTCACAAAACATAGTAGAATTCAAACTGAAGCTACAAAAAAACGCAACAAATTGAATACATTGCTTCGCTCGCTTCAAAAAGATGCCAAATCTCGAAAGAGGGAATTGAATCAAGCTGATCTACCGAAAGAGGGAATAAAGATACCCAAGTGTTCCGACTAGGTGGACATCTGCTAATATCTGAAGTAATATCAGTATATTTTTGTTATTATTTTCATTTATTCAAATACTGAGAAACAAATATTTTGTTCCTTAATAAGTTTCAACAATTCTTGTTATTTTTGAGAATTCTGATGATTTATTTATTTTTATAGTCTTGTTGAATAAAGTTATTTTCGCATTAATGAATTTTGTTTTAAATGAACTTTCACATTAAAAAAAGTGGGCTATTACCTAGATATTTTTCTGAGGGAGCAAAACAATGATTTTATTCTCAAAACGACAAATGCAGACATAACTCGAGTTTTGATACGACCGTTGAGATTTTTGAAAGTGTTTAATCATTACCATGCGAGTACTATTCTGCTTTTACTACAAAAAATTGTATTGGATTCTTCAGTGTAGGTAAAAGTGAGTTGGTGGATTTTATCCCTAATAAAATATAATGAAGATCTCTTCAGAATTCCTCATAACTCATCATACAAGGAGTTACATTTCTCTCTCTCTCCCTATTTGTTTGAGAAAAAATCAGAATCAAAATTGAAAAGATATCTGCAAGAACATAGTTTCTACAGCGTCTCGGAATTTTCAAAACTTGATATAGCATTTTAACATGTCTTTGATTTTGTGCTTGTATTTTTATATTTCTGTCCATTTGTATTTTATATTTATATATGTTTGTATTTCTATATCATGTATTTGATCACACAGGAGTAAATACATTATTATTAAAATTTAGTATAAAAATCACGTTAGTAAAGAAATCAAAATTTTGGGGATACACATGAAAGGTTTTTTCTTTTACAATTATTCATTTTTTCGCTGCAAAATTCACATGTTACACCTTTTGCCGCCGAATTTGCTAGTTCAAACTGTTTTGCTGAGAAATTGTCACCAATCGAAATTTGACTTTTACATATACCACATAAGGCATTTTCGGAAACCTACTCGGGTTGACACGATCCCCAACCTGCACGTTCGTTTTCCTAATCCGAGTTGACTACGCGCGTTCGCAAATTTTCGTGTTGCTTACTCGATCACTGACTCAGGTTCGTCTAGCATAACCCTATTCAAAAGCAGGGTCGCTACAGACACCGCATGCGCATTACCAAAAGTTTAAAAATTATTTGAATTTATGAGGAAAATAAAAACAGCAACATTCCAAACAATAACATCGTTAGCTTTTGATGAAGACGATGAGATGTGTGAGGAGATGTTTTATATTTTGATGATATCTTCCAGTAAGATGAAACAAAACGTTTCTAAACAAAGACGAGTTTGCATTCGGAAATATGAAGAAGTAATTTTACGCTATTCCATGGAAGGTAAAATAGGACTGATATTACCTTCGCAAATTCATCATTTAAAATTTGATTTCTGATTTCCAGAGTCATTTTCGATTAGAAAGAAGAACTGTTAGAAAAGTTGAAGTTAGGTTATGTTTTATGTTACGTCTTGTGTCAGAACCAGAACAAATAAGAATAAGCTCAACAGTTCAACCTGATACGTTCGTGAATTATAGTATTGGGGTCAGTGATCAGAGTGATCCGTTACGTGATCTATTGGGATCGAGTTGGTGAACCAGAGTAAGTTTCCGAAAATGCCTATTGAGTGCATTCACTATTGAGACAGTACATTTGGCCTTCCTCCTCTTAATAATGAACAATTTTCCTCGAAGGTACCTGAAGCGAAGCTATTACGAGAAATTCCATAGGCGTACCAGGTGATTTAGTAAAAGCGATACACCGGACTTCATTAATTTGTTAGTATTCGTCATAATTTCTTCTTCCGCTACTGAAAAGTACTTACCCCAGACAACAGGACATTTTTGCAAGGTAACAGTAAACACAATTGAATAAACCACTAGATACCCACTTATTAACCTAACAAAGGTAACCTTTCAACCGTTGCATGTCATGACACTGGCGGGAATTCGCCATAGCCCATGCTGTCGCAGCAAATCGTGTCCACTCGTGTTTTCCCCACAGAACATAGTTCTGTGGTTTTCCCCCTCTCTACCTATCATTGTACTGTCTCAATACTGAATTCACTCTACCTAAATTGGGAATTCAAAATTAGATCCCAGCGCCAGAGTGGCGAAAATGCAAACCAGACATGAGTACATTGTCTTTCTTACTTCTTTTGAGTTTTTCTTAAAATATTTCCATTTTATATTCGTTTCCAGTTTTTTTTGTCTAGTTCAAGACTCTAGGGAAGTGGTGTATTTAAATCTTAATACAATATCATTTGCAAAAACTCACTTTGAAGGAGACAAAGTATGTACTAATTTGCTTGCAATACCCATCACTAGTTGGTAAGACAATTATTCGTGTTTTTTATTTAGTAAATACATAACATTATCACCTATATAGTCATTGTTTTTCCATACTGTAAGAATAATCTTCGGTATGTTGGATAATATCTTTTTTTTTCTCTATTTTCTTTTTTCTCAACTCTCTTTGAAGGATCTCTTTTCAGTTTATGTTTGGCCACAGACTATACAGATAGTTTTTGGGAAGGAACTGTATTTTTCTTCAAGATCCCAAAAGCCCGTCGTCCGTCTATAGACTCACTCAATCCTAGATTAGTCTAAACTAGAACGTTACGTTCATTTTCTCACGGAAAATGATGAAAACTTATTCCAGTACAACGGGATCGTTTTGCCCAAGAGTTACATTGCGTTACACAACAATAATGATTTGAACTTGAATCACTGATATTTTTTATTCGATGACGTGCAATATTCAACAAGACATTAACTAGGTAAATCAGAATTTCATTAAATATCAACAATCACAAGATATTCGACAAGTTTTAAGTATACAATACCTAAAATCATATAAACATTAATGTTTCAAAAAGTAAACAATGTACTTATGTATATTTTCAAAAATCGACACCAGAGGGAGTATCCGTTATTTTGAATTCCCTATAGGGACCGTGCAAGCAAGATGACTTTGATGCTATCTGCTGGAAAAAAAATTAACTTTGTGTGGAAAATTATATTGATTTTGCATTACAATTGTCTTTAATAATTTTTTTATTAATTAAAAAAATTATTTTTTGTGGTGGCTTCATCAAAAGTATTGCTATATTCCAGGCTGTTTAAATACGTCATGTAAAAATAATAAATTGAATACACAAGTAAAATTTTAACGTATCCCAGAGAGTTCATTAAACGCTGTACATAACCTATAAACGTAAACAGTGGATAAATGCAGTGAAAAATTAAGTGTAAGTAATTTTTAAATGAAAAATTAAATAAATCAATAGTAAATCGAAATAACTTGAGTTCATCGAAAAATAAACGGAGGTAATAAGTAAAATAAAATTGCTGTAGGTTAGGTACTATTTCTTTTGAAAATTCATCATCTCGCTTGATTGTGATCAGATAGTATTATTCGCTGTTGATGTGGCCTACGTGAAGAGAGAAGCAACGGAGTGTGTAGTATGCGCGCGCGCACACACAAGGGAGTCCAGAGCGATGTCGTCACGGCATGAGAGAACGTCATGCCGTTTGCCGTGACTACAAACTGGTCGATTTTACTGCTAAGCTGCGCCAATAGATGTTTCCCATCAAAAACAAGAAATGAATGGAATGATACATATGTGAAGAGGGTAAAGTACAGCTGTCACAATTCTCTCCTCTTTGGAATGTTACATTGATGAAAAATTTCAATTTTTTTTTTTCGATTCATCGCTGTCTAGTCTGACATAAGCATAATCATCTACCCCGTGTTCACAAAAAAAAAACAGAAGTTAAACAGTTTAAGTACAGGTTGTCACAATACTCTCCCTCCCCCACCTCATTGGAATTGATGAAAAATTTTATTCATCGCTGTCTAGTCTGATATAAGCATAAAAACAAAACAAAAATAGAAAAAACCCAGAACATTGATAAAAACAATTTAGGTACAGGTTGTCACAATACTCCTCCCCCCTTTGAAATGATACATTGATGAAAACTTCTTTTTTTTAAATCTATCACTGTCTAATCTGATAAACATAATCAACTACCCAGTGATCATAAAAAAAAACAAGAAATGAATGGAATGATACAGTAATGAAGAGGGTAAAGTACAGCCACAGATTATACACACACTTAGGAAGCTCCGCCCATTTTCTCTGATGTTTGGTCATTGACCTCGTACCTTTAACTCGAGATAGGCCACAGTTGCCAGTTCTAAATTATGTTTTATTTGGAATTAGGACAATACTGCCAACCAAAGTGATAAGTTCGAAAAAATTGATAAATGATTGATAACTCGCTTTCGAAATCGTATATAGTGTTGAATGCTTGAGTTTTATGTTTTATTCCTTGAATTTCCTGATTAATTTTGAGATTTTATGAAGTTGGCAATTATGTGTCATAACAAACGTCATCATTCAAAATGGAGATATTGCCGTAAGCCCTTCAGTTGTATTTTTACAATTTCCCTGATGTAGGTAAAGAAGGGCATCATTATTCCGACGACAGTTCTCCCAGGGCATTTAACTTGATATAGGACTCCATCTCTCTCTAATTTTGTTTGTCTTGTCTAGCCTTCTCCTCTGTGTAACAGCTTTCTTTTTGGCCAAGTATGTAGCACCGGGGCACGAAACACAGACACCGACCCGTTCTTTTTAGGTCGTGCTTGAAGCCGCGGAGCAACACCAAAAACCTTCCCCTGCCCCCTCTTGCACCTACCAAGAACTGGGTGCAACAAGCCTTTATGTTATGTATAATGTTTATGTTTGACTAGCATTCACAAATTGCAACAACTAATGTTATAATCTCTGGTAGAATCACTTACAACATAAAATGCATGGTGTGACTGAAAATAAAGAGTTACAAATAAATGATTACGAGAAAAATATGTATGATATTTTCGATAGCAAAGAGGATTATGATCGGGTTCTATATCAGGTGTGACCAAAATTCAGACCCTAGTATATTGTCTGGAATTTTATAGATTTTTTTTCACCAATTAACAAATGTCCAAATGAATATTTATTGATTATTAAGATTTATAAAATTCTTCGAAATAAATGCAAAATCCCAAACAAAATGAAACCTCGTGCGCATGTGCAATATGTTTATCGTAATACACAATACACTCCTCAAAATGCGTTTTATTTGGAGCATGAAGCTCCAAAAAGAAAGCTCCTTAAAAATGTACAGCTGTCACAATACTCCCCTCTTTGGAATTATACATTGATTTTTTTTTTTTTTGATCAATCACTGTCTAGTCTGACATAAGCATAATCATCTACCCCGTGATCACAAAAAAAACGAGAAATTAAACATTGATAAAAACAGTTTAAGTACAGGTTGTCACTTTGGAATGATAAATAAATTGATGAAAAATTCCAACATTTTTTATCACTGTCTAGTCGTACATAAGCATTATAATCATCTACCCCGTGTTCGTAAAAAAAACAGAAATTATTTTAAAAAAAAAGTTTGAATGATACATTGATGAAAAATTCCAAACTTTTTTTGAAATCTATCACTGTCTAATAAATAAACAATAACTACCCAGTAATAAAAAAAAATGAAACATTGAAAAATTTGAATACAGGTTGTCTACCCCCTTTGGAATGACACATCAATGAAAAATTCCAATGGTACATTGATGAAAAATTCCAACATTTTTATTTCAATCTATCACTGTCTAATCTGACATAAACATAACTACCCAGTGATCATAAAAAACCTCTCAGAGAATATTCAAATTTCTAATTAATAAAAACCAATACAAAATATATGGAGTAAAATAATAAAAAGAGCTGTAATGAGTTGGTGCGGATTGTGTTTCGTAAAGGCAGACAGACATATTAACTATCCGATGGTCGCGTCGCATCTGAGACACAGCCTAAGCTGCAATGTGTTTGAGAGATGCAGTCGTAGATCAGAAGACTTTGCTTTGGTGAATAAATAAATTAAGTCACTTAAATATATATTCGTTATATACATTTGTAATTGAATTTGAGTACAAATGGAATGTTTCACTCAACTGCAAGCGATTTTCATCTTTTACTTGAAATAATTGTTCATTAAAAATAGGTTCACTTCTAGCTTTAATACATAATGATGGAGGTGGAAATAAACTTGTTATTCTCGCACCTTTATTATAACCTAGTAGTTGACGATGAGAGGGTTTGCCCCATCCTTAAGAATGATTAGTTTTAGACGCTGCTGACTCTGGACAGTTAATAAAATGCACTGCAGCTGCAGCACATATATGTTTACATTGCTCTGATAAACCTGCCTTGCAAGTACAACATGTGGCACAATTAATATGTCGATTGTTATCAAGCTGAAAATAAAATTATAAAAATTATAAACTGTTTTAATTATTTAATTTATACAGACGTCTGATATTTTTTTAATAAATACATCATGAAAAAAATACAATCATGCACTTGCAAATTCTGTACCTATTCTTTACATGCATTTTTTAAATTTTGTTTCTTATGAGCTTTATGGAACTTTTCAATAATCATCAAATTTTACCTTTGATATCATTCTGGTTACGAGTCCAATTGTTTGTTATTGGCAAAATTCCAAATTTTATATTTTACTTTTCATTTTATTAAAATAATTTATTGCAATGTTTTCCCAACAAAGTTTCGATATTTTAACACGAGAGAGCTCTACTTCCGGCAGTAGTGCTGCCTCTACAGTTCATGCACGATCCGTATAAAGATTATAGAGCGCAAAAGAGACGACCGCTCACAGACCTCATAAAATAAATAGATATCACATGGCCGCTCTTCCAATGATTACAAAATGGCCCCTCTACCACAGTAGAATTGCTGAAGTTCTCTATAGAGCATTCTAATGTGCCTCTACCATGGCTGACATTAGACTACACTTCAAGTTGGCTCACCTGATTTTTAGTTGTCTGAACCTTTCTAATAAACGAAATGAAACGAGATAAGAGATGTATTCACTTGATTGCTGCCTTAAGTTCAGGACCGGTTTTTCATTTATGTGCGACTTTATTGATGAGTATAATAATAATAATAATAATAAAGTTTATTCAATAAAATTTACAAGATAAATATATGTATAATTTTCGAATAAAGCAGAGAAAAAAAAATCCGGGTTGCACTCCGGGAGTGCCGACAGAAGTGAAAACGTATTTTAGCGCGTTAGACATTTTTTAGACGGGTACTAGGGTTATGAATTGCATTTTATTTATGAATTGCATTGTATTAATCATTAGAAACGTTAAAATACATTTAATATTCTTTTATGAATCATCGTTAACAATTTCGACAACTCTTGTATCATTATCATTAACATTATTACAATCTAAAATATAAACTATAGGTTCATGGTAACTATAATAGGAAATAAACAATTTTGATTTGAAGTTATTTAAATATCTGGTGAATACTGCATCAATTGTACTTTTATATCTCGTTGTGTTAATATTGCGTTGATTGGACATAGTAAAATCAAATCTCTATTCACAATTTATTTATCTAGACGCGTTCGCGGTCTGCTATATGTACATGCATATATGCACACACTATAGCTAATAATATGCGTACCGCGCTACAAGCAGTATTCACTTCAAGCATCTATGCACACACTATAGCTGCGTCTCACTCATTACGGTGTCGCGAGTCCAGCGATTTTCTCTCACCTAAAATATTGTAACGTAAATAAACTCAACTTGGTTTATACTAATTTATTTCACACTTATATCTACAACTTAATTTATATTATGCCACTGTATAGCTCGATCGTATGGGCTCGTTCAGACTGTCCGTGCCATCTTGAGGGCTACCTATTTATCTCCGTCACAGGATTCCCGATCTTTCGAATTCCGGCAGTTGGCGACGGCATGTTCCAATTGTTTCCAATATTGACCGTTGTTTTCCGCGGAAGAGCGACTGGATGGTTCTCGAATATCTCCGGGGATGATCTCATCGCTGTCGATGGCAACGTGTGAGGCGACAGGTCCGGCCTAGGTTCGTTACATTGCCCCCTTCTTAAAGACATTTCGTCCCGAAATTTCATCCTTGGAGTGTGACGATATCTGCATGACTCCCCATATCTGCACCGTGAAGTTCGATGGAAGTAACACTCCACGGTCTTCATGATCGGTCGTGGAAGAGGGTTACAGCAAACCAAAATCTTGACGCCGCTGGATCTGAATATCGCCTCCAGCATACTTCTTATGACTCTCCAGTCCAACCCATCAATACCACAGGATAATTTTGGAATTGCTAGATCCACCAGATTCTGGTCCACCATAGTATCTCTTAGTTTGATGAGACTCTTCCAGACATCTTCATAGGACGGTTTATCTTGGGAATGCCTCTTGGTAACTAGGTAGTAGATGTTTCTCTGGCCTTTCTTCAACTGTAGCACCCCACCAACTTCTGGATTCTGCTCCCGCAGTGTTTGGAGTTGACCAAATTTCTTGGAGAACACTACGGCGATGCCCCTGGACATTCGAAGATCTTCTGCCACACAGTGCGCTAGTGCGTAGTCAGCAGGCACCTCGAAAAGGTCTCGTGACTCCTCTCTAGTAACCCCATGTAGAACTTCCTGCCCGTTTGAATACAAGGACATAAACTTCTCGAACGTCGTATCATCCTCCGGTGGCTTGAGGGTGCGAACTTGGTCATGGTTTCCAGCGTAAGGGGCCAACCTGTTGAAATGGACGTCTCTTTGTTTCCCTCGGGGTGGCTTATGGGATTCGGTACACAAGGTCGTTTTTCCTTTTCACGATTTTATACGGGCCTTCCACGAGTTCCGCAACTTTGGTGATAGTCCACGACGACGTTTGGGGTTGTACAGCCAAACCAGGTCATCAACCTTAAATCCTCCAGCGTCGGCCTTGATGTCATAGGTCTTCTTCATTTTATCGCTGGCACTCTGGATGTTCAACCGGACTCGTTCGTGGATGTCGTCCATTCTCTGCCGAAGTTTGCTGACGTAGTCCTCTCCCGCAGTGTCTTGTCCTGGCGGTATCCCAAACTTCAGGTCACAAGGCAGTCGCAGTTCTCGGCCCATTATAATACTAGCAGGAGTTTGACCGGTTGACTCGTGTACTGCGGATCGATAGGCCATCAGGAACAAATGGAGATACTGGTCCCAGTCTCTTTGATGGTCAGAGACAACCTTGGACAAGTGGCGGTTGATCGTCCTGTTCATCCGTTCCACCATTCCATCGGACTGCGGATGTAGGGCCGTGGTTCTTGTCTTGCGGATGTTCAGCAGTAGACATATTTCTTGGAAAAGGTTGGATTCGAAATTTCTGCCTTGATCCGAGTGCAGCTCCATTGGAATACCGAATCGACTTATCCATTTTTTCACCAAGACGTCGGCGACGGTAATGGCTTCCTGGTTGGGCAGGGCATAGGCTTCCGCCCACTTACTGAAGTAGTCCATTGCCACAAGGATGTATTTATTCCCGTGGTCGGATACGGGAAACGGGCCGGCGATGTCGATGGCGATTCTCTCGAACGGGCTGCCTACGTTGTACTGACGCATCGGGGCCTTGGGTCGTATTCGAGGTCCATTGCTAGCAGCGCATACAGCGCACTTTCTGCACCAGTCCTGGACGTCAGCTTGACAATTGGCCCAGTAAAACCGTTGCCTCACTTTCTGCAGGGTCTTCGTCACTCCCAGATGTCCTCCGGCGACTCCATCATGGATTTCCCGCAGCACTTCCTCTCTTCTGTTCCTGGGAACAATTATTTGGCGTCTGTCTTCCCCACCAATATCGGCCTCCAGCACACGTTTCAGGATCCCATTGTCCAGAATAAGAGAGTTCCATTGTGCCCAATAGGACTTAACAGCCGGCGAGCAACCTGCGACTTCCTGCCATGATGGTCTTCGATTGCCCTTCTTCCAGCTGACGACTAAGCCAAGGTCGGGGTCTCTCTCTTGGTCTTTCTGGATCTTGCTGTCATTCCAGTTGTCATCCATTGCCGCGGTTCTACAAAGTGTTGCTTCTTTCTCTTCTGCTCGTCGGCAATGTGAGCAATCATCTGGACATGGTCTTCGCGACAAGGCATCTGCATTCTTATGGCTAGTTCCGGCTCGATGTTCGATCTCGAAATCGAATTCTTGGAGTCTCTCGATCCAACGTGCTACTTGCTCAGGATTTTTGAACTGTAAGAGCCATTTGAGAGCTGCATGGTCAGTTCTCAACAGGAATCTTCTTCCATACACGTACTTGTAGAAGTGTTCCACTCCCTTTACAACAGCTAACAGCTCTCGCCTGGTGACACAGTAATTGCGCTCTGGTTTGCTAAGCGTCTTGCTGAAATAACCAATGACCTTCTCCTGTCCCTCCTGGATCTGAGATAGGACAGCTCCAAGTCCCACGTTGCTGGTATCCAAAATGAATTTCCCTTTGGGTAGGGGATAGCTCAGTATAGGTGCGTTGATCAAAGCTCCTTTCAGCTTCCTGAATGAGTCTTGACATTCTTCGGACCACTGGAACTTTGTTTGGCCTTCCGTGAGCTTGGTCAGTGGTTTAGCGATGTTGGCGAATCCCAGCACATATCGGCGATAGTATGTGCATAAACCAAGGAAACTTCGAAGTTGGTGAATGTCTTTGGGATGGGCCAATCCTTAACAGCTTTGATCTTCTGGTCGTCCACTGCTACTCCTTCCCAGAGACAACGTGGCCGAGGTATCGTACTTCTTTTTGGAACAGATGGCATTTCTTAGGGCTCAGTTTCAATCCGGAGTTCCTCAGTCGCAGGAATACTTCCTCCAAGTTTTTCACGTGGTCCTCAAACAATCTGCCGACCACAATTATGTCGTCAAGATACACTAGACACGTGTTCCAGGAGAGTCCCTTCAGTACTGTTTCCATCAATCTTTCGAATGTGGCGGGAGCATTACAGAGCCCGAATGGCATAACGGTGAACTGCCACAATCCTGAGCCGATGGTAAAAGCAGTCTTTTCTCGATCTTCCTGAGCCAGTTCTACTTGCCAGTATCCACTCTTCAGATCAAGGGTCGAGAAAATCATGGAACCAGCCAACGTGTCTAGGGTGTCATCTATTCTCGGGAGAGGGTAACTGTCCTTCTTCGTGACATTATTAAGTTGGCGATAGTCTACACAAAAGCGTGTCGATCCATCCTTTTCTTCACCAGTACGACTGGAGAGGACCAGGGACTGTCAGATGGTTCGATAACTCCTTCTTTTCCCATATCGCTGACTATTTTGTCAGCCTCTTCCTTCTTGGCAAGAGGAAGTCTTCTTGCTGATTGCCGGATCGGTCGGGCACCCCCAGTATCAATCTTGTGCTGGACCACATTAGTTCGACCTCCTTTCCTTGTCCGGTATCGAAGATGTCTTGGTACTTCTTAACTAAATCTCTTAGTTTGGGCTGTTGAGCTGGTTTTATATCTTTGGAAGAGATGGCAACTAATTTTTCTAGTTCTGTGGGCAAGTTGTTGGGTTGGCTAATCGTACCTCGTACACTCCGGATCACTGAGGAAACTGGCGAGCAGTGCCCCAATATTGTTCCTTTCTTCAAGGTCACTGGAAAATAATTGACATTCATGACCCTTACGGGCACAAATTTGTCAGCACGCAACAAGGTCTTCCCTAGTGCAATCCCTCGTCCAATTTTCTCATCATGAAGTTTGGGCTCGAACATCACCACGTTTCCACTGCTCGTACTCCCGTCCAGGCGAGCCTCCAGAATGGTTTCAGGCCTCTCAGGTACGCTTACATCTTCAGCCAACAACACACGGATCAACCCCTCACTTCTCCCATGAAGCACCAGCTCTTCTCCGTTGACACGTAGGACGCCGTCTTTGAAATCCAATTCAAACCCTCTGGAATTCATGATGTCCATTCCGATGATTGCATCGTCTTCGATGTCCGCTACAAGTGCCTGATGTTTCACTTTAGTGCTGCCCAAAATTATTTCAATCGGTAGCTCGCCATATACAGTAGCTGGCTCCTGTTGCTGTGCGTAGCTTCCAAGATGTCGGTTCAATTCGTTTCGGTGTTCTGGCAAAGGAAGGTCCGAGAATTGTCCCAGTCGCACCTGTATCTAGCAGGCTCGTGTAAGTCTACGAAAACACCTCTGTTCTGTCGTTGCAGGATAGCGACATATGCGTTGTTAACCAGGGCTTGCTGGACACAGGCCGACGATTGCCCCTTCTCGTCGACCTTCTTTAGTTTTCCTGCATCGGAGTCGTGTTTTCGAATGTTGGACATTTGCTACGCACATGTCCAATTTTTCCACAATTCCAGCATCTTATCTGTCTTTCTCAGGAACACTTCCTTAATCACTTTCCTTATGGCAGCTTCCAAATTAGCAGGCTCCTGTGAGTCTTCCTCAATCATTCGGACTTTACTCTGGCTTTTGCAAGATTGTTTCGCTGCCTCGAATTCCAAAGCGCGTGCCAGTGCGTCTACGAGATGTGTTGGACGGGCTAGTGTCAACGCTTGTCTGGTTTCTTGGTCACGGAGTCCATCCAGGAATGCTTGAACCGCTAGTCGCTCCATTACATTTTCTGGTGTGGCTGGATATGCGAGACGAACCAAGCGTGCAATGTCAGTTTCGAATTCTTGTAAGGATTCGCCCGATTTTTGGCAGCGATTTTTCAGCTGGGAGTGGTATACGTGTTCCAAATGGGCGTGGCCATATCGTAATTCTAGATGTTTAATCAGCTGATCATAGTCCTCCTGTTCTTGGGCGGTGAGAGTTTGTAGAATATTTGTCGCTTCTCCACGTAATGCAAGTGTCAGTGCTACAGCTCTTTCCCCTGCATTCCATCCGTTTGCTTTGGCCGCTGCTTCAAACTGCCGGCGGTAATTTGCCCATGGAGTTTTTCCGTCGAACTGAGGCGGCTTCATGGAAAGCTTCCCTATTTCTGAAATGACCTTGACATCTTTTATACCCTCTTGAACTTTATCCAAGTTCAAACTCAAGTCCAGCATTGCATTTTTGTTAACCATCTCTGTGGAGGGCGCAATATTAATTCGTTTTTCCAGCTTACTGATCGTTTCCTTTATTTTGTCCATTTCTGCCTCGATTCCATCGCTGATTATTTCCTTCATCTTGTCCATCTCTGCCTCGACGGTTCCTATTCTTTTTTCTAGACGATTCGCCACACCACAGAGTTCTTTTTTTAGGCCTTCTGTGTTTTCAAGGAGCTTATCTTCCAGGCTTTCTAGAAGCTTCTCTTCCAGATTTCTAGAATTTTCTTGAAGCTTCTCTTCCAGATTTCTAGAATTTTCTTGCAGTTCTTCTTTCAAGGATTTAGTAGTTTCTTCGAGTTTATTCATTACCAAACTTAAATCACCTCCGGAAACTTCGAATAAAAATGTTTCGGGGTCCTCACCTTCTTGTATAAGTCCTTCTGCAAGTCTTTCCTGGAGTACTTGCTTTTTACCCGTTGTTTCCAGTTCCCTTTCCTCCAATTCCTGTTTCAATTCCGCTACCTTCAAATCCGCAAGACGCACTTTTCTTGAACACATTTTGTCTTTGACGAGGTATCAGTCTGTTTCACACGAAAAAGTTTATCTTTTTAAAATTCACTTCGCGAATTCTTTTCCACGGGCCACCAGTCTATTTTCTGTTTCACGCGAACAGTGTATCAGTTTATATTCCCACGCACCAATGTCCACGTCGCGAAAACCGGGCCACTGTCTATTTTGGGCGTACAAAAAGGTCTATCAATTTATTTTTCTGACTATCCACTCCACGATCACTTGTTTATTTTCAAAATCTCACTTCCGACACCAATTGTAACGTAAATAAACTTAACTTGGTTTATACTAATTTATTTCACACTTATATCTACAACTTAATTTATATTATGCCACTGTATAGCTCGATCGTATGGGCTCGTTCAGACTGTCCGTGCCATCTTGAGGGCTACCTATTTATCTCCGTCACAGGATTCCCGATCTTTCGAATTCCGGCAGTTGGCGACGGCATGTTCCAATTGTTTCCAATATTGACCGTTGTTTTCCGCGGAAGAGCGACTGGATGGTTCTCGAATATCTCCGGGGATGATCTCATCGCTGTCGATGGCAACGTGTGAGGCGACAGGTCCGGCCTAGGTTCGTTACAATATGCCTACCGCGCCATAAGAAGTTTTCACTTCAAAATCACAGAAGCAGTCAGTTTTGCTGCTTGTACGAGTATATATTATAGTATTGTACTTTTGCCCCAATTTACTATAAATTACAAACTTTCGTAATGTCAGTAAGATACCAACTTATTATAGGTCCACTTCACACATTCAAGTAATTTTTTAAGGACACGTTTTATTAGATTCGACTGATGATCTCTAGTTCGAAAATATCTCAATACCAAAAGGGTATATATAGTATGAATTGTAGCAAAGGCAAAAAACTGCTGTTCTTTTTTGTGTGGCGGGTATGGATTCCCACATCAACTGAACTCACTTTTCAAACTTTCACTTTTATCCACTTGGAGTAAAATTGCTACTTTAACTGAGCTGAGTGAAAGTAGAATATGTACCATAGTAATGAAATTTTTTTTAAAGATTCATTTGTGCTTAATTAACTTGCCTTTTATGAAAATTTATGTTTTTGATGATATAATAAAAATCCTTAAGTGAAATACAAATCAGAAAAAATTGTACGTACATTATTTATTTCAACAGAAAATACAGAAAAAATCTTTAAAGTACATATTATGAAACATTACGAAGAGTTCCTAGAATATGTAGACAAAATTACCAAATTTACAGTTTTAGTAATTTCTGAAATACCATTAAAAAAAAGTGCAGACTAATTGTACAGTCAATACCCTGTACCTAAGAAACTGAGGAGTTTTGAATAAAATTTAGGGAACTTTTCTACCACAAGGTTGGAAAAAAAATTAAATTAAAAAAAGGTTTTTTATATAAATATCCACAGATATATTCAGTAGTTATATCACAAGTGATGGATATTTATTTTATGATGTCTGTGGATGGGCCAAAATTAAACTGATACCATCTCTTATATTGCAGTGGTACCAACATTAAATGGGAGTCTAATGGCGGCGCTCTATGCGGTTCCATTTTGATCTCGGTATGTGATATCTACTTATTTTATGAGGTCTGTGCACAGAACTATAACATAGAGTAGTTCTGTGCGACCGCTCGAACAAATATTGAAGGTTAGCCATTTTTACACATATGTCATTTCACAATCTGAGGGTTTCAAAAATATGCAACCTTTCATGCATTCAATTCATGATGTGTTAGTAT
This sequence comes from Gonioctena quinquepunctata, assembly GCA_018342105.1. Taxonomy (NCBI): domain Eukaryota; kingdom Metazoa; phylum Arthropoda; class Insecta; order Coleoptera; family Chrysomelidae; genus Gonioctena; species Gonioctena quinquepunctata. The sequence goes on along the minus strand of JAFIRS010002084.1, from coordinate 170,916 downwards.
CACTGAAATGTCAATATTATGGAAAAGTAAATAATCAATTGAGAAGAATTATATTTCCAAAAATAAAATAATCAATTTGGAGCCATTTTTTTTTGTATTCCTAATAGAAAACATAACTTTGTCGGCACTTTGCCATATCTGGACATAAACTATACATATATATATATATAATAATATATATATATAAGCTGATTCTATTTGGGGTTGCAGTCAGGTATAGGGCTGATTAGGAAAACTCTTTGGTATCCGTCAAGCTTTCGGCAATCTTTATTGCCTTCCTCAGGACGACTACAATGGTATGGATTACATTATGATATTATATATTGTTTGTCTACTTACTAACGTGAGATTGGTGTAAAATTAGCACATTAAATAAACAGAAATTCATGAAAGCCTATATGAAATAAATTTTGACAATGACAACTTCTTTTGTAATCAATTCAAAATCAAGGCGGAAAATTTTGATCACAGGCCGATATATCTTTTCTTCTATTCATTTCTAGCAAGTAAGTATAGATTTGCGTAAGATTGTTTAAATCAGTTCCTTATCATTTTTTATGTGAACCATCTCTAGAAATATTCTTTTGTTTCCATTGGTCTCGTTATCTAGAATTTTTGTATTGTCATAGTCCATCCGATGATCTCTTTTATTCACATGTTCAGAAAGAGCACATGAATTAACATTACGTTTACAGTCGCTCTTATGGGATATGATACGACTGTTAAGGTTTCTTGATGGTTGACCGCCATATGTTTTAGAACTGTCTCTACACGGTATTCTATAAACACCATTAGATTTTTGTTTATTTTGAATCGAACTTTTCACTTTTGTGTGTAATTTTGATATTTTTAACATTTTTTTTTTGAGATTTTGATATTTTCATTTTGTTAGTTTTGGAGTGAGTTCGTGGATATTACTTTAATCTAGACCGCTAAGGTCATATCTCCACCACTCGAAAAAATCAAAGCGCAGAAAGCACATATAATGTCATTTCAGACATTGACATCTAAAGAGGAGCCATTTGTTCATAGGCACAAAATGCGCATGCTCTAAAAGCTCTTTGATATCTTGTAATTGGATGAATTCTCATCATACGGGATCAGCAGTCTAGATTAAGGTTATGTCGGTGTTGGCGTCCCACTCTGCCAAACTATACAATACCAACAGCAGAAATTACTCTCAAAATCCTCACAAAAACTAGTAAATCCTTGTAAATCCTCACAAAATGTCATTACTTGCATTTTTACTGCAAATGCATGAAAATACAGTAATTACTCGCAAATTGGCATCACTTTTTGAAAAAGCACTCAATATTTCATTTCGAAGATTTCGTTCATTGCGACGGAATTCACGGAATAAAAAGTGCCAACCAGCCAGGGTTCTATTAGGACGGGGTTATGAAATGTCACCGATTTTGTCCGGCATCTTGTTTCGTCATTGGAGGGGAGGCGCCAAGTTTGAATTTACAATGAAAGTAGTTATGTTGAATCCAATCGGTGCGATGCGAGTAAATTGAAAAATGTGCGTGTGATTGAAAGTGTTCGCCTTGGCTTAACATGTAGAAGAGATTCTTGCAGATTAGTTTCAAAATCATTTTTATCAAAATTTTCGGAATAAATTCTAGCAGACTCATTGGGTACCCACTCTTTGGAGTTCCTACAGTAATTGATCCTTTCCTGCTTTACTGTATGATTTTTGGGGAATCTATAAAAACTCAAAGTACCATCAGCGGAGTTATATGTAGACGTGTTGTCACAATATTTAACAGAGCACCTGAAGTGTCCCGGCATTTTTAACTAATAATTAAAATTAATGAAGAAACTGATATTCTAGTAAACAATAACCTACTATACACTAATAATAAACAAAAACGCAATGAACTAAGAATATACATTAAACATACGAGAAGCAAACAATAATCACTCGGAATCAGAAATTTCCCAAAGATAAACAATGAATAATCTCCGATCTCCGTGACACTGATGTGTTATTATCAATGATAATTTATCATTGATGCAAATATAACCAAAATTACCAAATTCAGTATAGCCAACTTAATTTCCCTCCAATGACGTAGCCTCTCCCTTTCTTCAGTCACCCCCTTGTCCAAATGCTCACTTATTTCGTAACCCCGTCCTAATAATAAGAACCCTGCCAACCAGCAATCAAATGGCAGGAATGGCTAATCCGTTCACAGTGTTGACAGGAAACCAGCGGCTAAGCACTCCATAATCTGTGGTACTCCTATGACAATGCGGAATCTGGAAACATCAAATTGAAATTATTTAGCCAATCATAACATTTCGAATCTTTGATGGAGTGCTACGATTGGCCTAAAAATATGAATGGACGTTACGTTACCGGATACATGTTGTAAAAGCACTCTTACGGTTGCGCAGGTGTACGAAATTTTGAAAAAATATATGAACGGTTTTTATTTGATGTGTTTATTCACAAAAAAAGTTATTAATAGTGAGAACACCAATTGATTATCTTGAATAAAAAATTGCCATGGATTCGTATGAAAAGAAAGCCTTCGTGAAAGACATCAAACATAAAGATGAAATTTCAACTACCAATTTGGCTTCCTCATCAAAAGAATTTGTTGAAAGGTAAGAATAAAACATCCTTACAATGTCGAATTCTAGATGTGTTAACGAGCTTTTTCAGCGAGGACGTTTTGGAGGGAGCCCCCCAAAAGGCAAAAGGTTCACATAGCTGTTTGAAGTCATCAATGGAAAAGATCGAGACTGTGAAAGAAGACATCATTAAGTAATACGTTTTTATTCGGTGATCCAAATGTATTCGTGAGACAAATAGCCTTGAAAAAGGCCGAAACATTAGTTCCTCATTACAATACTCAAAAGCTATATACTTATATGGCATCTTGTGTTTTTTGTCAACATTTTCATATGGGTTTGAATATTCACCTATAATTTTTTCCAAATCGTAAAGGCAGCATTGAACCATTAGTTTTGTTGAAACCTTTCATTAATATTACATTTTTTCATTCAAATTAACAGTTCTATGGATCAAAAATATGTTCAAATATTCTGTGTAACCACTTGAGATTTTAATTTAAGAAACAAACCTCATTACGTATCTACCACCGGAATGTGGGATTTCATTCTTTTATTTCCGATACTATTTGAATTTTTTTTTATATTCACCAGTAAAATTCATACATGAAAAAAATCATTCTCACGCAAAAAAAATATAATGAAAATGACGTATCATGCCGTGTTTTTGTTAAAGAAACAGTGTTGTAGAAACCAATTTTTATATTCATGAGGTATTTTCAATCCCCAAGGATTTGATTTTTTTTCAAAACTACTGACCATACATTATTAGTGTCTTATTCAAATTGGGGGCACCCGGATATTATCGTAATTCTGTGAAATCCGATTTGAGCTTTGGCACAATTGTAGTCCTATATGAGACGTACATTTCATAAGAACCAACTAGAGTTTAAAGAAATGATTCGTCTGATTTGGAGGATTGTCTTTAAGAAGATTGAGGGTAGATATGCGTTTCATTTTTCACGCATATTGGATTTTCTTGTTTTTGTTTATCTCTCTCAAATGCTAAAAGTGTTATCGTGTTTGTCATATTTTATTTTTATAATTTCACACCTAATTTAAATTGCATTTAGGTTTAGTTTTCCTATATATAATAATGTTTGGAAAAAATCCTGATTGCCAACTTAGCATTAATGCTAAATACATTATTTTTATTCTACAGAATACTGAAGTGATTTTTTTTTGTATTCTACACTTTTTTGATACTTTTTATATCTTAGAGCGTTTAGTGATAACATCTAGAGGTTCCAAGCCCAGGGTGATATCAAAAAACGGCCACAATATTTTTGCAAAGATCCAAAAAAATATAATAATTAACTTTCGGACCGTTTATCACATAATAGACCTACCAAAAAATGTTATTAGTGACACTACCTTCTAAATCCTTTAATAATCTTTTTTTCTAGATCGTTTACTGAAATTTGTTTTTATAATCCCCACCACAGAAGATCACATTTTGGGGCGGGTAATTACCGAAATGATAATTATATCAAGAAATGTTCAAATTCTTTATCATTAGGAAAGTAATTTGAATTTATTTCTATTGTATATTAGCGTAAGAGGATTAGAGTGAGTGGAAATTAAGTTCCATTATGATTTTTTCGGCACAATCAACTGACTTTGAAAAATATATTTAAACAAACATAGGCAAAGTTGAAGTAAAATAATAAATATCCGCCTATGGTCGGCATGTTCGATAAAGCGGCAAATCCTATTATGTTTATCATTCCGTTATCATTCCATCCAACTGAGAATGGATATACTATATATACTTGCGTGTATAAACGCTAAAATGTGTGTCAATTGGAGTTTGGAATTTTTCGACTAGAAATTATATACTCACCTTCGTTTAAAATATTTCATTACGTCAACCATCCCATTATGAACTATAAAATTATTTTTTTAACAGAAGAAATATAATTTTCGAATATATAATCCCATCATGAACTATATAATTATTTTTTAATCGATGATTTGGAAACTACATTATAAATGCTTTTTAGTTAGGGTCCTTTTTCAATAGCTATCAGATGTACTTCAATGTCCAGAGTAGCTTTAGCCCAGGAAGTAGTTGTTTTCTGTTAGATATTCACAAAAAATAACTTCATTTTCATCCTGGATTTTTCAATTCACATGAAAATCATTCCAATCAATATTCAATTGAGAATATTTCATTCGATTTTTTTTCCAACGTCAACCATCCCACTATGAAGTACCTATAAAATTCATATTTTTAACCCGAATTAAATATAATTTTCAAATAAATAAATTACCACAAAATAAGAAATAATTATTCATCGAAATAAAAACGTCCACTAAATAATGGTGTGTGCTAAAATGTAAACAAACTCGCACATAAGCGAACTTACGCCACTTACCCCAATATTTCACGAAAGGCTAATTTGCCAAGACCATAGCCGTTTTTTGGCGCCCATGTATTCAAAACGTATTGTCCTGTGATTCAAATACATCCATTCTGGCGTTGAAACGATGACGTCATATATAAAACGATTCAAAACGTATTCGTAGAGTTTTGAAACCAAGTCGAATTCAGTTTCAAAACATAATTCGTTGTTTTGTGATTGGCATAATTGAAGACGTGAGTGGATGAAGATGTTATGTTCCAATTTTTTTCAGTAAAGTAAGGTAAAAATTTTGTTTATTTGATTTTTTTTCCATTCAAGACTGAGCAACGGTGTGTCCAAGTTGTTATCGAAGATCATACAATTTCACTCACAAATGATTCATTAATGTGAAAGATGGTACATACAAGAAAACTTTCATTTATGCAAAAATAAACAGATTTTTTAGGATTGTAACATAACATCACCTTCATCCACTCGAGTCTTCAATTCATAATAATAGCCCAAATAAATCTTGGTAGTGGGACATTCCACTAATAATTGTGAGAGTTTGAAATTTAAAATGAAATAGATTGAACTAGGAAATTATATATTAACAATTGAGTTGGAAACCTACAATGAATTACAAGGTCAGTTTATCAAAATATTGTCTACGACTCTATCACAGAAAATTTCTTAGGTTAGGTTCGATTATTGAATCGCATTCGAAATTATGCATTCTTGCGGTTCGTGATAATAATGACGTTACGTAGAATCGTATTCAAATGCAAGATTGAATACGTTTTTACGCCAGAAAACACCTCATACCAGTGAACTCTATACTATACGTAACTGGAACGGACCCGACCGTTTACTCCAATAACGTAAAGTGTGTCAGGGGCAGCTAAAACAGAAGGTTTGTTTTGGTTCGCAGTAAGAATGGTTCTGAATCGGTTCAAAGCAGCAGGACAGTTGTGGCACGGAAAACTTTGTGCGAGCCTACTTCGAATATTCGAGAGGGCGACTGTTTTGAACGGTTCAGAACCGCTAGAACTGCGAACCAAAACAAGCCTAGAGATAGCCTAATTTACGGTAACCTGTCTTTGTCATACTCAGTCAAATGAATTACGGTTATATGCATAAATTATCTCTTAAGTGAAAATTAAGGGAGATTGGGGATTATTTTTGTTCAATACGTTTAATATAAGTGAAGATATACATTTACTGTGTTCTATTGTGCTATTAGTTCCGTTTCCTTTATCGTGTGTGGTTTAAAGAGCAGCATAGTTGGTGTGATTTGCTACTGGTCTTAGCGATAGTTTTCATTTAACATTAATTAAAAAACAATGGTGATTTATTGTGTAGCGTTTGGATGCAAAAACGAGCAAGATTATCGGCAAATATATTTTCATGGGTAAGTTGATAATATTTAGATTTGGTTATGTAATGAATAATTAGCGATATTACTAGCAAGATTGAAAGTGAATTTATTTTCAAGTTGATATATTACTATACAGAGGTAGTATATCTACTGACCACTCTTATACCGCCCCTCCTGAAGCTTATAAATCATTCACCAATTTTGTCACTCGAGGAGGTCTTCTTTATGCTTCAGATGTGGTGAACAAAATTTTACATTTTGCAGAAAAGCAAATTCGTCTTCTTTTAGAAAGTGGAATCATTTTGAAAAGCAAAATAAACTTGAAACAAAAAATCATAAATACAGTTATTAATCATTTTGCTGTAGATATAGATCTTTTTAAACCTAGACACCCTGTAATACAAGAATTTGTAGGTGAAGAATGTCACGAAATTCAAATTATTCGTAAAATAATTTCTATATATTTAAAGTGCCGAATGTATCACCATAGCAAACTATTAAATTTAGAATTTCATGGAAAAAGTGCCACAATGAGACAAAAAATGACAAAACTTGTTTTATTTAATGACTGTTAGATTTATATATATATATATATATATATAAAAATCCATTGTAATATAAAATAAGAATTGGATTTCATTTTCTGTGTTTATTTTATTTAGAAATCTCGTGGGTGATCAGTCAAAATTTTACTTGAACGTTGTACTGTTTGCATTATTACTTTCTTTCCTGAATAACGATTGGGAGAAAATCACGTTTTCTCCTAAAAAAACCTAAAAAATACAAATTTATTCAAAATAATGTGCGAGGGTTCCATTAACCAACATAAGATAAAAAGAGATAGGTATCCGTAACAGATGCGGGTTGCCTATACAATGGTTTTGCCTCACTTTTCGCCCAAGGCGTGGCCATTCCAGGTAGTATATAGAGTTCACTGCCTCATACCAACGTTGCCATATAGACTATATTAGTGAGGTTAAATCACTCTCTTGGCGGGAGATCTATATTCAAATTTGGGAGTCTTATGGAGGTTCAACTTTGAGATGAAACCACGCTATCAAAAAGTGAATGTTAGTACAGAGATATCAAATATTGGGTGCCTTCATTATTAGTGCGTGACTTCATGTCCATTCAACTTCAAAATCTACTTATACATATCCGTAAATCAAAATTGAAACCAGTATTGTTCGAAAGATTTCAGTATGTCGTAGATAATTTCTGCTGTGCGTCAATCATTAATCATTGCATGCCATAGAATTAGTAAGTAAGTAAGTAAGTAAGTAATTTAATTGTAATTATAATATACTGACTAGAACGCGCTTAGTCTACTGCGCACCCAAATTTCGTGGCACCCTTATGCGATAGGCAAGGAGGACACCAAACATTGAAGAAGAGTATGACTTCATGAGCATATTACATGCGTGCGACGAAGATAATCAACTGAACGTATGACGGTAGTATTTATATCATCTATTTGTAAACATAACGGCGTTGTCGGTTGGCACTTATAAGCGTTGCCAAATCATTCCAATTTTCTTTAATTTCTTTGTGTTCGGTTTGGATGTGTCTTTGTACTTTTTTGTCTTTTTTGTTATAGTGATCATACTGGATAAATTAAAAACTGTTATATATATATAATGAAGTGTTACATTAGTTTGTAGTAGTGTGGGTAATGATATGTAGCCATGCTTATTTATACATATCTCCTTTTCATGTGTGTCCATAAAGTAACGCATAAATTCATTATTAGCTAAATAAACAATATCATTAAAAATTCCCGAAACAGGTCGATTCTTTATTTTAATTTAATGTTTCTTTAAATAATAATCCAATATACAGGATGATCTACCTTCGAGTGATGACGTCATCAGCGGTTTTATTAAATGAACACCCTCATTTTTTTTATTTATGAGTTTACTTGCTGAGCAGATTCCAAAAACATATCACAAGCTGCGTCAAATTGGTAGAGGGTGGGCAACAATACAAAAGGTGTTTTAAATTTTTTATTAGAAAGTTATACGATACTGTATTTTTACAAAATTACGAAATGAAGAATAAACGTATTAAGAATTATTATATGAAATTACGTAGTTATGCAGCTACTGGGTACACTACCAAAGTTGCTTCAAAATGTTGCGGTGCGCCTTCTGCGGTCTAAATTATTGGCTATTTGAATATCAGGAAAAAGCTGGGTCAAATCAGGAATTAATGTCGTCTTGTTGATTATTTTCATTGGCTGTAGATCTACCTTGGTTTGGTGCATCCCTCACGAGTCCTAATTCTCTGTATTTTCACTCTATTCTGCTTACAGTAGATTGTGAAATAGGTTCACTATCTGGGTGCATTTCATGGAATAATCTGCATACCTCTTGTTGATTCCGCATCATATCGCCAACACCAATCATAATTAAAATTTCAGATAAAGGCATTTTCAAAATACAGTTTTAATATGATACATCTTGAAGCGTCAACAATACAGAATTAAACAAATGGCAAAAAATATTCTCAAACAATGAAAATATACGGTATAGTCGAGAGGTAGAGATCACTAATATAAAAACTTTTTAACAAAAAATTAAACCGACGAAAAACGGAACTGAAAAGCAAAAAATAAAATAAACCTCCTTAGTCCTAATAACTAAGCTCCTAAACTAATGTTAAGTAACTAATTTTGAGGCGGCGCCAAACAAATAAGCTAGGTAAAGCGTAAAATGATGGCATCGAGATGCACGGTGACATTCTGATAATTTTTTTGAAGTAATTTAATGATTTTCGTTGATTAATCGTTTGGCGTCGACTCGAAATTAGTTACTTACATTAGTTTAGGAGCTTAGTTATCAAGACTAAGGAAGTTTATTTTATTTTTTGATTTTCAGTTCCGTTTTTCGTCGGTTTAATTTTTTGTTAAAAAGTTTTTATTTTTCAATTTTTTGTGGCTGAAATATACTAATTACTACCACTTAACTTTTGATTAATTCCAAAATACTTACTTACCACCTTACTTCAACTAATAACAGTTAAATAATACGAGTATCTACTTCAACTATTTATTGTTATATAATTTAAATTATTTTTGATAGTTCTGGTAAGTTCATTTCATCACTTTGTATATAATTCCATCCTTCCATAGAATGTTATTATTGTGACGGATGTAGGAGAACAAAAATAATGACAATAGCGATCTGTCAATGTCAACTACATATGTGTGCCAATGTTCACAAGTGAAAAATCAATCATCCCCTATTTTTCTACCCATAGGGGTGGATTAATTCATTCCGAACCCAAATATGATCAACTTTGAAGTATACCCTAGGTAATAAAAAAAATCATCCAAATCGGAAAACCCAGTACAAAGTTATGCCTGATAGAATCGGTTAACGGATCAAAATTCAGAGGGTGAACGATAAATATTTTCCATTTTGCTACCCTTAGGAGTGGATTTTTTTTCAAATTCAAATGGGACCAACTTCGAAGTATGCCCTATCCAATGAAAAAAGAATCATCGGAATCGGACTCCTCTGTAAAAAGTTATGCGTGGTCATACATAAAAAAAATATACGCGTCGATTAGAGAACCTCCTCCTTTTTAACCGACGAAACCAAAAAGGAGGAGGTTCTCTAGTCGACGCGTATATTTAATTTTTTTGGTTTCGTCGCTTGGATAAATACAATGTTGAAAATATACCTCAGAGGGCAGTGTCCAGTGAGAGTCCCGTTACCAATTTCAAGTATTTCTTGTGCAACTCGAGAAGCTGTTTAACTTTCTTTGGCGATAGGCTCACTAGCCTTTTCGCTTATTGTCTTTATCCTGGCTCTTTATTCCAGTGAGATTTCATTTCATGTTTCCCAGCCTCGAAACTTTCTCTCTTATGGACTTAAGAGATTCCACATAAGGTTTCTGAGTCAGGAAATTGTGTGTTTGTTATTCTTTGGCGAGGCAATCTGTTTCTTTGTTATCTCTGAACCCCCTATGATCTGGCACCCACATCAAATGTGACCTTATAACTTACTCATTTTTCAAATATTGATGTAATAGTGCAATAAAAAATCTTGATAGAAATACCTATTCAATTATAAGGATATGTAAAACATGTCTCATATATCTTCATATAATAGATGGGTGGAAGAGTAAACATTTTTTACATAGGTATATAACATTTTGCATCATTTATTAAAAAAAAACGTTTTATTATGATATACCCTATTTTCCATTACAAGCAATCCACTGGAATTGTTCCCTACTGCGAGGAGGACATACACAACAATGGCGGCCACCATGCATGGGACATTTCGCGCAGCTTGAAACGCATTCTAGTCAGTATATTATAATTACAATTCTATGTTGCATGTCCGATTAAGGTTATGATAGGCTTGTTTTGGTGTTCAGTTCTAGCGATTCTGAACCGTTCAAAACAGTCACACCCTCGTATATTTGAAGTGGGCTCGCACGAAATTTTCCATGCCACTACCACAGTTTATAGCTAAAGAAGCAGTTAGCTCACTTGGCGTCGGCACTTTGATCTTTATGTTCCCGTTTGTACACTGCGCAACTCTGATTTTTATCCCTCGCGCATACCGCGTGTTACTGTGTTACTAATACTGACATTTTTCGTATACTTCGAAGAGCGATAATCGCGTACAGTCTTCTGAGCATCCTGAATTCTTTCCCTGGAGTGGATGTTACCTTGGAACATGCATTTGGGCCAAGTGAGCTAACTGCTTCTTTAGCTATAAACTGTGCCACTACTGTCCTACTGCTTTGAACCGATTCAGAACACAGAACTCATAGAACTATGAGTTCTGTGATTCAGAATCATTCTGACTGCGAACCAAAACAAAGCTGATAGGGGTATGTGACTGTGATCTGTTTAGTTAATAACAATCAATAATGGGTTCAAAAATTATCAAACTATCAGTTATAAATGATTACTTTCAGGATGAAATGAAATGCATTCAACGGGGTGAAAACAGTATTTATCTGAATATTTAGAAATGTGTAATTTGGATCATAGATTAGAATTATCAAGGTGCGTTTTCTTTCAAACCATCTTTGAAGTGATAACTACACACACGACTATTAAAGGTTTTTTTTGTCAGTTCGGCTCAAATTTCACGTTCAAAACATTTATATTCATAATTCATCTGAATGTATTTGTTACATAGGTACTATGCCAAGTATTTTATTAACATTTTAAATATTTTTCGTTTGTTGGCATTAAATAGAAATTGCAATCCCTTGGGTGTCTGTGATTGCAGCCAGGCGCAGAACAATGCATTATTTCAAGTTTTTTTCTCCACCATCAGATCACACTGCATCATTATGTATGTCTGCGACCTATCTCATGTATGTTTGTTTATAACATTGAATTTCCCCCCAAACTTTGCCTCCACCAATCAATAATGAAACTAAGCAAGACAAACTTCCATCAAATTTTATTTTCCATCAAATTTTTATTCATCAATTATTTTGAAAAATTTTGATTACGTTGTTGAGAAAGATTCATTGAATCTATTTCAACAGAAATAAAACTTAAGAAATTTGCCAAAGTATCTGAAAACAGGCGAGAGATTCGCGTAATTTTTAGACCCATAAGAAATGCAGTGGTCGGATTCACGGATGGATCGTAAATCAAAATTCCCTCCTAACTTCACTAATTTTATCTATTGTGGATGGATAAGATTATCGGCGCGAAATTTTAAATACACGATGTTGCGAAGAAAACTTTAAAAAATCAACTAGAAGTCGTTCCGGGTCGAGTCCTTGGTTAATATGTCCCCTTTATGTTTTCGTTTTTTTTGTGTACTCTGCCGAGCCATTTTTGAGATAAGACTGTGACACAAAAAAACGTTTCTTAGGTTTTGAAACAATTTATATTTAATTAGTCTTAAGAAAAATCGTATTGCCTATATAGTTTACAACCTTAATACCTAAAATATTAATGTAAATCAATAAATGTTATCAAACTATAAAAATAATTAATATTGGTGCTGATGTACTTTGTACAACGAAAGATTCCTCTGGAGCATGCCTCAAATTCTCTTGAATCTCTTTACTTGATCCGGATGCCCTTTTTATATTTGTTATAGCTGAAACGCGTTTTTTTGTAGAAACAAATCTAAGCTAAGGATTAATAAACTATTTGTTAGTTTCTTTTTTTAATATTCATATTTACTTCATTTGGTGAGTATGCTGGGGAAGAACTTTAATTCCATTGCATAATTAGTCATTAATTCATTGGAAACATCACACATTATATTCCTTATTGGTTTGTTAAATGAACTTTTGCCATTGCTCCAAACATGTTGAAATAACGATAAAGATTAGATTTCAATGACCCTCCCCTTTCCTTACCCTTCCTTTCCCGTTCTCCGGCAAACCTTATAACTAACCAAGGCCCCGACTCGGTACAACTCGCAACAACGTGTATTTCAAATTTCTCGCCAAAAATCTTATCCATCCACAATATGGCAACATTGCTTTGGTCTGGACGAATTAGCCTCTCGTAAAATTTTCACCCTCCACCGCTGCTCTGTGAAAAAACATCATCATTCCCAGGGTTATTATATATATAATACTGACAGGGTTACGGCGAAACCTCCATTTTGATGACGTCTGATGTGTGCCAGAATAGCCAACTTCATAAAATTATTTTCAAATTTCAAAGAGTAGAATGGATCTAAATCTTGGCTGAATGCGCCGAGCAGAGACGAAATAAATGAAAAATACATCAAGAGAATACATTTCTGTAGAATGTATTGTTAAGGCCTCAAAGAACAATATGGAAAAAGACCAGAAAGATCCTTTCACAAAATAAGTTTTGTACTACCAACTGTTCACATTTTTAGACACAAAATCTCTATGAATGACACATTTGATATAAAAAATATATAAGCGCTTCCTGAACAAAAGTAATTGAATTGGTATATCAAATTGGCGATTTTCTATACAAACAATTGCCTTCGGTGAGGCAGAACTTTTAAAGGGATTTTTAAGTTGATAACTTGTGTGGAAGTCCCTTATTGTACTATTTCTAGTGCTACCATAATTATTTTAGTCTTGTATCACTTAAAATCTTTAGCCTCTGAAAAAACAGCCTCATTAACGTTATTTTGCTAAATGACTCTATACTTACTGAGAGAAATCAGGGAATGGACGACATCTACACGCGAATGTCCTAACCACTTGATCATTGAACAATGAAAGACGTAATATTTCTGTGGAACAAATTGTTGAATCTATTGTTAATCTAGTAACGGTTGGTTGAAGGAAAATGCAGAATGTTATGAAGTAGAGCTCGTCCAGTATTGAAACGACCGTTTGGTAGGTAGAGAGGGGAAAAACACGAGTGGACACGATTTGCTGTGCTACGGCGAATCTTCACCAGTGTCTTGGCATGCAGCGTTTGAAAGGTTAGGTTTGTTTGATTAATAAATAGGTAGGGCAATTATTTATTCAACTTTGCAATAGTTTACTCGTTATAGGAGAGTAAGTTCTCTACGTCTCGTGAATCGCCTATACCAAATAATTCGGTACGCCTATGGCATATCTATTAATAGCCACAGTTAGACAATGGTTCGGGTATCTTCGAGAAAAATTGGTTGATAGGTAGGGGAATGCCAAAGTGGTCGTTTCAATACTGGATGAGCTCTACTAGGTACAATAATTGTCTTTAGACAATGGTCACAAATATTACAGGGCAACCTTTCGTGAAAGCAAAACTGAATTAAAAAAAAACAGATTCTATGATTAGGCTCAGAAATGATTCAACACTAGTTGTTGTTTTCAAGGCTGTAAATCCTATCCAGGCAAATAACAGAACAAGCCTACTCTAATAATAATGTCGATCGATATCCTTGTAGTTGATTTATCTGGAGTCGGTGAAAATGATGAATTGCCTGGAGATTTTTTGTTGATTTTGTTGGCGACATTAATAAAATACCTTATAGTTTGCATGACTTTTGAAACATAAAAGGCGTGTTCGTCGTCACAGTTTTTGACTACTCTCATTTAAAAGGAAAAGACAAGACTGATGTGATAAATACGCGTGCACAGAAACACATACTGTTGTCAAATAGCTGCCAAAATACAGCCGTATAAACGAACAAACCTTATCTTAAGGTGAGTCATGAATCAAAATATTGGGAAAGTCAGACATAAAAGTATACTCAAGAAATCCACAGAGTCTAATTAACTGAAAAATTGGGTGATTAATGAGTTCACCTTGTGAGGTTTGACGAGAAGAAAAAGTTTTTTTTGTAAAATCGGGAAATAATAGAAGAAAATCAAGATGGGTAATGAAATGTCCTCGACAGCCATGGAAAGTATCCTTTTCTGATATACATAATAGCTCAGTAAATTTTTATATACTGCGAATCAGTAGCAGAATAGAACAGTAATTTTATATATCAGCTCATGAATGAAATAATATAATGGAAACTTCTTTGCTATACCCAATGTGAAGTAAGTTCATAGGGTATAATAATGGATCTTTTTCATGTCACTTAACTATCTTAAAACTAAATTGAGGCAATTACTACTTGATACAATGTAGATTGTTGTGCACACATTGTTGCATTATCTTTACCTGCCCTTAAGAGGGGTGGATTCTTGTTTTGAATAATTAAGTATTTATTTGATAAGTCTATAGTCCATTCAAAAGAAAGACAAGTTGCATCAAAATAAATGCACGCCGTTAGTGTGTGATCGAAATCGGTTAACTGAAATAGCAGGGCCGCATTCAAGACCGTACATATATAATTTGGAAAATACCATTTTTCTAAATTACTCCCAATTTGAGTTTTGGTGTATTGAAATAGGGGAAAAATGAAACGCCAGATACTGCAACTTTAATAAATTATAACTATTAAACAAACGATTAAACTATAATTATTGGAAATAAATCAAGTCAACATTCAAAACATGCCCGCATATGCATTATCGCAAGTCTGTATCAGTTCGAAACTTCACCTAAAGTGACCAATAGAGACATGACTTTCTTCAATCACGTGCGCTGCACGCGATGATCACGTCTCAATCATTGTTGTTGTGCGCTTTTCTTTATTTTAAATGGACTATAGCTCTAGTACTGCTATTGCATTCGGTTTTGTGGATCTTCAACTTTTCCAGACTTTTATTTTGCTTCAAGGGTAGGTATCACAAGATGTTATGGAGCAAATTTTTTTTTACATTCATAGCTTTTTCCCAATTTTGGAGTTGAATAAAAAATACTACTAAAACTCATTGTTAAATTTACACCAATTTCGTTATTTGAAGAAAATGAACCATTCCAAAATGAAGTAAATTTTTTCTTGCAGTAATCTGAATGAGTCAAGACTTCATAGAATATAATTTCAGAATATTGTTTTTCTGCTCCATTCAGCCCCAGGGACTACTAAAAATAATGCTCCTACTCTTCATAAGAAAATACACGTATGGCTAGTGGGAACGAGATCACCGGCAAAGTTATACAAAAGTGTCAGAACTAGAAAAAGTCAATTTATTACCATTACACTTAACAAAAACAAAATTCATAAAAAATTTAAAAAAACTAAGAATAACAACAAACTTTATAGAAAACAAAACTGCCTTATATATTTATTTTCCCAGCTTTACCTTTTGCAAATTAATTAATAATATCACAGGTATTTAAGTTATGAAATAAGTCACTCTCTAAGGATAAAATACTCTAAGCATTCAATTTGCTCTGTCTCAAACAAGACCTTAAACAATCGTTTTTCCTTTCCAGTGCTGAAAAAGCTCTCTTGCCGCTGCAAGTTGTAGATACTAAAAAAATTTGTAGTGCTGTGGCCACGTTAAAATGTAGACTCAATTTTCAAGTTCCGCACTAGATATTTCTTTATTTTCCAATAAATATGTGTTTAAAATGAAGGCTACTTCAATAAAATTATTTTCTAAATTTCCATATACGTTTCGGACAACTTTGCTGCATTCTTTCTAATTGTCTTCATTTAATTTTTTTAAATTGTGAAGAAACCCTAATTTTGAGTAAATGTCTTCAAAGGTACACTTTTCTCTTTTGTACTTCTGCTAGAAGTTTATCAATAATGTCATATTATGTATGTATTTATGCGGAATTCGTTATTGGCATCAAATTTAAGTTCTTCCGATGTATTTTCATCGTATTGTTTTTTTATTTTGCGTATTCGTTTGTATTAATTAATTCGTTTGTTTAATTAATTTTTTATTACATCGGGACAATTTTATACCTTAAGATTTGTAAAGGTGAAATTATTCTGTATCTCGTTTCGACTGTACACATTTTTCTGAAAAAGCGTATAATCCAATAATGCTTTCAATTGTAGTATCAACATTTTGAAGTGATATATTAGTTTTATCTAATATTTCGGTACCATAATAGCAGTTTACAGTGAGTTGAACTCATTTAACAACCCCTTAGCTTCAACTTTTGTTGCAGGCTTTTGAAAATTATTTTCGTAAATTTTATTCAAAGATCTTAAATTTTCTTATGGAAACAACTGCCTTCACTAAATCAGCTTTGTTTTTTGCTGTTAGCTATCTTCCAAAATGTTCCATCTTGATGTTGATTAGCAGACAACCTCAAGAAACAGACGAACAGTCATTTCACCTTTCACCAATATTGAAATTAGGCACAAGTATGTTAAGACTGTGATGCCTTTTGCAACAGTGATGCTTCACGAAGCCGGCCGAGTAGAACCCGACGGCGCTGCTGACATTGCAGTAGTATGGCTACCAAAACCTAACGTATTTCAATTCTACACTATACTAGTATAAGTGACCGGGGAAATTCTGAGATCCCAACACAAAGATATGCATACATATAATATTTTCTATTTCATTTATAACTGATTATTTTTGACATTTAGCCCCTTGAGTAGCCTCCATGCTTGAACATAATAAAATTGGCAATTTGTTGTTGATAATCCTTAATAAACACGAAAGAACATTTATTCAGTTTGAAGTTTGCCGCCAAAGAATTGGAAAGGAATTCCAAGAGATGTGAAAAAGAAGAGAAACAAGAAAAAGCAAAGACCAAACAGGCAATCCAAAAAGGTAACATGGAAGTGGCCAGGATCCACGCTGAAAATGCTATTAGACAAAAGAACCAATCAATCAACTATTTGAGAATGTCCGCAAGAGTGGATGCTGTAGCCAAGTAAAGTACAGTCGGCAGTTACAACTAGGAAAGTAACCAATTCAATGGCTGGAGTAGTTAAAACTATGGATGCGGCAATGAAGAGTATGAATCTAGAGAAAATATCCGGTGTCATGGATAAGTTTGAACAACAGTTTGAGGATCTTGGGGTTCAGACCGACGTGCTCGAGAACACCATGGGGCAAACTACTACCACTCTTGTACCCCAAAATGATGTCGATTCTCTTATGCAGCAAGTTGCAGATGAAGCAGGGTATGTACTTATAATTATTTCCCAAAATACTCGAAAAATCTGCTTCACATTAACATAACTTGATTTCATTTCACTTTTTGAATGTGTAAAAAAAAAATTTTCTGAATTATTTAACAAAATTGGTTTAAATTTCAGATTGGACTTGAACATGGAGCTTCCAGAAGGACCTCAGGGTAGCGTAGTTGGCACTGCTACTCAGATGTCACACGAACAGGATGAGCTCAGTCAAAGACTTGCCCGATTGAGGCAAACAGAATAAAATTAGTTTTTGCTTGTCGGAAGAAAATACAATTATGTGATACACCACTTCATCCAAAAAGTATGTTACTCATTTCCGTAAAGAGCTTTGGTATTCAAAATTATATATATTTTAGAAGATAAGCTGTAATGAAAAATGGTTTTTCAGCCAAATTTATTTTCAATACTTGTGAAGTGTAGGTATCTAGGATCAAACAGCTGGAAATAAGTACATTTTTCTAAAATTTGTTCGTTCAACCAGTAACTTCTTAGGATTGGGTATATATTTTTTGGATTACATTATTATAACCTTACATTTAGTTATATAAGGTTTCAATGCTGCTTAGGTTTATTTAGTTGTCATATTTTCTATTAAATTGTACTCATTATTTGTACATAATTTTAATAAATTAACACTGTTTTCCATTCATTTTACACATTAATTTTCAAAAGTATCTCCGAAATTAAAAAGATTTAAATAGAAGCACATTCAGTACGCAACAGACTTTTTCTAACCGAGGTAGAAAATTGAAATCTGCAATGCAAACTGAACGTGTAACAAGTATTATTTCCTGCAAAGCAAAACAGATTACTATTCGGAATAATTCTACATTATTTTCTTTGTCTGGGGGGAGAATATCCTCTATGGACACTTTACGGTAGTGTGGGAGTGGGGTCTATGTGCCTCCTGTATCTCCGATTCACCCATTAAAAACTCCAATGACACTGGGGCCTGCTAGCCCATTGATCTTGCTTGTGTCTTGCACGAGTTTGTACAAGTCCTTTACTGGGTGTGTGCTGTATAGTTTTGGTTCACCAAAAGGTTGCCCAAAAACTGACTATCTTCTCAATCCAAGGCTCTGCAGTTGCACAGTATAATTTCCTCATAATCTACATGTTTGGTTGCCATTGGACAGTTCTATTTTATTAAGGTGCTCTTTTACTGGCATATTTCCAGTTAAGATCCTAGTAATGATTTCCAGTTGTTCTCCGTTTAAAGGGCCTGTAATATATTCTTTTCTCTGTTCCCTGGAATATTATTCCAGTGTTTTTCCCCGAATCTAGTCATCTACTGACGCTCATGCCGTGCGTTTTGGTACCCCGAGGGTCTGTTCTGGTTCATTTTCTGATCCTCTTCTAGCGAGTTCGTCGTCTTACATCTTACATATTCCACTATTAAGTCTTGAAATATTTTTATTTTGTTTTCCTCCATATCAATTACATGAACATTTAGTAACAGTTTTAAATAACCTAGAAAATGAACATAATCTAGAAAGATAAATGGAAGATATAAACATTCAAAGAAAAACACAAATCATTGAATAACACAACAAAACTACTACAAATATGATATCTGAACATTAAAAGTGCATATAAGTATTTTGATGAGTTATTGATATTTTTGGAAACTGGTGAGCTGACAAATATTGATTATAATCTTAGGAGAAACTATACAGGGTGTCCCTGGACTTCCTCTTTTCCTCTCGGGAATGTATAGATGGGGTCAAAATATCACCAGTACTTCATATAACTTTTGTTCCTGAAAGCCTTCGTTACCAAGTTACGGGCCCTCAAAGTTACAAAATGAAAAATGATTTTCTTTGATAACTTTCAAAGTAAATATTCAAAATCATCTAAATTTTGGTGATTGACTAAATAAATGAATTCCTTTCGATGAGCTTTCATGCAGGAGTCAGTTGTTTTGCTACAAAGTCAGGAACGGACTACCCCCGATGGTCCACACCCCAAAACTTTGAAATGACTGGGATTTGTTTTAACAAAACAAGGTTACCTGGACAATTTCCTGAATAAAAGTTCTTGTGTGGAAAATCGATCGGAGCAACGATTTTTGATAAAAATGCATTTTTGTTCGACGACATCCAACCTGAGATGTCTACCATTATTCGAAAAGATTAATTTGTAATGAAAATAGAAATAATAGGTACAATGTTCATAACGAATTTTTATCATGCAAACACGTTTACCTTACATAACTCATGGTGTAAATAATCAATCGCAAGCCTCAAGAGCAAACAGAAATGCAAAATCCGCTACAAAAACTGCTCGATATGACCCCCGTCTCTCTCAATACATTTTCTTAGTCGGCGCAAACACCCTCTCTGCACTTGAAAAAGCATGCCAGGGTCGTTTCGTATGGCTTCACAATGTAATGTAATTCTATTCAACAAGGCATCTCTGGTGTGAATAGGTGTAGCGTAAACGAGGCTTTTTAGATGCCCCCACAGAAAGAAATCTAATGGATTTAAATCCGGAGACCGCGGTGGCCATGAATATGAATAAAAGTACTCATTTTTTATCCACACCAATTTTATTTCTTTCTACAAGGTGTTTTTGTCAACATCTGTGGAAGAAATGGAACATAAATTTATTCACCGGATATTTTTCACCTATTCATGTGCAGCCGTTTTTGTAGTTTATTCGTTTGCTTTTTATTAGTTATGTCTTCTGATGTGCGTTTTTTCACCTAAATTCATCTTCGGGTTAAAGATTTTCTCCCATGAAATTATACTTATCAGTGAAACTCCTCAACATTTAAGCTGCGAGATTCAGATAACTCAACACAAAACGTGCTTATTCCACGCGTACATTCAAAATATGGACTGAATTCGAAATTTCATAGTGGAGTAGCTTGTTAGTTCAAAACAGCACGAATCTACATAACTTGATATTTCATTTGAAAAAATATCTACAATGTGAATGAAACTTTCAACTAGGTACTGTACTTTTTGTTTACAACTTTATTTTAGCATATTTTGTATTATCCCTGTTATAAATGTTGAATTAACGTTAGCATTAGTATTTCTACTGTGAAAATTTTTCATTTCAAATAATGGTGGACGTTGGGGTTGATGTCGTCGAGTAAAACTGCATTTTTATTAAGAATCGTTTCTCCGATCGACTTTCCACACGAGTACTTTTATTCAGAAAATTGTCTACGTAACCTTCTTTTGGTGAAAACTATTGAAAAATTATCTGTCATTTCAAAGTTTTGGGGTGTGGACCATCGGGGGTAGTCCGTTCCTGACTTTGTAGCAAATCAACTGACTCCTGCATGAAAGCTCATTTGTTTAGTCAATCACCAAAATTTAGATGATTTTGAATATTCACTTTGAAAGTTATCAAAGAAAAACATTGTTCATTTTGTAACTTTGAGGGCCCGTAACTTGGTAACGAAGGCTTTTAGGAACAAAAGTTATATGAAGTACTGGTGATATTTTGACCCCATCTATACATTCCCGAGAGGAAAAGAGGAAGTCCAGGGACACCCTGTATACATTCAAAATACAGAAGACTTTTCTATTCCCGGTTTTAGAACCATCTTCCTAACGGTATTATTATTCAAAATGATGGTGTGCTCATTGAAATCAGAAATAATATAAAGTTAGAAATTAATCACACTGTCCTACAATCTACCAAAGCCATGATCATGTCAAACAGATTATCATCTATAAAAAACACTTAGACCAGAGTAAGCCCTATATCGGCAGTTGTCTAGATCTTATTTTTGTTCCCAAAAAAAATTCCTCCGTACACCGTACAATTTCACCCATATGTCGTAAAGTACATACAAAACATAACTGACCATTTCCCAATTTACCTCATCATAACAAATGAAAACAATACTCTCAGGATTAAAATATCAAAAAAGATTAACAAAAATTGACAAAGAGAAATTATCATCATTAATGGGATAGTATTATGTCCATTCAAGAACCAAAAAATGCTTGGACGGAGTTTATGAATATGACATTTATAATAAATCCAAAAAACTATCAACAAAAACTCTTTACAAATAAAAATTCTGGATTACCATATAACTTCCATTAAACGAAGGGATAAACTCAAAAAGAATAGCTAACAAAAACAAACAAAATCCCAAACTGATCCAATCGATCCAAAAATCGATACTTTAAGGAACAACAACAATAATAATATGAAAAACCTGTAAAAACAAATGAAGCAAAAAAACAAAAAAAGATATTAAGGTATAGTTCATCCATTATCAATTGCAGAAGCATAAAAACCAAGTTTCCCAGTCTTGTGGCGGAATCCTATGAGCAGCACAGGCGGAGATAACTAATTTTATTTAGATATTTTAAAAATACGTTAAAAAATATAATTATGCCATAAACGAGGAAGTATGTATTAATAGGCAATCGGATCATCATGATTTCATTTTCCCATGGTCGAAAAAAAAGCCATATTTTCCAACAAAACACATCACAACTATAGAATATTTTAAAACCTATTTCGATCCCAGACCAGACGCTACTGGATTTATGTATTCAGACCTCCTGAAACACGTATATAACTGGCGATTTATTAGTCTCAACGTATAGACACCACACCTACAAGCATTATCATTGGCTTGCGGTCACTCAAACCCAGATTGACTATCGGCTCTTTTGATCTTCGGTTGGCCAATGGAGAATGTTTACGAGTAATACACATTATTTTTCGTTCCGTTTCTTCGCATATACGCTCTTGTACCGAAGTGAGTTTTTGATTTGCTCCCTATAATAATATACTTGATTGCCATAATATCAACAAACGACATAGCATATCAAAGAAGCTTACATTTCATTACAATCAGGTGAACAATCAGTTTGTGTTACAAATTGGATATTACATGAAGCAATTTTCAGTGAATCGGCAAGTTACATCGGTACTCATCACCAACCGTCGAAACTGTAATAGACTTTAGTTTTCAGGTACTCTGTGACTTAAGCGTTTAAATTTCTTCATGTTGTCGACGTTTTTAATAGCATTTGGAAGAGATTTGTTTGCTTTAATGGCTCTGTAGTGTGGCCCTTTTTCAAAAAATGAAGTATGGTGTATAGAAACAGCTTCTGCAATTGAAAATGGTTGAAATATAACAGATGATAACGAAAATATGGCAAATTACTTTAATAATGTAGGGAAAATAGCTACTAAACTAGATGATTCAGAAGGTAATGAATTACACACATAATTTTATTGAAAAAAAAACTCACTTTCTCAATCCAGTCACCAAAAATATTATTATGCATATTGATATCTTAACACGTTGAGGACGGCATGAGATCATGCGGATGCCGCGCTTGTTTTTATACAGCTTCTGATTATAGTTAGGGCTGTCTGCATGCGATTGGATATTATCCTGTCATGTTTCCTCCTAATAGTGATGATTAGATCATCAGCATAAACTTGAGTTGTGATTCCAGAGTCATGTAGCTTCACTATCAGATTATACATGGTCAATGACCCCACCTTGGGAGCAACCTTTTTTTGGCGTCTTTCTGACCGTTTCCTCTCTGAGCACAGCTACAATTATCCTGCTTTTCAGCATTGCATGCATGCATACTGTTCAACTTGTGGAATGAAAAGGGAATTCAAAAAGATGATTCGTATACAAACATTTCAAAAAAATTTAGTTATACATTTAAAACGTGTTTCTTCGACTGATGGCAGTAAATTGGACAATGTGATTAATTTTCCCATACAAAATTTGAATTTGGACCAATATTCTGCTCAGGATGGAATGAATACTACGCCATATCTAATCATAGCGGCAGCATTTCCAATGGACACTATACTGCATATTGCAAACACCCTTATTCTAATTGTTGGCACCTCTTCGATGACTGCCGTGTATTTTCCAAGATTGATTCTCTCAGCTCCCAGGGAGCATGTGTCCTTTTCTAAGAGAAAGTTGATGATCTGATTTCTGATGGTGTTGTGGGTTTTTCCGGGTTTTCCTCCAACTGAAACAGCAAATGCGCCATCACTTCGAGTTCCGGGCTTCAATCAAGATTTTCACCTTGATATTATTTTATATTTAAAACTTTGCTTTTGTATTTTTTAATTCTGAATAAATCTTTTACGATTCTATTCAGTGAGGTGTTTAAACTCCTTTCCTCTAGTGATCTAATGATGGAGTCATGTGAGTTGTTATCCAAAGCACCCTCTATATCTATGAATGCACATAGAGCCATTTCTTTGGCCAAGCATGTCTTTTCAATGCTTTCAACTAAGCATTGTAGAGCATTAATCCTTGATTTGCCTGCTTGATAGGCGAACTGTGTTTTGTGACGCGATCTTTCCAAAAGGATTTCACTTCTTATATAACAGTCTATAATTTTCTCCATTGTTTTCAGTAGAAAAGATGTGAGACATGAGACTAATAGGGCGATAAGACTTTGGTTCGTCTGCTGGACGTCTCCCAGTCTTTGGTATGAACGCAGCCTCCCTCCAGGCTTTCGGTATGTGACTGAAAATGAAACTGGCCTTGAACAGCCTTTTCAAGAAGGGCTCTATTATTTCAAGGCCATTTTGTAGTAACACGTGGAATATTCCGTCTTTTCCGAACATTTTAAAAAGTTTGAAGCTCTTAATGGCCTAGGGGTAGCTAACATTACATTATTTGTGAGTACAGGTTCACTTCTATTATTGAAATGGGGCTGATTGAAATCGCCAAGGTTTGATAAATCACTATATGAACAATTCACACAAAATAACTACTAGCTGATAAATTTAATTAAAAGTATAAAATGTACAGAATAAACATATTTCAATTACTTATTAAGCCTAAATAGTCATCCATCAAAGTTCCAATGGCAAACTGAAAAAAAGAAACAATACATTAGAGAAATATCATCCATGAGGTGATCTGTGAGACAATTTCCGTGTCTTGACAAATAATTATCCAATACAAATATTCATCAATGTAATGGTATTTTTTAAATATCGATCTATAAGTAGATGTAGAAAATGCAGAGGCCTCAAAACCAAACCTAAAATTAAACAAAAACCAATACGTACAATTCCAGAAGCATCAACTCGCGTTCCGACTATTTTGAGTCTTATTTCTCCTTCAGCGTGTATAACTACATCTTCGTCCTTGGTTTTGTAACACTGTGGATTAACATTTGGACAAAACTCCATCTCCGCCGGTATTGAATGATGGGAAATGAAACACGATAATGGTCCGATTTCAGCAAACATGCCAACTTTATTGACCTGACGAACGACTGCATCGAGCACCTCGCCCTTGAAAGGCCGAAACACAATTGCTTTGTACTTCACTGGATAGACTACAAAACCTTGTCCTGGTAGAATTAAACCTGCTCCAATGCTATCGATTGTGGTAACTGCTATAACAAATCCGTACCTTAAATATATTGCGGGTATTTCAAACAAGAACTTAATTTGGAAGTATGCTGAATATACTCACTTTCCCGTACATGTCCCTTCAACCTCAGTGTATAATTTCGTTTTCACTTTTTCCAGTAGTTGTGGACCAAAATATTGAGGGTGTAGTAATATTTCGTGCTCGAGAGATATCTGTAAATTTATTTTCAGTATTCACAACACATTCGATATGGAAATAGTTTACTTACATGATAAAACATATTCGAAATTTGAATAAAACTTATGAGCTAGGAAAAACTCATTGAGATAGAATCTCAGAATCACAATGGAAAAACTGAACACCACAAAACACCCACGACAGTGTTTTGTGCTGAACACAAATTAACAAAATCAGCATCTTCTTCTTAAATTGTCATTTTACTCGAGATTTTTATAGAAGTGGCGCTACCTATTATCTATATTGTAAAATAACAAGATTGTAACCATAGGCCTTTTCACGACTCGTTACGCGCAAGCGCATCCGCCATGTTAAAAAAACCGGTGATATGAAAATTTCGGACAGTTGGGCTGGACAACATTGATTTTTTATTTTTACATTTTTATTCTTTACCACAGGAACAATTTTTTAAAATAACCAACTTACCCCATGAGTTTGTATACATTTTCCATCTAAACAGGTCTTTGCTACTTTTACCTGTCAAAAACATTCATTATTTTAGGTTATAGGTTTTTTACACAACTGAAGGGATCAGGATGTTCTGCTGTTGGACCTTTTTCTCCTACGAAGTGAAGTGAACGAATATATGTATCTTCATTAACATGATCAATTGGAATCGACCATCACCTCGAACACATCTTTTAACCCACAAATCACATTTAGCACACTTAGGACAAATGTTAGATGTTTTTGTTTAATTGACTTGATTTGGTCAAATGCGCCAACATGAAGCAAGGACCATAAACCTGGAGATAGAGAGAATTGACTTGATTAGTTTTCGACGATATTCGGGACAAGGCTTTAGAAAACTCATAAAATAATACATTGAAACCTTCATATTCACGTATAGTGTCCAAAAAACATGGCGAAAGTTGAGGTATGCGCACAAAAAAATTCAAGAATGAAAAGGCCTATTCATTGGACTGCATAGTTCTTTCGCCTTTTTATCATCACATTCAAAAAGTACTCCTAGCGCCTCTGATGGACGTATGCATCGTTACTTCACATAGCTTAAACTTACTACCGCTACTTATTTTATGTTGTACTAATATCTTTATTATCATAGTATTTTCAATTGTTACTGAAACAACTCATTGAAAGTGAGGTTAAATGTATGTTTGGGTTGTAAGGAATATTGTCTATCATTATTCTTGAAACAACATTGGCGCTAGTGTTTTAGGGAAGTTATTCAAGTGTTTGAATTGAGGCACCTTTAAATTTGAGAATTTCGACAGAACTTTGGGATTTGACAATTTATTTTCACAAAATATGGTTTTTGAGGGCCGAACTGATGAGAAAGAAAAAATAAAATCATGCGTGTTCCCTATTCAATGAATGCAACAGTGTTGCCAACAGAATATAATGAAACACTGCACCTAGGGAAAACATGCAAAATAATGAAAATTTCTCTAAATAAATCCGTCATTACCGTAATCGTTCAGAAAAAAGTATGATTGAAACTCGAAGAACATTTCGTCAAAAAGATATTTAATCTGAATGTTTAAGAAAGTTTTAACGTTTTATTGGAGTATTGGACAACATCTGATTCTTCCGAGGCACAAACAGTGAATTCTCGAACGCCATTTTACCACTTGGCAATTATCAATTCCTCGTTTAATTTTATTATTATCGGCCATATCGGCTTCCCAGTGTTATTGCCTTTGCCTTTATCGCAGTGAACTTTTTATTGTACTTTGACTATTAATATGCCAAAATTTAAGTTTTCTCCAATCGAATATGTGTTGTGAGAGGTAAGTTTCATGAGATTTTCTTTTCAACCCTAAAACCTACTTGGTCATCATCGATAACGTATCTTTGCATCCTTTCAGATTAATGGAAAATATATAGTGTGAGTGGTGCCAAAAACTGAATTACAGTTGAGGTACTGAAAATAATGGCCCAGCCCCAGTATTATGAGGTATTAAAACAAGAAGATAATCCTGGGCAACAATTTTTCACCAACGTCGAAGATCAAACTGTTCAATACGTAATTACGCCAAATAAGACTCAAGTTCAATTTCCAACAACTCCAGTAAGTTGAGACAGTTGCTGTTTAGTAAGTATGAATTGAGTCCTTTTGTTGGATACAACAGGTTGATGGTTTTTATTTATCAATAGGCCAATCATTAGACATTTTTTCATGATAAACTACTACTATGCAACCGACTGTGCCATCGAACGAAAGACGATCTGTGCTTATATTCAGTTGTTTGTATCAAGCATAAGGGATATGTTAGTATATCTGTTACATCTTAGTATTATCCTGATTCCCCTGTTTTGAAGCCTTTATAATGCATTAATTTTGTTTAAAGCAAATGCATTCAATAAACTTGCACAGTAGTCGAAGTGTGATAGGTGATTTTGGAAAAGCTTGAAAAATTCTACTGAGGAAAAATAGTTTCTCATATATTTTCTAATAGATTTATGAGAAATGAGAATCGAATGACAGAATGTTGTCAAACATGAAACTCAGATACTTAAATTCATTTATAAATTCTATGTTTTCATTGTCAATGGTAAGTGTACAGTTGATGATATTAATATTATATATTTATTATGATTTATCAAAACCGTTTTACACCAGCACCAGTAATTTCCATCTAAAATATCCTTCTTTTTTACTTTATACTTCAAGTCATTTCTTATGAAGAGTAGAACACCATTGTATGGCGGGATGTGGAGTCACATCTTTTCACATTGTAATTTGTGGTACCGAGTTCAAACGAATCAATGTTCACAATTGCTAAATAACATCAAAGCTAGATTATAAAAAGAAATGTTTACAATAACTTCCGTCCTACGTTTAAAAAAAAAAAATGTGTAAAAAATTCAGGCGCTGTTGGATCATTAGTTTTTGCATCATTGTAATTTGAATTTTTTCAACACGTTGAAGGACACAGGGATATCTAAAATCGTTTGTGCTGACACACACAGATTTTTGTGATTATGAGGTAATAACCAGGAATTTTTTATGTTATTTATTATAGACATTAAAAAATATCATGTATTTTTACAGTTTTTGAATTTTGATGCCGATAGACGTGCCATTTTTAGGACTACTAATTACTCAAAACGGACATAACGTCTAACGGGCTTCTGAAAGATACGTAGTCGTCTGCAAAAAGATATACTCAAAATTTGAAATAAATCCATGGAAAATTCCTTTTATTGACAAAATTTGTAACTCAAAAAATACAATATTATTCCAAGTATCTTAGCCATAACATACTTAACTCAAAAAATAAAATATCCTATCTTTGGAAGTAAAATAAAATATTCTCTTAGGTATCTTTCAAAAAACAACAAACCAAAAAATAGAGAGAGAGAGAGAATATACTTTATTATCATAAGAAACCAAATTCCTGTTGACAAAGTTAGCTTATGTTTAAAAAGTTTCAAGGTATGTCTAATACATACTAGTCAATAATTAAAATAATGTACTAAGATAATATATGTCAATTTCATACTAGTTAATATGTAAAATACATGTATAAATAATATAGACAGCAAACACAATATAATTACCTATACTGACAAACAAACAGAATTTGTATATACTAGCTGATAACAAATAAATAGGATATCATAAAAGTGAAGAATGTGTCAGAATAATATTCCTGTAAAGTATAATAAGGTTTATTTAACAGCAAGTTTTTCACGGATTTTCTAAAAATGTTCAGATTGGCTGTGTTTAGGTAGATGATTGTACATCTTGCAGCCATTGTAAATAACAGAATCTTTAATTAGTGATGATTTAGGAAGTGGCAGACTTACGTTTATAGCTTGTCGAGTGACATCAAATGATGGAAGTTTGTTAAACGTGTTCAGATGTTTTCTAATCAAATAAAGGTTTCCAATATGAAGATTGCTATTACCGTGAGTATTTTAAATTTAATGAATAAATGAATAAAATTTTAGCTTTGCACATAAACCTCAGCCCTCTTTTTTGAAGAACAAGAATACTGTTCATTCTAGTTATCATTACATGCACCCCAGAATGGGATGCCCTACCTGAGATGAGACTCAATTAGAGAATAGTAAACGACTCTAGCCGCACACGATCCCAACTCCTTTGAGACAGTTTTGACTGCAAAACATCTAGAAGATATTTTTTTCCTCAAGGCCAGAATGTGTTCCTCGAATCTGAACCTGGTATAAATAAACAATCCTAAGAATTTTGTGTTGAATTTATTTTCAATAATATTTTACCCAAGGGGTATGTCATCAAGTGAGCATCGGAAGGTTATTAAGTTGGTTTTTGAAATATTGAGAACAAGTCGATTAGAGTCACACCCGACTTTAATACTGCTGTCATCATTGTATATCACCTCTTTGAGTTCACTGCTCTTCTTGGCACGCCAAAATATTGTGGTGTCATCAGCGAATAGTGTAAACTTTCCAGATATGTTGATATTCGACAAATCATTAATATACAACAAAAACAGAACTGGGCCCAGCACTGATCCCTGAGGCACGCCACATTTTATAGTAGAATTGGGTGATCTTGAGGAGGTTTCTACTATCTGGCTGCGATTTGATGAGTACGATTTTACCCAATTCATTGTTATATGTGTATCTTTGGAAAAAAAAAGTAACTCAAAAAATTGACAACGCAAAGGAACAAAATAAAGATTTTCTAGAGTAAAAAAGTATTATTTTAATTACTGACTTCATGGTATCCTTTGAAGCAGGTAGGACATAGTGGAGGTTTTTCCACGCACCCTTTGCATTGGAAGCTTGTCTCTCTACAATGCCCATTCTTGCTACACACTAAATGAGTTTCTTATGGCAAAGACGATGCTGTACGGCGTTGCAATAAAATTGGGAGGGACAAATTCTTGGCCGGCAGGCCGGGGATTGAATCCGATATTTTATGCAAGAAATCAACACTACACGAACCTATTGCACACAATCCGTGACAGTAATCACGTATCTCCTACAATAACTATGCAAAATTGACGATGTTCCACGTTCTGTCTAATTTAATCTGGATGTGCGAGGACGCAGTGCGGCGTTTTTTATTGGATCAAGCCTGGATGCATCATAGGTGGCCCATTTACAATTTTTCAAAAACATTAATAATAATAATAAATCGACTTTATTTAACAAATGTACATGCATTTGCCCTGAAAAGACGAAGATTAGCTAATAGCTACTCTTGAACTCTTAACCTTTTCAGTTTAAAAAAAAAAAGGTAATACAAAATGAAAATAATAAAATATAAAAGATAATAAAAAGAAAAAGCATTTACAATGTTAATAATATTGATATAAGTAAACAATTTAGTAAATTTTGTAATCAAGAAAGAGAGAAAAAATATGTAGCAATGTGACTAGTCTTGTTGGTTCAGCAGTTCATTTTTAGCGACTTTCTTATATCTATTCAGTGGAGTTGATAGTTCTGGTTTGAAGGAATTAAAAAGTTTTACTGCATTATAAGTGAAACTACGTTCAAACAAAGCTGTCCGTGGTGTGGCATGTTAAGTATATGTGAATGTCTGGTATTAAGATTGTGTAAATTGTTTCTGAATACTAGTTTGTCAAGAAGGTATGGTGGACTTTTAGTATTAAATAATCTATGCAAAAAAATGAGGAAATGGTGTTTAAATACATTAGAAATTTTGAGCCACTTCAACTGCAGGATGTATTGAGAAATGTGATCATATTTCCTTAGATTAAATATGAATCTGCAACAAGTATTTTGCACTCGTTGAAGTCGATTTTGAGTGCATTTATCAAGACATGGATAGTAGACAATGTTACAATAATTTAGAAGGGATAAAACCAAAGATTCTGAAAGTTTTTTCCTTGTTTTGAAATTTAAAATATGTTTACTAGCATAAAGTAACCGAGTCGCATATAACTTCTAGTAATAAAAGATTTACATGATTCTTGAATCTAAGAAAAGTATCTAAGGTTAATCCTAAATTTTTTGCACTATCAGAGATGACTAAACGTGTATTGTTTAGAGTAATATTCATATTATTCACAATGTTAGGCCTTAAGTTTTTATTTCCAAATAAAAGGACCACTGTTTTAGAAGGATTTATTGATAGGTTGTGTTTATTAGAATAGTCAACAATCCCTTGAAGATCGCTATTTATGGTTTCAGATGCTGTAATGTATGATGTAGGATCAAAGAAATGGATTATTTGTGTATCATCCGCATAAAGTTGAATTTCACTAGTATTTACAATTTTCGGTAAGTCTGATGTATACAGTAAAAATAATAAAGGACCTAGGATAGATCCCTGGGGAACTCCAGAGACTATTTCTTTCGAGTTTGAGAATTTGTTATCAATGCACACTCGTGTGCGATTTCATAAATACGATTTGAAAAAAGATAGTGCAGTTGTATTAAATCCATAATATG
Source organism: Gonioctena quinquepunctata (assembly GCA_018342105.1). Classification (NCBI taxonomy): domain Eukaryota; kingdom Metazoa; phylum Arthropoda; class Insecta; order Coleoptera; family Chrysomelidae; genus Gonioctena; species Gonioctena quinquepunctata. The sequence continues at coordinate 139,227 of JAFIRS010002084.1, read as the reverse complement.
TTAATTTGGAGATTAGTAAGGTGTGATCAATCAGATCGAATGCTTTGGAATAATCCAAGGTAACTAGAACAGCAGCAAGTTTTTTATCTAAGGCTCCAATTATATTATCTGTTAAATTTAAGAGTGCAGTAGTGAGTACTATGACATTTTCTAAATCCGGATTGTTGAACAGGTAATATGCTATTAGTTATAACAAAGTCATTTACTTGAATATATACTGCTCTTTCGAGTATTTTGGAAATCACAGGAAGTAAGCTAATTGGTCTCAAATCATGAACATGATTAGGTGGTGAAATTTTTGGAATTGGAATTATGATCGACTCACGCCATTTTTTAGGAAAATAACCACATTCCAAGCAACAGTTTATTATATGGGTAATATGGTTAAGGATAATAGGCAAGCATAATTTCACCATGTGGAGTGTGATACCATCATTTCCAGCAGCATTTGATTTTATATAATTTATTATTTGTAGGATCTTATTTTGATCAATAAACGATAGATTGAAAATATGATCACTATACCTATTATTTCAGTAGAACTTCATGAGTTGGCAGTTATTTGAATTATCAAAATACTTATAAAGTAATCATTAATTTCGTTTGGTTCTCTAAGGTATCAGGTAGCTCACTGTTACATTTAGAGGTTTTGATATTCAAGTTGCTCAGACCTTTCCATAATTTTTTATCATCTTTTTCATTTTCTAATTTTGTTAGATACGCTGATTTTTCCCTTCTCAACGATGCTAACGCAAAATTGCGGCATTCCTTATAATGATTCCAGTTTTCAGAATTTTCAGTTTTTTTATATTTGCTTAGTGCTTTATCACATTCTTTCAGAATTAATTTGAGGTTATCTGTAAGCCAGGGAGCAGGTGGTTTACTTACTCTAATTGTTTTATAAGGTGCATGCAAATTAAAAAGGTAACTAATATTATCTTTCAAATTGCAAATAGGAGACCGTTTTGGGGCTATTGGCCCTCATTAGTATAGGGTAGTAATTTTTTTCGCATTTTGATTCTCTACAATTTGTCCATTGAGAGCATCGATATTGTACCATTAGTATGTTACAAGCTAAAAACAAAAAAAACACGATTTTTTGCTAGTAGGAAATATAACAGGATATAACTACGGATCGTCTTTCGTATGTTTGGGCAGTCGGTTTCCTGGTACTATTTTTGTCACAGAATCAGCCCATTTCTGCTCTATTGATTGGTCTACAAGGAAGTGCTTAGGTCTAAATCATCACCAATCTCAAATTCCAAGATATTAATAGTTCTGTTGTGAATTTGGGTCAGTTTTATAAGTTTTCTTGAATAGATGTGCACTATGAACTGACAATTTGCATATGGGTATTATTATTGATTTGTTTGATGATATGAACAGGATGTTCATAAAATCAGATGTGGAATCATCTGCAACTGAAAGATAAACTTTCTTCCATTTTCATTGTACAAGATAATTAATCTAGTTTTTTTTTCAATGTTTTGTCCATATTGATATCACAATGTGTATGGATTTTATTGGATCTTCAATCGAGGAATCGAACAACTCTACGGAAAAACTGCAATAATAAGTCAAGTTTCAGTAATATAATTGAAGAATGGTTATAAATTTGAAAATTTCTTATGTGAAATATTCTAATAGTCCACTAAGAATTTATATTGACACAATCAAACAAATAAATTTCAAATTAAATTTTATTTTTAATAAAATGTTATTTAGGAGGCATTCAGTAAATGCCTTGATGTATTTAATAATAGAAATTTGTCTCGCCAAATCTGTCATTTCTGATAATTCGGTTTTAAAATTCGAAGAGGTAATTCAGTAATTATATTTAGATTGTGGTGGCATCAGGAGATCAGTTGATGGTAGTCAATGGACCACCACAACAAATAGTCATTGACCAAACATCTATTTCTTATCAGGAACCAGAAATACAGCAGCAAATGCAGGTATGTAATACAAAAGAGATTAGGAGAGTTTTCCTTAGATCCTGATTATTAGTTATAAAAAAATCCCTTTTTCCTTTTTTTCCTTACCTTTTATTTACCATATGTGTGTGGAAATATATTCTATATAAGTAGGAATTATAAAAGGTGAAAAGGTTAATGGCTGTATATTAGGTTGCCTATTAAAAAAACAATTTCAATAGTGCAAATTACTAATTTTTATTGGTAATAATACAAAGCTTTTCACTAGAAATGTAAGCAGTTATAGAATCTACTTGGGGGCTCAAGTCAATTGATTGAAATATCAAGTTAAAGGATATTTATTGGGACACTATTTCATTAAAAAATATCTCAGCATCACGTGATGATTTGAAAGGTTCGTTCTGCCTTATGCCCTTTTATATATATATATATAAATTTTGACCATGTCAATATGTCAATATCTATTTGGAATATGAAACGACAAATAGTATTTTAAAATTTTTACATTTTATGTTATGCCATATCTCTGAATTGAATACTACTTCATATTTTATTATAAACAATTACAGTTTCCCATTCAAAGGAATGAAGCTAATAATCAATTCTTCTTTTAGTGTCATCATGAGATATTTAAAGCAATGCACGATCTACTAATTGTTCCTTACAACTTACACAAATACTTTTGTAATCATAGAGAAAAATCTCGATTTTTTTCCTTGATTCATATCATATTTTCAGCAGCAACCTAGACAGCAACAAATGAAGCCAACCATAAGGGTGCAGAATCAAAGCCCAACAATTCGACAAATGTCGCCTAGCCCGGCTCAACAAAGACCAACCCTTCCCCCACCCCTACAATCAATCAACAGTCAGCCCCAACAACCGAGACCCATGAATTTTAACCAGATCCACAGAACACCCATACAACTCAATTTGAGGCAGCAGCTCCCTCTAACGACCAGAGCTGCTTCCGTTCAAAGTATACTAAACACCATGAAACCCATCAATTCCCCGCAAGCTCAGTTGAGACAGTCGGGTCCCAACCAACTGATGAGGCAACCGGTAGCGGGACAGCAGATTAGGGTATCGACTCCAACTGGCCAGCAAAGACCCACTCTTCAGATAAGGACTAACGCGATGGTCAATGCGAGGTTCCAAGCAACTCAAATGCAACAACAGCAGATGCAAGTGAGCAGTAGTCAAGCAATGGATGAGGAAGATACGAATATTGTAAGTATATTTGAGGTAAAAGAAATATTTACTGTTAACAAAAAATATTGCGTGCAAAGGAGTAATTGAATTCTGAAAAGTGATGTTCAGATAGATAGATAGCACTTTATTTCCAACAGGTGTACACCCAAATGCTAGACAATTAATTAAAAAAAATATTGAGAACAAATAATAAATAGTATAAGGAATATAATAATAAATATAATACAAAGTATAAGGTATAGCCTAGAGTACAACAAAAGACGTATATACATATACCTGTGCTAACACACGAACATATGTATGTACACAATAGAGATCATGGATGAAAAGTTCTATTGTATACATTTCGCAATATTGCTAAGCAATGTTGCATATCTCTCATATTAAATTGTAGTTTGTGCACATCATTGACACAGGTGCCTTACGGTTAGCATTCGTTCGATGGTTATCGCAAAAAATCTTTGTTTCCTCTCAAGAAGATATGATTTAAACCTTTTGTAGAGAACCCCTCTGAATCCAAAATGGTATAGTTTTCCCAGCAGTACTCTGTGATCCACACAATCAAGTGTTTTTGAAAAATCACAGAACACTGCCTTAACCACCTCGCCATCATTCAGAATGAGATAAATATTTTCAAGAAATGCAAAAATTGCGTCAGTTGTGCTTTTTGAATTTTAAAATCCGAATTGATACTGCGACAATATGTTGTATTTATGTAGGTACTTCACGATTCTCTTTTTAACGAGTTTTTCTATAATTTTCGAAAGTGTAGATAGAAGGAATATTGGACGGTAATTTGAAGGCTCGTCAGTTTTACCACCTTTGTGAAGTGGTATTACAATCGCTTCTTTCAAGAAAGAAGGGAACGACCCTGACTCAAATGATTCATTTATACATTCTGCCAGGACATATAAAGCAGTGTCAGGTAGACTTTCGAATATATTAACAGAGATTTTATCCATACCCCCCGATTTCTTAGTTTTCATTTCTTTGAGTGTTTCTCTCAGTTCATGAACATCAGTTGGCTCCAAAAAAAAGTTGTGTGAGAGTTTATTTTGGAGGTAATCCAAAGGATCAGTCTGACTAAAAGAGACCAATAGAGTAGAGAGTAGAGTAGAGTAATTTATTTGACCATTTTATATACAAAATACATTTATTAGTCTAGTCAACAAGTTATTTACGAAAAAGTGAATCTACTGGAATAAGAAAAGAATTGCAAGAATCTTTACTCCGTCTTTATGATTATATTGAAAGTAGCAATGATTGCCAATTTACTAAGATGCTTAGGGTAATAAACGTGGAGAAATATTTTTTTTCTAACTTATTTTTATTCATAAATAAAAAAATAACCAAGCAAAACTAAAATTTATAAGCTAAAATTGTTGATAAATATACGTTAGATAAAAAGTTACATAAGTTGTATGGTCATAGTTATATTAGTTTATAAAATATTTAGACATAAAAGTAGTTTTTTTTTCTGAAAGATTATTTTTATAAACAAATGGTATAAATTAAATAAATAATTGAGTGAGAGCTTCAAATTTTGGCCTAATTTGTTGTTTAATTAATAAAGAATAAATAAGTCTTGAATTTTTTCCTTGTATCTCCATTAGTTAAAAAGTTATAATAAAATTAAACATAAAAAACCAGGTCAGAGTGGTGAAATGAAAGAACAGAAAATTGAAAGTTCAATAAAAAATATTAATATATTTTTTTTATAATACATGGTTGTTTTTGTTTTTTTTTAGGTGGAAAAAGAAAAAAAATACAAAGAGATATTTCATTTGTTTATAACAAATTGTTTATTAAATAAACAATAAAATTTAAATAACAATCGAATATTTTTTTTAATATCAACGACCAAGATAAATAATGATTTAAAAAAAATGGTTTCTTAATTTTCATAACAAGTGGTAAAAAAATATTGTTATTTAACAAATGCGTTTTTAAGCAATATTTTTTTTTTTAAAGTTTTTTTTTAATCGTAATTATCATCAAAGATTATGTTTTCAATTTTTTTTTTAATTATCTCAAACAACGCATTTGTTTATAACAATTTTTTAAACAATAGGAGATAAAAATTATTAAAAATCATTTTTAAGTAGCTTCTGATCTAAGAAAACGGATCAATAATAATATTATAAAAAAATTTTTTTCAATGGTTAATGAAGCTTTATAATTTTTCACCTTATAAATTGTTAATAACAAAACGAAAATCAACAATTTTTAAATTTTTCCAACGGGAATCTATTAAGATCTTTGAAAAATAGCTCCACGAAAGGAAAAAATTCTCAGAATAATAGTTTAACAATTATCGCACGTGCAATGTTAATGTTCGTGCTACAAAAAATTGTTAATTAACTAATGGATAACTTATTGAAAAATCGCGATAAAAATTTTTGGACCACGGATTATTGTTCATTGATCTATCCTGCAGGCGCCTGAATTTTGTTAATTTTCATATTTAATAAGTTTAAATAATATTTATTCATTAAAGGTCCGAAGGGCGTGGCTTGCGCAAGCCGTGGCATTAACCTCTGTAATTATAAATATTGGTCCTACAGTTCCGGGAGTTCGGACTTTTTTTTAGGAAATTTTCTTCTCTATTTGAATCTTTTTTGAATTATCTCGAATAGTTTTTGAGATATTGGCAAAAAACCAAACCCCCCTTTTTTTTTCACTTAATTGTTTATAACTATTGCAATTTTTGCGAGCGGCCTTAGCATTTTCTCAAAAATTATCTACATGACCCTGGATATTTTAAAAAATATCAGGAAATATTCCAGTCGAAAACATTTGATTTATTATCGATGTTAAAGGCACTACGAGTATATCAGCCACCGATTTTATCATCTGACTATTCAAGTCATGTGTATCACGAGAATTTGAGTTCTTCATCGAGTTTATTGCGGAATACACTTCTTGTGGACAGAATCAGAATATAGTTTTTTCAGCTATATTACAGAAAAAATCATTAAATCATTTCCGGAAATAATTTGGGGAATTTTACGTTTCACTGCATTTCTCTCTATATTTATAAAGTTCAGCAAGCTTTTGAAGTATTTCCAGAGTTAAAATAAATTTCTCATTTGCAATTTTTTTCTGTTTTGCAAATTGATTTATTCCTTTTTAGTATTTGTAGGCTTTTAATACTCAGGGTTTTGGGATACTTCTGCTATGGTTTTTGCAGCCTTAACTTTATTTCTCATTTGTTTGAGGGAATCATTAAACGAATCTAGTTTCAATGAATTATCTTTTGGTACAGAAAATGCTTTCGTATGAAATGAAGTTTGGATAGTAGTTTGAAAAATATCGAGGAGAGATCCAGATAGGAGATTTACTTCAATGTTTTCATATTCAAAATAGCTCCAGTCTACTTTGAGCAATGAATTCTAAAACTTGAGTACCTTTTGGTGATGCACAGCTTCGACTGTTTTTCTGAAGTATTTTCAGATATGATTGGTGATTGCAATTGCCTTTTTGGTCTGAGACAGGGATCCAATATGCCTGCGTTAAAACATGTTGCAGTTTGGTTTGAGATTATATTATCTATACACGTAGATGATTTTGCAGTTACTCTCGTAAAATCTTTGATAGTAGCTTTCAAGCCATAAGAATCTAGTGAACATTTCACTTGAAAAAGTGGTAAAGAATTTGAAAGAAAATCTATATTAATATCTCTCAAGTAGCAAAATTTTTTTGTTTTGCTTAGTGACTCGAGACAGTAAATTATCAAAGTTTGTTAGAAAAACATTGAAGTCCCCAGTACATGACCTGTATAGGCTTATGATCAGGGTATTCAGAGATTGAACAAAAATCCCACATAATTCTGAGTCAAATTCACCACTAAAATCGCTAAGATCTAAAATTTTTGGATTCAGATTTTCTTTACAGTAGATAGCAACCCCGCCATGTTTGCGATTTTTTCTACAAAAATCAGTAGCTAAAATATAAGAAGGAATATTCACAGTTCTCACATTGTCATCAGTAAGCCAGTGTTCCGTAAAACATAAAACATCAAAGTTAAAAACTTTTAAAAATATGTTCAGTTCATTAGTTTTATTCGCTAAACACTGTATATTTATATGAAATACACTAAAAATGTCTTCAGATAAAAAATGTACATGTACCTCTTGTTCCCTGGACTCATCAGCTATGCTTGTTCTTGTGGTGCCGTCCTCTTTTTCACAAAAAACCGCGATACAAGAGCACCGCTTGGCCATATTTCACGTTTCCAGGCCCTGCTGAAATTTTATTGTTTAATAGTTACTTTCATAGAAGCGTACAGGTCTGGTAACTTGAACGGGTGTTCCACACAAACCACTTCTGGAAAGTGTTTCACTATATCTCGAAGGTTTATTCGGTGCATGACGAAAACAATACGAATTATTTTACAATGGGTTTGCCCCTCTGTATTCCCCGCCAGGCCAATTTGGCCAGCTTGTAATTTTTATTTATCCTTCAAATTTTTTTTCCAAACAACCGGCTAGCAGCTGTCGACATTGGTTTTGAAGAATTTTGTTTTCGACTGCTTGCACAGCAAACCTGCGTTCCAGATGACAAGGTTTCTCAAAACTGTGATTGTTTTAAGTCCCTTAAATCCAACTGTTTATGACCCTTAAAAAGAAAGCCTTTTGGACCCAAGTATGAAAATCTGCTATGAACCCGGCGATATATTCTTACAGGGTAATTCCTAAGATTTTATTACAGTGTGAAGTGATTCATACTGCAGATACCGGTTACCACATTTAAAAATTTTCTGAGTGAAAGTACGCTTTTTTACTGCCAAGTATTCACAGGAAATCACCGGAAGTTTGACTTGAGATAAGATAAATTTATTCGTCAATGAAGCTTCACACAGTACAGTATAAAAACTTATCAGACTAGTCACTAGTCACTTTTGCGAAGATACAAGAAATCACTTTGATGTATTTTTGATAATCAATTTATTATTTCTTAGTTAAGAGGTATCACCTGAAAAATTAGGATTTTTTTTCTGTAAATGATGATGTGCATAAGTCAGTCAGTTTTGGTCAAAAGTGTATACGAGGTCAGAGTTTGTATTTGGAGTGAGCCGTCTAACATGCAGTGATATAACTTTAGGTACTGTACTAATGCCTGAATTTTCTTCGTTTCCGCCCACCATATATCTTCTGTTATTTTTAAAATGTTTTCTATATGAAACTTTCTCCCATTTCTGTTCATCTGAATTTGTTCCTAAGTCTCTATCTACCTAAATTTGTAATCTATCTGTAAGTATCTATCTACCTAAGTTTGTTGTGAATTTTTCGGCTAGTGAGCAGTAATAATGTTTAAGATTGCCATGATTGCAGGAGGCATGCGAGATTAGTTACATACGACTTCCTTTTTACTGATATGATATTCTCGACCGAGTTTAAATGACAGATGGCACAAATAATAATTTCTTACAGTAGAGACACTGAGTTTGCTAATTTAATTTTAATCTGTTGAGTAATGAACTCTGTTTATGTCATTGCAATAATTTTTTAACAAAGAACAGCAGGAAAGTTTTCTGTTACTAATGTGCCTGTTGTCATGTAGTCGTTTAAATAAATAAATGTTCAATATGTTTATAGTTTCATATCTCTAAGCACCATTCATTGTATACCTGCTTTTTGAATAGGCAGCACACTCAAACTCATCAAAATATTCTAATGGTGTATTTTTAATAAGTTCTTATGTTTCATTCATAAAACATTTATCAATGTTTTTGAATATTTTAAGATTGGATGAAACTTCCTGCTGTAGATTTCATGGTGAGTTACGAGGACGTTATACCCAAATGAATTGTCTTACCTTCATTGGGAACATATATATAAAAAACATTTTATTTTCAGAACATTTCCGAGGAACAGGAAGCTGTTTCTTTAGCAGATGGAACTGTAGTTTCAGTTGCTGTTTATAAGAGGATGTTGGGTGAACAAAAAGGCCGAACTGTCACACAAAAGTACGTAAAACGATTAAATCTATTACATACTTGTCTAGTATATATATATACTAGCTGACCCAACAGACGTCCTGTCCAAATTTCTATATTCCCGATTTTTTTTCCTGAAAACTCTTGTTAGCGTTGAATTTCTTTTTTCTTAGGTTATGCCTTTGAATCTGCCGCTTCTCTTTATTCTGTTACCGAGTTATCCCATTTTCCAGTTATCCCGTTATCCTGTTATTCTGTTTTCCCGTTTTCCTGTTATCCAGTTTCCCCATTATCCCATTTTTATAATTTCTTTTTTCCTATGTTTTTCTTTGTGGTGTTCCATCTAGGTTATGCCTTTGACTCCTCTCGCTTTCCATTATCCCGTTTTCCCTTTATTAAGTTACCTAGTTATCTCATTTTCCAGTTATCCCGTTTTTCCATTATCCCGTTTTCCTGTTATCCCGTTATCGATTTCTCCCTTTTTCCCGTTATCCCATTATAACTTTTTGCGATTTCCTGTTATCGCGTTTTCCGTTTGTTATCCCGTTTTTCCGTTCGTTATCCTGTTTTTCCAAAAAATTTGCCGTTCTCAAGTTATGAGGTTACGAACATAAACAGACATTCGTTTTTATTATATATTCCGGAAAACTTTTCCAGAACAATAATTTTCTAAAAATCCTTTTTTTCCCTTAAAACCTTATTCGGAGAATTACGAACATTCAGAAAAACAATTGGCCAAATTGGTCCAGTCGTTCTGCTTGGTAGGCGACAGTGTAACCACTGAGCTATTTCCTCGTTTGGTAATAAATGACTAGATAGTCTTTTTCTTTGCCGAATTTCTTATACACCCGATTTTTTTTTAATTGGTCCGGCCATTCTCACGTTTTGCGCTTACAAAGAGATTTATTTTTATTATATAGAAGATTAATAATATAATGAAAAACCATGAATATAGACCAATTTTTTTCCAAATTTGCCTGTCCCTCTTGATCTATTTTCATACTTTCCATCTATCAGGTCACCCACAACCCAACAGACCACCCCAAGCCCACAGGGTACTCCAATAAACCAAACACCAGCAACCAAAAAAAGGAATACTACGCCTCGCAATCCTCGTCAACCGCCGAGAGGGGGGGCGCGAAGTACAGCGAAATCACGCAACCAATCCCAGGCCCAGAAATCTCTTCTGCAGGCTACGCAGCTCAAAGATTCCCCACAATTTCCCTTGACGAATCAGCAGCTGAACAAACAGCTTCCTTACCAGAGTCCGCTGCAAAATATTCCGCAGAATCAGATGGCGCAGCAGCAGCAAGACCACTTCAACAACCGCAACAGATTCCTCAGCAGCAACAGATGCAACAACAGGTGCAACAGCAGTTGCAGCAAATACAGCAACAACAAATGCAGCAATATGTGAGGCCATCGCAAGCTAACTATGTCATTCAGCCGCCTAGGGCCAATCAGAATCCTCCACCTCAGAGACCTCTACCGGCTTATATACCTTCAAGTCAAATCCAGAAAATTATAGGTTAGTAATGTAAGTAATATGTCAACAACAAAAATTACTATTTTTGATTTCTCTTCAGAGAGCACGCCGATCAGCGAGGAATTCTCGGACTCCATAAGGATGTTGGTTTTGCTGGAAAATGGCGAACAAAGATTAATAACCTTCACTCTTCCCAAGGAAGCTTGTACCATACAAGAAATTCTGGAGCAGGTCAATGTACCTTTCCAGAGCAACACAAATATTCAAGTGACGGAGGCGAATTCTAATGGGATTAATTACATTGTTACAGTTGGAAATGTACCTCCACTTGGAAACGAGGTAAGTTAGAAACTACATAATTGCTCCTTCTGTCCATTGTTATATTGACAATAAATACAAAAAATTTAGGTAAAATAATAAAAATAATAGTTTTAAAAAACTAAAAAACACGCTTTTATAGAAAACCAGACTAAAAAAATAGAATATAAGGAAAAAATGTATTTTATTTTAAAAAAGCGTGGGGTGCATGGTATTGCCTCGGCCAACAATTACCTGTGATCTGAGACATTTCTTACTTTACTGCCCTAGGTGTGTAATGTACTATATAATTATTGATACCACGCACCCCACGCTTTTTTTAAATAAAATACTTTTTTTTCTAATTTTTCTGGTTTTCTATAAAAGTGTTTTTTTGTTTTTTTAAACTATTATTTATTTCCTACTTTTTAGTGTGGTTTATTTATAAAAGCGCGTCTTTTTTTTTTTAACTATTATTTTTTTGCAAATAAAAAAATGGAATAATCTTATCAAATTAGGTAATCATAATCTCCGATCCCAAAAACCCCCACATACCAATTTTGAAAATAATCAGACCATAATCACAAAACTCGCGGCCATTTTGGAACCGCCATTCTGAAACCTTCAATTTCGACAAAATAATCATAATCTCCGACCGCAAAAACCCCCACATACCAATTTTGAATAGAATCCGACCATAATCACAACTCGGCCGCCATTTCAAAGCCGCCATCTTGAATTTTTCAATTTTTACAAAAGAATCATAATATTCGAACCCAAAAACCCCCCATACCAATTTTGAATAGAATCAGACCATAATCACAAAACTCGCCCCATTTTGGAGCCGCCATCTTGAATTTTTCAATCATAATCTCCGACCACGAAAACCCTCAAATACCAATTTGGAAGCGAATCGGACCATAATCACAAAACTTGTCCGCCATATTGGAGCCGCAATTTTGTTTTTTTCTCTAGCAAAAATTTCTTAATGCATTGTTACCGGAATTATGTACACCTGCCAAATTTCAAATCATTCGGATGTCTGGAAGTGGGTCAAAATCGCGCCCAAAGGAGTCGGTTACAAACAAACAAACATACATGTGAAGCTAATATAAAGCGTGTAAAAAGGGAGGATAACAATAGTATATTGAAATTTGCTGTTCTATTCTCTCTCAAGTATATTATGTATATTAGGATATCTATTTCAAATAAATATATTTTCATTTTGTTTTGTTTTTGTTTTATTTTTTTATTGTCAACGGGTTCTCCCCCTTTTACAGATAAAAATATAATATAATAACATATTTAAACTAAATATAAATATAGAAACAATTTTTATAGAAACAATTTTGGTGGCGCTACAGTTCTAGACGGGCACTATTACACTACAAACCTTCTCACATTGGTTTTGAATGAATTTGATGTTTGTCCAGTGAATTCTAAACCTCTATTGTAGTATTCATTACCTAATCTAACAAGGCATGTCATGGAATTATTATAACCATAATTAGTGCGATGGTAGGGAACTTTATTTTATAGAATAGAAGAGTTTCTCAACTTTTAAAATGTATTTTTGTTACTAAACTTTTAAAATGTGTTTTGTGATTAATATTAATTTTTAATTACTAATTTTAATTCTAACTTTAATTTTACTTGTATTTTAACTGTATGTTAATTATCTAAAATGCATATTTACATCCCATTTTTCTGACTAGTCCGATAAAGATGCATCTGTCTTGATCTTTGTTGATTGAATATTTATGTATTTTTTTGTGATGAATAAATTGATTCTGATTCTGATTCTTGGAATAATTCAATGTTACGAGTAAATCTGTTTGGAACTTAACATTGAATTAAATGAAGCAATGAAGGACAATCTATCTCTCCATATAGTATCTTATGAGAGTGGTCAAGTCAGACCTTGTTCTACTATTTTCCAAAGTAGTAATGTTAAAATTTTGCATAACCTGCATATAATCGTAGGTACCATATTGTAGATTCATTTTATAAGCTGCACACCTAAGAAATTTTTTGTGCGCTCTTTCTAGTAGATCAATGTGAATTTGATAATATGGTGACCACACTGATGAACCATATTGCACAGATTCTTCTACAAGTCCATAGGGCTTGCCTTGCTCTGTTGGATACTTTTTCTAGATGAGCATTCCACGCGAGTTTCTTATCTAGAATTACCTTCTTCCTTGAATGGAATTGTTTCACCATAGAGGACCTTTCTTAGTGAGTCTAGCTTCCTTCTTCTGGTGAATGGTACTATCACTGTCTTGCTGCTTGGAGTATGTCCGAAATAACCACTCCAAACCTTCCTCTAACTGTTCTAACTATGTCGTCAGCATAGGCTTGAACCTCGATTCCGTAAGAGTCGTGATCAGATCGTCTACGAGAAGTGCCCACAATAGGGGTGATAAAACTACTCCCTGTGGACAGCCTCTCACCGCCCTGGCCACGATTTTCTCCTGGTCTCGAATCCTGGTTATCGAGATTATTCTGTATCTTAACATCGCCTCAATCCAGTTACAAACAGTTTCCGATATCCCTTTGTTGATTGCTGCTCTGTGTAGGGATATCGGTAGTGCATTGGTAAATGCTCCTTCAATGTCGAGAAAGGCAGCTATTGCGATTTCTCCGCATCTCTAAGAGTTTTTGGATGTCCCGAACGTTCATCGCCACCCAAGATGGTACAGCCACATTTAAATTGGGCTGCCCAAAATTTCACGGTGGTAAATGATGGCGCAGAGTCCCCGTATTCAGTGTCCTCGTCTTTGAATGGCATAGGCCAATAAGAGTGTTAGGTTGTTTGGTAGCTTGCGATATAATTCTTCAGTAATAATAATAATAATTATAGTTTATTTCTTCAATTTAAAAGCACATTATAATACAATACATCACCATAATAAAAGAGGATTTGTTTAAAACAGATGTTATTATTGGTGGAGGCTTCTTGAAAACCATTTATTTTTCCCAAATTCCCCAATTTATTGAGAAAAGCAGAAATATTGTATTTGTCTTGATTTGTTTTGAGAAGAATACCCTTTTAATTTTGATGATTTCATCATCACCTGTGGGATAGTTTTCCCAAAGTTTGCAAAATGCTAACCTTGACCCCCTGTATCAGTAATGGAAAATATATATTTGTATTTATGTTGGAGCATTCCATGCATAGCCTTGGTGTTTCTTGGGGTTGGGTGTTTTTATTTATTGGCGTTTTTATTTTTCGTCATTTTTAGGGCCTGTCTTGTAGAAGTTGTTTTCGTAGTCTGGGAGCTTTCTCCTAAGACAATCTCATTAATTTCATCTGGGTAAATGTTATCTTCTTTGCAGAGCAGTTTGCTTTTTTATTTTCTCTTTTTCCTAATCCTGTTCCAATTGCCTTCATTATCAACAACTTCCATTTCAGAGTAGCTGGCTTCTCCATCACTTTCACTAGATATTTTCACTCAAAATAGTTTCAAACCCTGTACTTATAACTCTAGAAAACACGTCTTTACTGTAAAACTTCTTCTACTGGAATGAAGAAACTAAAACATAATAAGATATAGTTTTAATATACGAAAAATTATTTCCACAAGGAGGAAGAATCTCAGTCTCAACCGCAAGAGGACCCCAAACCAGTCCCACCCATTCAACCACTCCCCCAACCGCTTCCGCAACAACCTCAGCCCCAACAGCTTGCTGCTCCATGCCCGCCGACCGTTCCACAACCTTCTGTTGAGCCCCCTAAACCCTCTTCTCCGGAACGCGGCAAGGATCTTCCTAAATTGGTACCAGGAATGCTGGCGCTCTGCGGTGCCTGCGGCTATTTGTCTGAAGACTTTGCCAAATGCATCAGGTGTCAGAGGAAACTCCCCGACAATGTGAAAGCCATACCGGCCATCGTAAAAGCAGCCAATGGGCAAAAAACGCACACACATGTTGGTCAGCAAATTCAACAGCTGCATTCACTGCAACAGCAAAATCCGCAGACCCAACCAAATCAACAGCAGCCACAGAATGCTATACAGAGTCCAGTACAGCAGCCATTGCAGGTTCAGCTGCCATCGCCGGTTCAACAGCCGTCGCAGGTTCAGCAGCAAGGACAACAGCCGCACTCATCCAAAAATGGTCCTGGTAAGACAATAAGTAGCTTGTGTATTTATTTCCACAGGAAGTTGTTCTCTTGAATAAGTAGTTATTTGGACCATTACTTCCGTGTATGATTACTTACACTGAAAATATCAAAATCTATACCTATATATAAGAAAAAGGGATCCAAAAATGAAGTGGCCAACTACCGAAATGTATGTTTACAATCACAGGTTGCGAAAATTATCGATTTCAGCTACTATCTGAGACTGGTAAATTTTGTTGAATATCATAAACTTATTCCGAGCTGCCAACATGGCTTCAGACAAAAAAGATCGACTTCAACTGCAATAAACGAACTCTGAAGACATATATATGCACCTCAATAATAAACAATTTCCTGTTGTTCTGTTTTTCGACCTAAGCAGAGCATTCGACACAGTGAACCATAATCTATTGCTGGAAAAACTGTACCGAATTGGAATCAGAGGAGTTGCAAATGATTGGGTGGCATCATACCTAAAAAACAGATCTCAGATAGTGGTTATAATAATAATAATAATAATAATAATATCGACTTTATTATTTCTTGAGGAAAAACAAATACATAATTCTTTATTATTTTATAACTAAGAAATCAAGAAATAAAGGGCGAAGTTCATTTTCTGCACTGCTAGGCAAAACAGAAAATGTTCTTCCACTCAACCCTAAACAGAAACCTGTGACTGCTACATAATTATTATTGTTACATTTTTAATTCGATCGAGCAAACAATGACATAATGGAGTGTAATTTACTTATTCTGAGCAAGATATTAAAATATATAACCTTATATCACTCAGACAAATACTTCTAAATTTAGATTTGAAGTTTAAAAGACTCAGTTGTTTAAATGAGGGGGGAACAGAATTATACATGTGACAAATTCGGTATCTAAAGGACTGCCTGAACATTTCTGTCCTGAATTTCGGTATTGCAAGCATATTTTTTAGTCTTATATTCAAATTGTGAATGTCTGTCCGATATTTAATTTTCCTATGCAGATACGATGGTTTTTTTGTCATAACTATTTTATGGAAAAGACAAACAGCGTGAAGTACCCTCCTTTTTTCCATGTTCAACCATCCAATTTCTTGTAGTTTATATGAGATCCTTTGTTGGCGACGAATTCCGAAAATTAATCTGAGACACGAGTTTTGAGCTTTTGAATTTTATTTTATACTGACAAGTTAAACATGGACCATAAAGAACATCTCCATAATTGAAAATTGAGAGTACTAAAGATTCACATAAGGCTTTTTTCACATGATAAGGTAGAAAATGTCGATTACCATAAATAATTTTATTGCACAGTAGGCGCGTTGCAGGAGTCTGTTATAAACCCCTCAAATCTCAGCTCTACATCCATCAAAATACCAAGATTTTTTGCTTTACTAACAATAGCTAGCGATTCATTTTGTATACAAATATTCACCGAATCACTTACTGTGAGTCAATGTTTTTTGGGCGAAAATCATTACATTTGATTTGCTGGAATTTATATGTAGACAATGATCCTCAGCCAGGTCTACAAATCTATTCAGATCTGCATTGATAAGATGCAAGCATTTTCTACCATCTCAGCGGAAAACTATAATATATTTGGGTGTCAGGCATATAAGTGCACTTGACAGGTATGAAGGGAATGAAGTAAGAGAGGTATATATGGAAAACAGTAATGGGCCAAGTATAGACCCTTGGGGTACTCAGATTTGAGATATAGAAGTTCTGAGTCACATTCCTCGACACTAACCTTCTGTTGTCTATCTTTCAAATAGTTTGTCATCAATGACAGAGCATCGACAGAAAAACCTATGTAGCTCAAAATATCTATCAATAAATTATGATTGATGGTATCGAAGGCCGGCTGAAATCAAAAGAACCAATACCGTACATTTACTTTCATCTGTGGCTTTCATTACATCGTCCCGATATGAAGAAGAGCTGTTGTGCAACTATGTCCTTTCCGAAAACCTGATTGGACAGATGGCAACAAAGAAAAGTTCGATAGATGCTTTTTTATTTGCACCTCCATCGCTCGGCTCAAGGAATTTTCGACAACACTTGCAAAATTCTTTATTCCCTCAAAATCCTTGGATTCCCTTGGGCTCTGTTTTTTAGGCAGAACTTTTACAAACCGCTCTCTTCCAAATAGTAGGACCAAACATTCTCGGTCAAACCGAAATTTATAATATGAGTAATATATGGTGCGATATGAGGACAACACAATCTTAGTAGCTTGATACTGAATCCATCACAACCCCTAGCATTAGTTTTTATACCACAGATAATGTTGTAAACAAACATATCATTAATTTCTTCAAAGGTAAATTTAGCATTAGCATCAATCCGTGTATTATCTTTATAAAAGTTTAATAGATGTTCTGGTGGTTCAGTATGTGGGACTGATTCTACAAAGTACATATTCAATTCCTGAGGGGTTTTCAAATTTTCCGGTATATTATTACTCTTTTCTCTTATAAACTTATTAGCCCTGAGAGCTTTCCACATTTCTTTTAAACTTATTAGCCCTGAGAGCTTTCCACATTGTTAAATTCATTGGTGAAATAGGCTCTTTTTCCCTCTTAATAGCCTGATTGGTTAAATTGGCATTTGCCTATAGAAGTCCAAATGCCCTTGTAATTTAGTTCTCTTGAATTTTGCCAAAGCCTTCTCTTGTTCAGTAATCATTATTCTGATAACATCTGTCAGTCATGGAGCTTTTGGGTTTTGTCACTCGATTAGTAGTAATAGGCATATGTTTATCAAATAGGTTATTCAAACAATTCACCAAGTATGAAACTTTCTCATCAACACTTTCTTGGTCAAATTTCCTGAAAGAAGAGGTATTGATCAAATCTACCTGAAAAAGATGTTGGTCGAAATTTTTGACGCTCCTGTATGTACACATTTTCGGTTTACGTTGCTCTCCGCCTGCTCTCACTTTACCATTTACAATGGAATGATCTGCAATGTTGTGATGAATAACCCCTTTGTCAGTTTCAGTCCCCTCTTGGACAATAATATAGTCCAACAATGTTGCCGGCAGTAGCTGTGACTCTAGTAGGGACATCTATCAATTGACACAGATTCAATGCATTCAGTATTGAATAGAACTTCTTTACACAGTTATTCTCTTCCTCAATAAATCTAAATTAAAATCACCCATACAAACTATTTCGTCTACGGTTGGTCCTATTGCAATTAAGCTGTCCTCAAATTCGTCAAGAAATGCATTTGTATTCTGTTCATGAGGTTTATAAATAACACCAACAGCAATCGTCTTTTTTTCAATAATGATTTTTATCCAACATTGTTCCCATGTATAATCCTGCCCACTCTCAATTACCTCAAAACGCAATTTATTACTGACATATAAACATAAACCTTTTCCCCTACAATTTCTGTCCACCCTGTATATATTATATCCATCAAAGTTCAACTCATCGTTATCAATCGAATTTTTTAACCACGTTTCACATACCAGTAATATATCTAAGAAGTTTTCTAAAACTATTTGTCTGACGTTGTTTAAAGAAGGCAATAATGATCTTGCATTACAGCAACCTATGTTTAAAAAATGCATATTTGCTCCGACAGCACTTGCTCGTATTCAATCACAAAACAAGAACCAAAAAAAACAGTATTTATTTGACCTAAAAGATAATACCTTCCCAAATATTAAAGAAGAAAAAAAAAGAAGAAAAAAAATTAAGAACTTTACTAGTAGGGAGCGTGTCAATTGGTGCAATGCTGCAAACTTAGTCTCATAAAATCATAGCTTACCTATACTATAAAACTAAAAATTGAAGGATACAGGAAACTAAAGATTGAGAAATACAACAATGTGTTGAATGATTGAATTGAACTGATTATTGGATTAATCTAAATATGATTTAAATTAAATTAGCGAATATTTTACGATATCTTCCATATTGTCTATTTTAAAACTATTTGTCTGCTTGTTTAACTTCACATAAATTTTTCGGACATTGTCCATACTTTCCCAGCGTTCCCACTCTCTTAGAAGTTTCAATACGATTCCTAATTGCTCCTTAGTTAAATCCTCTCTGATCAACACTCTGCTGGATTTCAGAGTCTCTTATTACTATATACAAGATTCTTGAAGTAGTTTGTGCATAACCTTACCATTATTGCTCTGCTTTTGTTATCTTCTTTCTTACCCAATCGGTAGCAAAACTCCATACATGAATCATCTAATTTGAGTTTCAATTTATTGTTGAAAATATCCAGGACAGTGTTGGGAGATCTTCCCTAGCTGATGTTTCGGGACTCATACAACCTTAAATTTCTACTCCTTTCTTTCTGTTCTTGTTTCTTCTGCTGGTTAACGAGGCATTGATAGTATCTTCCTGTTGCTGCAGTTTTTCCATAATATTTTCATTTTCCTTTCTCAACTCGTTGATTTTTCACTATATTTTTCCTCAATTATTGAGTTATCGTTCAGTTATCCGCTAATAAAGTCTTCTGCTGTGCACAATTTAGTTACAAGATTTTTAACCACTGAGTGCAATTCATCTTCGCCCTTCCCACTCTGGCCTTGTCTTCGTGTTTCTCGATTCATGATAAGAACAAATAATATCAAACTGACGGCGATATGGTAGATTGAAATGGTTTTTGATTTAAGGAATGTGCACTTATTCACTTCTACTAATTGCACACAAAATTTCGAGTTTATAGATGTACGTTTAACACAAGTTTTTTACTGTTCTATAGCAGCACTGCAAAACACGTCTAGTCTATGCGGCTCATTCACAGATGTTATTGACTCGGTGAAATCGAAACCTGCTTCTGTTTCAATGGGGGTTCCCCAAGGTTCAACTTTGGCTCCACTTTTTTTTATAATATTTATGAGTGACATAGAACTCTCCAGTATGGTCCAGCAAAAAATGATCATCTATGCAGATGACACTAGTAAAATATTGGCTCAGAATAAGCTCCCGCTATTTATAAAAGCAGCAAATTCAGCTGCAGATGAATTCGCCAGATGGTGTGAAAATAGTGGGTTAGTTATTAACATCAGTAAAACAGTCTTCATGGTTTTCCAACAAAAAAACATTTCTTATGACTACTGTCCCCTAATAAAAGTTAATCACAAATCCATAGAGCAAGTGAATCTGTTCAAGTATTTAGGCCTAACTATAGATCAGAAATTAACATGGGAGGTACACATAGAAAACCTTGTCTCAAAAATGAGCTGTCTGTGTTTTGTAATAAAGCAATTACGTGGAACAGTTTCACTCCATGTTCTTAAGCTGACCTACTATGGACTTGTACAATCCATTCTATCTTATGGACTACCTTTCTGGGGAAACTCAGCCCATACAATAAAAGTCTTTAAACAACAAAAAAAAGTAATAAGATGTCTAGCTGGACTACATTATAAAGAATCATGTAAGAGTACATTCATTGAGTTAGCCATAATGACCTTACCCAGCCTGTACATCTACATAATCACCATGAATATTAAAAAAAATGAAATGCACTATACTAAAAATAATTTGATTCACAACTACTATACCAGAAGAGGTAATGAACTACGGTTACCCTATTCCCGTCTGGCTCTGGGACAAGACTCTGCGAGTTATCAAGGTATCATCTGTTACAACCATGCACTCAAACTATTTGGATACACATGTAGCTTGAGAAGCTTCAAATCAGCTCTATATAATAATCTCATACAAAATGCTTTTTATTCTGTTGAGGAATTTCTACTATCCCAATAATTTCATAATAAACCCATTTCCTGGAGTATTTTATCTGATCAATTTTATATTTTTTATCTATAATTGGTATTATCAATAATCAAATTTTAAATATATTTTAAATTGTTTGTGTGTTCTGACTAGTCTGATAAAATTTTATAAATGTATGTACTACAGTTGTAGAATTTTCAATGATGAATACATTTCTTTCTTCTTTCTTTCTTACATACATATTTAAAACGTATA
The DNA here is from genome assembly GCA_018342105.1 of Gonioctena quinquepunctata. Taxonomy (NCBI): domain Eukaryota; kingdom Metazoa; phylum Arthropoda; class Insecta; order Coleoptera; family Chrysomelidae; genus Gonioctena; species Gonioctena quinquepunctata. The sequence goes on along the minus strand of JAFIRS010002084.1, from coordinate 118,269 downwards.
AGGCGCCTGGCACATAGCGCGGAAATAAATCCCTCTCCCAATATGTTTTGACAGTCCGCCTGAACCAAAGTCTGTGTTCTCCCCGTGTCCATTGAAAAAGTGCCGTAATTAAGTGTTATTCGTATGAACCTATCTGTACTCTCACCCGGCGCATCCACTGATGTTATTTGGATGGCGCCCGGCTTATGCAATAAAGAAAAAGGTAATATAATTTTTTATGAACCACACCGGACACTTCAGTATACAATTAATTTACTATCTAGTTTTCTGAACATTGACTATTTTCTACTCCTACAATAAATATCCTGGACACTTGGTTGTCTGTCCAATATTGTTCGGTTATATAAATTTCTTAATTTTTCAAAAGCCCGTATATTTCTCGATTATTTGTGTGTGATTCAGTGCAAGGACATATCCAGGGGGGTAATCACAAACAAATGGAGTTTGGATATAACAAGGTTAGTTGTTTTCTTCAGTTTGAAATTGAATATCTCAGGCAACCTGCAATGTGTACATTTACCACACAATCAGTTCAACATTCTACATTATTCAAATGTCGAGTTAAATGTTTATTGCATTCGGCAATTGCCAAAGTTTTCCTCTGAGTAGGTCACCTGAAATTAGGCGGGTGGCGCTAGCCAAAATTTCATCGAATGTTACAAAGAACAAAACATTGATTTGTATGAAAATATGAACAGGATGTTCATAAAATCAGATGTGGAATCATCTGCGATGAACTTTAGTCAATATCTTCCATCGTTCAAGATAACTTCTTGTGGGGTATTCATGTTGAAAATGGAAACATTCTCAGTTGAATATTGAATAGAAATATTTTTCTGCGAATTTTTCAATTTACAGAAAAATCTTTTCAATATTCAATTGAGAATGTTTTCATTTTCAACAAAATATTGTTTAAATTTCTTTTTTTCAAATTGTTAAACACTGTAATTTGTTATAAAATGGCATTATACACTCGTTATTAACGGGTGTGAAAGAGGTTAGATTACACCTGTATGTTTTTAGGATCCAAGATGGCGGCGGCTACGAAAGTGTGCTCGGAAGTAGCTCCGAAAAACCCTTGTAAAAGGTGTAAAAATATTGCCCTAAGTGGTTATAAGTGCCTGAACTGTGAAACTACTTCTCATAGTGGATGTGTGAAACTATTGAAAAACATCAAATTTATTAACCAAAGTGAGATAATATGCTGTGACACATTTAAAAACGATGACCTTGATGAATCTTTCGACAGTGCCAAGGACCTGACGATAAGTGAGTGCAACCAGTCAGTAAGTGCAACAGAAATAAAGTATCTGAAAGAGCTAATGAGGCCTAAAGACATTATCATAAACAACCAACAAATCACAATCAGCAGCCTACAAGATCAAATATTTCTTATGAAAGGAACTGGGATCCCAAATATGAAGCATTATAAGCCACCCACAGCGACATCTAACACCAACCATCGTAACAAAGCAAATTCTGTCGCTACTCTGATCCAGGAAGAAAGAGTACCTAGTACGGAACAAAATGGTCAAGGTGAGGCGCCACGGATACTAAACTTCAAAACCGAGGCAAATAAAAATAAAGATAAAAAAATACCACGATGAGCATTCCAAATAAAAATATGGAAGAGATGATGACGAGCCATCATGAGAAAATCACTCCTGAACAAGTGTCAAATGGTCTGAAGCAGGCTATGGGTGAAACGGTGAACAAAGAATTTTCGACTGAGGATAAATGGAACCTGGTCGAAAATAGAAATAAGCAAAAACAACATCATAACAGAAGAAACAAACCTATTGTTGGTAATATAACTGGGTGTCCCCTGAAAGCGGCAGTACAGAAAGCATATCTGCATGTCTACAAGCTTGACATTGATATGAAACCTAAAGACGTATTAAACTTCCTCAAGAAGCCGTTTCCTGAAGCAGAAGTGGAGCAACTGGAGTCAAAACATCCCCAATTCTACTCCAGCTTCAAAGTAGCCATAAACGGATACAACTATGAAAGAGCTATGAACCCTGCAGTGTGGCCGGAAGGTGCATTTGTGAACCGGTTTTTATACCGGAAGACAGTATCGAACAACACAACAAGTCAATAAATAATAATAGGATAAGTAAAACCCAAATATCATACTATAGAATGGTAGATGGGGTGAGTATTATCCATTTGAATATTGGATCCATTTCTAATAAAATTAATCAATTGCTACTATATCTTGAAAAGTTTGGTTGTGACATTATTTGTTTGAGCGAACACTGGTGCAGTGTAAATTCTCTGAAAATGGTTAATCTACACCAGTTCAAACTTGCTAGTTTTTTCTGCAGATCTGACAGTGGGCATGGAGGTGTCTGCATATTTCTAAAATCTGATATGTTATATAAAACATAGATCTCACACAATACTGTGAAGAATTTCATTCGGAAATGTGTGGTATTGTGCTTTCAAACACAAATATTTGTATTATCACTATGTATAGATCTTGTGTGCATGGGAATTTACAGATATTTTTTCTACATTTCAATAATCTTATAGATAAGCTTTTCGCAAAATACAATCAAATCATTATACTGGGTGATTTCAACATAAATATTAAAAAAAGTGACAAATCAACGTTGGAATGGTCAGAAATTATACAGTCCTTTGGTCTGAGATTCACATCAATAGTATACCAGAGTGAGCTCTAGATCTGCCAGTTGTATAGACAACATTCTAACAAACTTAAATAAATCCAGTTACTCGGTGGATATAGTCGATCCGGGACTCTCAGACCACCGGGCCCAAAAAATACTTGTTAAAACTCCACACAATACTCTTCCAGCAAAAAACTTCACAAGAAAAATAAATGAAATTGGCCTTGGTAAAATGAAGGAATCACTTACTGACCTGGATTGGACCGTTTTTAATTTACCCCAAGAAAATAATAAAAAAAATTGTAATTTATTGTCAAACTATCTAGTGGACAAGTTAAAAACCATGGTGGAGAAACATTTTCCCGAGAAAAAAATAGTTAACAAATAGAGACCTCCTGTAAAAAAATTTAACGACAACCTAAGGTCCATGAGAGACTCCCTACTTTCCATAAAAATAATATGTGACTCGACAAACGATCCACAAGATAGAGCTGCTTACAGTCTCTACAAATCTCAATAATAAGGCGCTGGCTAACGCAAAAAAATATTCCTACAATTCATTTATACTAAATTCTACTAACCAAGCAAAAGATTCTTGGAAGTTAATAAATCACGAAAGGAATAAGGAAGCGAAGAAATCTAAAATATCTAAACTCAGTCCTGACGATTTCAATGAGTATTTCACACATGTTGCCGAGGAGATCATCCTAACATTACCTGATATTAACCATTCTTCGAGTGATTTTCTGAATGACCTCCCTAAAACAAAAGATTCACTTTTCCTAGGACCAGTAAATCACTAAGAGGTGAACGCTGCAATAAACAAATTGAAAAATTCAAACTGTTTTGATATACATTGTTTAAACAGTAAAATCATAAAGGGCAAGCGACCATGCTGATTGAACCCCTAGTAACCCTGATCAATCTATGTTTCCTCCATGGAATATTTCCTGACAATCTAAAAATCACCAAGGTACTTCCAATATATAAAAAAGGAGACCCTGATTTGGCCACAAATTTCAGACCCATCTCTATAATCCCGATTATCAGCAAGATTATTGAAATAATCCTGAAGGAACGATTGTTGCTCTTTTTTAATAAACATAATACTCTCAACGAAGGACAGTTTGGTTTTCGACCAAACTGCTCCACGATTCAGGCTATCAGCCGCATTGTTGCGAACATAGTCGAGGGTCTTGAGAATGGCAAACATACGGAAATCACCTTATGCGACCTATATATATGATAGTGAAATTGATATTATGGGTTACAAACTATTCAGGGCAGATAGTGAAAGTAGACATACCGGTGGTGTAGTAATATATGTGAGAAAAAATATAAAAGTATTGGAAATTAAAAAAGTAGTTGAAGAAAAAATGTATTGGATGGTTGCTGTAAAGATAGAACATGAAAAAAATGTATATCTAATTGTTTCACTTTATAGATCTCCTAGCAGTAGTTGTGTTAATTTTTTAAACTGTTTTGAAGATTGGGTTGATGACAATGTATGTGATAAAAGAGTTACTGTGATTATTGTCGGAGATTTTAACATAGACTGGTTGTCAGGAAACACGTTACAGCAAAAAGGTTAAAGGATATGGTAACTGATGCTGGGCTAGAAAACATTGTGAAGGAATGCACTCATTTCAACAGGGGCAGTGGTTCTCTCATAGATCTAGTACTCACTAATAGCGATAAACTCAAAGCAATAGTCACCAATACACCTCAGATAACTGATTATTTTATTATCTCACTCAAGTTAATAGGGACTACTTCAGAAGCAACAGCACTGAAAATTCAAAGCAGGGGAAGAAATATTGATTATGACCATATAAATCAAAGATTACAAGAAATAAATTGGGACTTTAGAATACAGGATATTGACGAAAAATATAGGACTTTTTATTCAGTCGTAAGTAATATCCTTAACGAAATTGCGCCAATAAGACAAATGAAAATTTTTCCAAAATATAAAGAGTGGTGGACACAGCATGTTCAAGAGTGTACACGAAATAGGGACATCAGTTATAAAAAGTTTATCACAGACAAAACTCAAGATAATTGGGAAATTTATAAACAAAATAGAAATACAGCAGTGAAAGTTATGAGAGAAGCAAAACGTAAATATTTTGATGGCAAAATTTTGGAAAATAAAGGAAACTCTGTTAAAATGTGGGAAACATTAAAACTCTGTCTCCCAAAGAAATTAATAGATAATACCTTAGAGGAACTTAAAATAGATGATGATATCACAAAAGATATATATGCAATGCCAAATTTACTAAATAATTACTATGTAGAAAGTATACAACAGCTCAATAGTGAAATAGACAATACAGTCCCTGATTTTCCAATTTTACTAAGATATCGTGAACGTGTTTTAGATGGCTTCAAATTAATTGACTATGAAAAACTCAAAACTATTATTTTTTCTTTGCCTAACAAGGGTAGTCCAGATGATGTAAATATACATTTTCTGAAGAATTGTTTCGATAATATTGCACAGCCCCTGTTGAACCTCATCAACTCCTCTTTTGAAACTTGTAGAGTTCCCAGTGATATCAAAGTATCCACAATAGTACCAATTCCTAAGGTAAAAAATTCCAACGATGCTAAAGACCTGCGACCAATCAATATGCTACCTTCAATAGAAAATATTAGAGAAAGCTGTATATGAACAAATTTTGGATTTTCTGGACCAGAACGGAGTAATCAATAGTGTGCAGTCGGGTTTCGTGTGGGCACAATTGTGAAACAGCTTTACAGTGTGTGCTTGATGATTTCAAAAATAATTCAGATAAACATTTAATGACAGGAGTAGTTTTCCTTGACCTGCAAAGAGCTTTTGAAACTGTTGACAGGGGTAGGTTGGTAGAAAAATTAGAAAGTATTGGTATTATTGGGGATGCACTGGCATGGTTGGTTGATTATCTCAGAACCGAAGACAAAACTTAAATTGAACAATATTCTATCTGATGAAATCATAAACGAACAGGGTGTTCCACAGGGTAGTGTACTTGGTCCCCTATTATTTTTAATATACATTGCGATGTGGTTAATAATGTTGGAATATGCTCAATTCATTTATTTGCTGATGACACACTGATTCACTTTTCAAATTCAGACTGTATGGACGGTAGTGAATATAATCAACGAAACACTAGAAAACATATTCAGATGGTGTTGTGCCAACAAACTAAAGGTAAATGCAAAAAAACCAAATTCATGTTGATAGGTAACGACAAGGAATATAAAAAGTTCAGAGAAAATATGTGTGAAATAAAAATCAACAATAGTTCAATTGAGCTAGTGGATACTTACAAATATTTTGGAGTAATTATTGATAGAGATTTGAAATTCAAAGAACATGCAAACTATATAATAAAAACAATATCATTTAAAATAAACTATTTGTATAGAAGCTCCAGATTTCTCTCCATATGGTCAAAAACTATTATTTACAATACTTCAACTACTGCTCTACCATACTATTTTTACTACAACAAAATGAAATGAAACGATTACAGAAATTGCAAAATCGAGCAATGAGAATAATATTATCCTGCTCTAAACAAACACCCAAAAAATTAATTGGCCAAAAAATTTAAAAATTACAAAATAAGAACAGGTAGTGCTCCACCATATCTGAGGGAAAAAATATCTTTCGTTATCAGAACACCACAATTACAACACCGAAATAGAAATAATTTATTCATTCCAAATGTGAAAACAAAAAAATCGCAAAATTCAGTTTTTTTAGAGGACTAAATAAGTTCAATGAACTTTCTGAGGACATAAAAAATTCACCCTCTCTTGCTGTATTTAAAATTAAATTGAAGAGACTTCTGTTGAGTGAGTGCAAACCTCGATGATGATACCTATTATTAACTTTTATTTATGTGTGTGTATATGAATGTATATATAGTGTTAGTATATTACTATCTGTTTGTTATCAATGTATTTATATGTAATTATATTTTTATTCTACTTATTTTATTTATTTTTATTCTACTTATTTTATTTATTGACTGTACTTATATATTAGTCTTGGGCTAAATAAAGGATTCATATCCAAGGCCTTCGACTGTGTATCGCATGATAAACTACTAGAAAAACTAAACTTCTACGGGGGGTACCTCTGAAACTCATAAAGTCCTATCTCAATAACAGAATTCAGTGTGTAGCCATAGAGAACAATTTCTCTGAATTCCAGAACATAAACCACGGAGTCCCGCAGGGAAGTGTATTGGGACCACTGTTGTTTCTCATCTACCTCAACGATATTTTTCACTATATGTCGCCCTCTGGATGTATTTGTTTAGCAGATGACACCACCTTAATTGAAACACATTGCAACCCTATCACACTCAACAATCTTACTGAGCAAGCCAAAAACAAGGCTCATATAATAGTTAAGGTCAAATTGTCTAAATAGATTATATAGATATATTATTTTAGAATAGAGTTGATTTTTGTCAAATTACTGAACTACTGTATTTCTATTTCTACTGTATTCCTATTTCTATTGCTGAATAAACAACACTATTTGTTGTTAAAAAAATATTTGGTCAGTTCAAATAATCTTAAATGAAATCAAGAAATAACCCAAAAAAATTTCTTCTCTGCTAACAACTATTTTACCTCTAATAACTCAGTCAACCTGTTAGGTATTGTGCTAGACGACAGGTTAAAATGGAGTGCCCACATTGATCATTTATGCAAAAAACTCTCCACCCAATTATTCCTATTGAGACAACTAAAAAAAGTATTGAGCAATCCAATATTAATAACTTCCTACCATTCTCTCTTTCACTCGCACCTTAACTATGGTACTATTCTCTGGGGAAACTCAACACACTCAATTAGAGTATTCAGACTCCAAAAAAAGGCGGTAAGGATCATAGATGGTGCAACCTTCCATGCCCACTGTCAGCCACTATTCAAGAAATTCAGAATTTTACCAATTCCTTGTGTCTATATCTATCAAACTCTACTGGAGATTTTTACTAATATAACTCTATACTCAACTAATGCTGATGTCCACAACCATGCTACAAGATCATCGAATGAACTCAGAACTCCTAAATTCAGATTGTCCGTCACAGAGCAAAATTCTATAAATGTCAAAATTTTCAATAAATTACCAGTATCTGTAAAATCATTAAATTTCAGCCAATTCAAGGAATGTGTAAAGAACCATTTACTATTATATTGTTTTAATTCCATCATTTAACCATGAATGCATGTTACTCACCCCAACTACATAACCGTAGCGCATTAAAAATATTTATAATAATAATTTTAAAACAATAAAACCCGCTTAAGGGGCATGTCTAATACAATCCATGTTGTGATTGTTTTGTTGTGTTGTTTCAAAACTTTCAAACATTTGTGTCAAAACTTTTAAACATTTGTAGTTACATATATATGTAATTCTGTCCTGTTCATTTTATTTGTAATGACTAATTTTATTACTTGTAATTTTAACTATTGTTAATTTTAATTTTTGTACTTTGACATGCTACAAACATAATTTTATGTAACGTGGTTAAATAATAAATTCTATTCTATTCTATAAGTTAGAACAAACTTTGGTGATAACACTCAATCAACACCCAGAGGTTCACTGATGTCATTTTTTTTTTTTTTTTAATTTTTTTTTTATTTATTCAGCCGTTTTGCTATACATTCCAATAATACAAATCAATTATAATACTACTGATAATAATTAGAAAGAAAAAAAAATAAATGTTTTTTTTTCCCTACACTCTAAGTGAGTAACACTTGTATTGTGTAGTGAGAAAAAAGAAAACAAAACAAAACAGCATAACATGAAAACCGACAATTTAAAGTCAGAAATAGGAAGAAGGAACGAACAGTATAAACAATATAAAAATGGAGGGTTGATAGGAACAGAGTAAAACATACTACAATAGGCAGTAATTGTGTGAATCAAAATTCAACAGTGCAGTTAACATGGCTGTAAGTTGGTGAATAATAATAAATATACACATTTTTTATGTTTCTATAGAATAGAATAGAATAGAATAGAATAGAATAGAATAGAATAGAATAGAATAGAATAGAATAGAATATTGCATCCATAAGTAAACTTTGGACAGGTCATACACAATAATATGTAAAATACAACATACATTAAATTCATAAAATACAATCGACATTAAATTCATAAAATACAATCAACATTCTAACACATGAATAATAAAATAGAACAAATGAATAATAAAATAGAACAAAACAATCAGCTAACATATAATTCTCAAGAAGTCCCTATAATTACTATAGATATAAAGTTTAAATGGCTGAAGTGAATTTCTTGAGATTAGCATATTTTCGAATGGCGAGAGGTAATAGATTATATGCTTTAGGTTGAATATATGTTACAAAACGGTTACTTATGTTCTTGTTGTTAAGTGGTGTAACGAGTAGTTGGTTCACCGTCCACGTGTATTGTAACCATGATTGAATGTTTGCTGACAATGACCACTCTTATAGGCAGATATTAAAATTGTGAAAAAATATAATGACCGAATATTAAGTATATCTGGAGAATACAGTGCATTTGTCGAGGATCGTTTTTTTCGTCTAAAGATAATTTTTAATATAAAATTCTGGATCACTTTGAGATTTTGTAATGAGTTTTCATACAGACCACCCCACACTAGTATTCCATAGCGTAGGAGTGACTCCACAAGTGATTTGTATATTATAAGCAACAGTTTAATCGACAGTATCTCTCTCAGTATATAAAATTTGTAAATCAGTTTTCTGAGTTTTGTTGTTAGATAATTGATGTGAGTTTCCCACCTGAGATTTTTTGTGCATTATAATGCCTAAGTATTTGATTTGGCTAACTTCTGTGATGTTTTTATTTAGATTAGTGATGTTAATATTCTGGAACTCTGGCCTATTTGCATTATTGGCAGAAAAAGCTATATAGTGTGTTTTTCAACATTCAGAGATAGCTGGAAAGCATTTAGCCAATCCGTATTATGTTTAGTTCTCTTTGGACATGTAATTTAGCTTGTGACCAGGAATCACCCTCGAATAAGATCACAGTGTCATCAGCATAGGAAACAATTTTAGCATTTGATAGTGAAAGCATTGAATTGATGTAGAGTAGAAAGAGTACTGGTCCCAGTACCGTTCCTTGAGGTACACCTATCTTGACGGTAGTTGGGACACTTAGCGAGTCATGGACTTTAACTTGTTGTTGTCTATTATCTAAATAATGGCGGAAAACATCCAACACAGTACCACGAATCCCATTTGTTTCAAGAATAGAAAGGAGTTTCTGATGGTTCACTGTGTCGAATGCTTTCGCCAGGTCTAGAAAGACTCCTATACATTTTCTATTCTTGTCCAACTTGCTTATAATTTCATTCACTACAGTGTACATGGCATCACTTGTTGATTTACCTGCCCGAAAACCAAATTGATAATCATTCAATATCTGATTAGCGTTGAGAAACTCCATTAAACGATTTTTGAGGCATTTTTCAAAGATTTTACCGAAGTTGTTTAATACACTTATCGGTCTGTAGTTATTTATTTTTGTTTTGTCACCTGCTTTGAATACAGGAGTTATTATTGACTGTTTGAACTGATACGGGACAGATCCTGTTGAAAAGATGAGGTTGAAAATGTGTAAAGAGGGACTAGGATGTGAGGGTGAGTATTTTTTCATCTTAGTGGTAATATTATCTATTCCGGGACAACATTTATTTTTTAGTGAGGATATTTGTTGTATCAATTCAGTATCAGTTACAGGAGTTAGGAACATGGAATTTCGATTTGGAGTAAGTGGGGGCAGCATAAATTGCTGAGTAGGGACATTTTTTAGCATATCGATACCTATATTGGTGAAATATTTGACACAATAGTTTGCCATTACATTAACTCTTTAAATTTGATATCCATGAATATCACAATTTTCATCAACTACAATTGATTATTTTTGTCCAAACCTAGACCAAGACAGTATTTCCTGCTGTCATACAGTCCAACTTATCAGATCATGATCTCATATGCAGCAATATACAGTGCTTGTCTAAAGTCCGTTCCCCCCCTACTAATTTTTGAAATACCTTGTATATCGCCACGAAATTTGGAGGGCTTAAAAAGAAGATAAAAACCAACTTTTTCATGAAAAAATCACAGCTAAAAGTTTTAAGATGGCCATCTTCAATAATTTTTTTTCTAAATCTGCTCATAATTCTCAACAGTTTTCTCTGATACACTTTACTCCTAAATTCAATTGTTTTCGAAATATTAACGTTTGAAAAGTGACATTTTGGTCATTTCAAACCTAATCAAAAACACTAATGTTGCTTTCAATCAAGTTTGCATTGGAAAAAATAGTTGTCGCGTAACATCTTGTTTACTGTCAAACTGAACTGCTAACTGTCAAATAGTCCGTTGAGCGCCTAAATCCTTTTATGAAAAGTGTGATCATGGCTCGTGGTTTAGACGATAAATTTGAAGCAGTTTTGATATTTGGAGAAGCTGGAAGAAATTATCATCTAGCAGTCCGTATGTTTGATGATAGATTTCCCGAGAATCCTATTTCGAGGTCATATTTGCGCAAACTTTCAAATAGCTCCAAGCAACTGGTACACTAAAATATGCTCCAAGATCAGGAAGACCGTCTCTTTCTGAAGAAAAAAAGGTAGAAATTGTTGCTGAAATGGTAATCAATCCGACTCAGACGACGTCTGCAGTTGCTGAATCCTGTGGAGTAAGTTCAAAAAGTATCCAAAGAGTCCTAGAAAAAGAAAAGTTTCATCCCTTTAAAATGAAAATTCTGCATGCTCTCACCAGACCAGAGGGTTGAATTTTGTGAGTGGTTAACAAGAACAATTGAAGGAGAACGGGGCTTCCTAAAACGTGCATGTTTCGCAGACGAATGCACGTTTTTTCTTAATGGAAAAGTCAACAAACAGAATGTAGAATACTAGAGCGATACTAATCCGCATATTTTTAGAGAGGGACATATCCAGTTTCCTAAAAAAGTGAATGAATGAATTTTAGGATTTTGGGCAATCGCGATGTCGGACCGATTTTCATCAGAGGCAATCTTACAGGAGTTCTTCACAGAAATCTTTTAGAAACTGAAATTGAACCTCGAATAAGACAAATTGTATTAAACAATTGGGAAGAGTTTGAAAATCGTGAAATCATATTTTAGCAGGATGGGGCACCTCCCTATTTCGATCGCATGGCTAGAGAGTTCCTCGATACAAACTTTCCTGGGAGATGGATAGGTCGCAGGGGAAGTACAGAATGGCCACCAAGATCTCCGGATCTTACGCCTCTATATTTTTTCCTTTGGGGGTATCTGAAGTCAAAAATCTAGGCCACTGAATGCCAAACAATAGAAGAGTTGGAACGCAGAATAATAGATACATGTGAAGAAATCGATGAACAGACTTTCATCAGGGTGAGAGAAGCTATTTATAATAGGGCACTTTATTGTCCAGATTTAGGAGGGGGCCACATTGAACACTTGATGAAATAATTGTTGGGGTTAAATAAAAGTATTATTCAAAAATAAATTATAATTTTGTAGCTAACTAATTTGTTTTGATTGTGAATTTTGTAGGCTTCGAGATTTTCCGGTAGGTACTGTTTATCCTTAATAAACTCTCTTTACGCCTCTTATTAATCGAATTCATTAAGAGATTTAACTACAAATTAATAACGTTTAGTTAGCAAAATGTTTTACCGGAAGTGACCAAAATCCATACATTATTTTAAACCAAAATGTCACTTCTGAAACGTTAATATTTCGAAAACAGTTGAATTTAGGAGTAAAGTGTATTAGAGAAAACTGTTGAGAATTATGAGCAAATGTCAAAAATGAAATAATATACGGAAAGTTCTATTTAAAAAAATTATTGAAGATGGCGCTCAGCCGCCATTTTAAAACTTTTAGCTGTGATTTTTTCATGAAAAAGTAGGTTTTTATCTCCTATTTAAGCCTTCCAAATTTCGTTGCGATATACCAGGTGGTTCAAAAATTAGTAGGGGGTGAACGGACTTTAGACGAGCAAACGGTAATACATTTTCTCAATTATGTGCTAATACTGACTGGGATTCGATGTCCATAGAAGAAGCCTTTGAATATTTCTATAAGACTTTAGTTGAAAACTTCAAGAGTGCTTTTTCCGAACAAAAAATTAACTTAAAAAAAACCACTGGATTACAGATGGAATTAAAATATCCTCATAAAATATATGGTATTAGAAAATTCGCTAATTACATTTTCTTTCACAATTATTATACCTTGCACGGAAAAGTAATCAGAGCCGCAATGCATATGTATTACAATATCAGAAGGCAAACGACAAAGTGAAAAAAAACTGGACCATAGTAAACCAAGAACTTCAAAACCTATAGATACCCCGCTTGAACCTTATCTAATGTAATTATTATAGTAGAGTTACTATATCTTCAAAACATGATTCATTAGATTACCTCAAAGACATCCATGATTATGACAATCTTATACTCTATGACATTAATGCATATGAATTTTTTTGTATTGCTTTATTTAACGTTGGCCTATTTCTGTGACCAGAGCTAAACACCGATGCCGGTGATCAGACTCCCCCCAACCGGAAATTTTTCCGAATCCTCTGTTGTTTCAGAGGTAGGGTTCTTTAACGAGCTCAAAATCTATGAACTCGGGACCGCCATCTTAACGTCCCCTCCGAAGGACGGCATATCTATTGTCTTGTCTCGTGCTCATTGATAAGGCGCCTGCAGCTGCGAATATGCTACTATGCTACAGTTGTTAGGGCATTTCAACGTGCACCTTCCTTGTCAGGTGAATGAATATGGATTGAAACTGGAATTTTTCCATGATTACTGAAGACCTCTTATAATTCCCCTCCGTAAAGGGGGTGACAGAGAAGATCCCACCAACTTCAGTCCAATATCATTAATATCCACGCTAGAAATTTTAATGGTGATGAAGCAACGGTGCTTTGTGATCTATCAAATTGTGCAAATCATGATGTTTTGTTGGAGGAAGCTACTTCAATATGGATTTGGGAGAACCACTCCGAATTGGTTCAAATCTTTTCTCTTTGATAGAAAGCAGTGTTTAAAATTATCCACTGCCTCAGATACAATTTAATGTGTGGAGTACTCCAGGGCTATGTACTAGGCCCAATTTTATTTCTTCTATATATAAACGATCTTACAATGCTACAAATCTTGTAAAATTTTACCTTATTTGCACCATAAATTGAAATTGTAAATGATTTATTTTGTAATAGGATTCCCTAATATACAGGTTAGATAACTTGAAAAATATAATATAATCAACTAAACTTATACATAAATTAATAAATATTACAAATATATATATTATCAGAACTGAACAAAAAGTAATATTCAATTTCCATTACGAATATGTTTCAAAAGTTCACTCTTGAAAAGTTTCAATGATGGAGTAGATTTTATTAATGCGGCAAATCATTGAATCGGACAAAACCTTTGAAGAATAAACTGCTCATACTACTTCTTGAATTTGTTCTATTTATATGAATGTGACTGTGTGCCTGGTAGAAAGAATGGTGATATGTCCTTATTAAGTTATTAATGATAACAATGATAACAACTACAACCTGAGAATCAACAGACTACCCTGTACCAAAAAAGTTTTTTTTTTTACTGGCTTTAAATTATACAACTCTCTTGATGAGCATATTAAAAGCTCCCTCAATTTAAATATTTTCAAAACAAGACTGAAACAGCAGCTAGTTCAGAAGGCCTGCTACACTATAGATGAGTACTTAGTATAATTTGTGTTATGTTCGCGATATATGCAATTGATTTGATTTGTATTCAATATAGCATCCTTATATATACGACTGTCTCTCTTGTTGTCCCTTGTGCATTACGTCTTCTACCTTTTTATGATATATTGTCCGAAAAGTATGTTCCTGCAAAGATGAATTTCTCAATTTTTATCATATATTTTAATCTAATGGTATGTATTTTATTTTATTTTGTCTTGATATTTAATTTATTTTGTTTTGGTGTTTATTTGTTACTTGTCATAAACATGCATCTTCTTTGGTCCTTGTGATTGAATTTATATGTATATTTTATGATGAATAAAGTGATTGATTGATTGATTGATTGATTGGGGTCATTTTATTTAATATTTTATAAATAAAAACCATTGAATAATAGAATACTCTTTGGGATACTGGGAGCCATTGTAGAGTAGATAGCATGGTAGAAATTGGTGTATACCTATTACATTTTAAAATTATTCTCATTCCCCGATTTTGAAGTTTTTGCATTTGTTGCACTTTGTTCAAATTAAAAGAGAATAGAATAGATTCACAGTAATCAAAATGGGGTTGAATTATTGATTTATATACCATAATTTTTGTATCTGTTGATAAGTTACTGGCGATTCTTGAGAAAAAGTATAATTTTTTTGTAGTCTTTTTTTCAATATACTTGAAATGGTCGTCAAATGATAAGCAATTATAATGTTGAGATCCTAAGTACTTCACTGACGTTACTATTTCTATATGTTCATTTTCCATTATTATATTTATGTTGTTTGTATTTATTTTATTATATTTGCATTTACTAGTAATTATCATTGCTTTAGTTTTCGTAACATTAAGTTTTATTTTATTGATTTTCAGATATTTTTCTACCTTCGCTAAAACTGTATTCATTTCAGTTTCTTCTAAATTCACTCTAGTACAGGACAATAAGGTATCATCTGCAAATAAGTTGATGAACTCACAGTCCGTAAATCTTTATATATATAATTCTACTGTACGTGTGTTGTCACTGCACTCCTCCTAAACGGCCGGACCGATTTGAATGAATTTTTGTGTATGCGTTTGGGTGGCGCCCTGGATGGTTTAGATTCACAAATCATCCCCCTAAATGTTAAGGGTGGTCCACCCCTTGATTTATTTTTTATTTTTTAGACATTTTTTGTATTTATTTTTTTATGATACAGCATTCAAAAATACATACAACCCTAAATTTTCACCCTTCTACAATCAACCCCTATTTTTTTGGCAAGATTTTTATTTTTATGTTGTCATGACTTAGAATAAAAAAATTCATATTACTCTTAATTTTCACCCTTTTACGATCAACCCCTATTTTTTATTTTATTTTAAACAGGAAAACGGGAATAACGGGATAACGAAAAAACGGGATGACAGGATAAGGGAATAACGGGAAAACGGAATAACGGGATAAATAAAAAACGGGATAACAGGAAAACGAGATAACAGGAAAACGAGATTACAGGCATAACGGGATAACGAAAAATCGGGATGACAGGATAAGGCGATAAGGGGAAAACAGGATAAAGAAAAAATGGGATAACAGGAAAACGGGATAACGAAAAAACGGGATGACAGGATAAGGGGATAACGGGAAAAGGGGATAGCAGGGTAAAGACAAAAAGGGGTAACAGGAAAATGGGATAACGGGAAAATTTTCGGGAAAAACATTTTAGGAAACATAGAAATTTGGACAGGACGTCTGTTGGGTCCGCTAGTAAATGTATATCATTCAGATACAAAATAAATAAAAGCGGGCCAAGTACACTACCTTGTGGTACTCTTGTATTCCATAAAAATAAAAATAGACTCCAAGAAATAATCTAAGACTGGTGTGATTCTTATCTACTTTCTCTAAATACTAGAAACACCATTTCTTTCAACTCTATGATATAGGATGTGAATATAGGTAGTCAAAGATTAGAAAACATGGACACAGCAAAAGTTCTTGTGCATAGAATCTGAGAAGTTCGTATTGACATTTTGTATTTTACTCTTTTTAGTTCAGGCAAAATCTGCATCACCAACAAAGAAAAGGTCGGCGAAAAACAAGTCAGTGGAACAAGAGAGCGTCGTCATCAGTTCTGATGAAGAAGAGGATGAGACACCTGCAGGATTGGTAAGATAGTAATTTTTATCAATTGTTTCAGAGAAGTTGAAATGTCTTTGTTTCAGGCTGAAAATATTCTCCAGAAATTGGGTAATTCGGTTACCATCAGCCCGGTCACAAAAGAGCCTTCAACAAATGACCTACAGAGACACATTTCTTTGAAAAGTAAGTATATTGTTGGTAGAATTGATTTGGAGCAAACTAGAACAAAATACGAAGTTTGGTGATTCTACAGTTTTTACCTTCTATAGTCAATCCAAGTTGCATAAAAAAAAAAAAAATACCGCTGCGAATGCTCTTGAGGACCTCACATATGGCGGGGGCATCACCAGTGGTCTAATCAACAATTTGCCTATATCGGTCAACTTTCTAGGTTTTGACAACTGCGTTAACTGAGTATTGATTTTTTTTGCAGCAAATTTGGAACAAGGGGAAATAAAAATGGTGAAAACCAAGTTGAAATGTCGCACAGTCAGAATTGGATCCTACCGATGTGTTCCTACCGAAGAGGTGATACTTTCAAATATATTTGTGTTTTCTCACCATTGACGTATATTTTTTTGCAGATTGTCATTGATTCTCTTCAAGTTACGATGAAAGTACCGCATCCAAAAGATAAAGATATCAGGACAGTGACAATAGATAAATGTGATATGGTCAAAGTCCTGGCTAGTTTCAATAGCTCGTTACCGGTGATATTTTACTATTTGAATCTGAGCGCTGCAGAAAAAATCCGCAAAGAACTGGATATGACCGCTGATAGTGATTATTATTTTGATCCCATATCGATGGAAGACGAGGCGCAGCGACGTGTGACACTCTTACCAGATGACATTGAAGAAAACGATAGGAATCTGTTTCAGTTGATTTACGCGAGTTCATCTAATATTTTGGATGAGTTGAATGTGAAAGAGGCGAACGATATTCTGATCAAGACTTGTCCGAAGGAGCTTGCGAAAAATGCCATTGGATTCGGGTGAGTTGGTAATTGCAGCAGGTTTTGCATGCATTTTTTGAGAAATTATCACTAATATGTTGGGACTATGCACATATGATTTTCATATGGTTTCTTCGAATAATAATGTTATTTCATGAGGGGAAGTTTTTTAACTGAGAGATTTATCACCAAAATATATTCACAAATTGAAGATTTGTTTTCATATTTTTTCCAAATAAGTTTTTTTTTTCAAATGAGTATTTTTTACAAGCTTTTATTTAATTTCACATTTGACAATTTGGCAGGTATTCATAATTCAAATATGGAATTTTTGCTAGAGAAAAAACAAAATGGCAGCTCCAATATGTTGGACGAGTTTTGTGATTATGGTTCGATTCTATTCAAAATTGGTATGTGCTAGTTTTGGGGACAGATATTACGAATTTTTTGTCAAAATTCATGAATCCATGATGGCGGCTCCAATATGGTGACGAGTTTCGTGGTTATAGCCCGATTCCAGTAGAAAATGGTATGTGGGAGTTTTTGGAGGCGGAGATCATGATTTTTTTGTCAGAATTCACGATTTCAAGAATTCAAAATTGCGTCTCCAAGATGGCGACAACTTTTGGAATAATAGTCCGATTCCATTCAAAATTGGTGTGTGGGGGTTTTGGGGTCGAACATCAAGATTTCAAAACATGAATCCAAGATGACGACTCCAATATGGCGACGAGTTTTTTTTTATTTATTTATTTACGGATAAACCATTACATTTAAAGTTTACAGTTGGAATAGAATTTACTAAATTTAACTTATGACTAAGATTACGAAACTATACAATACATATGAATAAATACAATACAGATTTAAATAAAATGCAGATACTATACGATACAGAGGAGTTAAAAATAGATGAAAAAAGGAAGCCTTATGTTGTTTTATATCTGTGACAGTTCAACCAAATTTGATCTTTTTTACACGGCTTTTGAAGGATTCCAAACTCATAGAAAAGAAATCCAAATCAATGCTATTACCATTCTTGGCAATTCTAGCTAATGGCGAAAAAAGTCCATAATTGCATCTATGAAAATCTATTGAGAAAGTAGTATTGTTTCTAGTGCACCTAGCCGGAACATGTAGACCGACCTGTGATAACAAAGATGGACAATTTATGTGTCCTCTGATCAGTTTGAATAGAAGGGTCAAGTCTGTCTGTATTCTGCAGTCTTCTAAACTGGTCATTCCAATTGTATTTCGGATATTATTTGAACTATTATGATCTATGGGAATGTTAAGTTTGTATGCAGCAAACCTAAGAAACTTGTTTTGTACTTTTTCTAAGTTGTGTATATAAATACTTTAGGTGGGACACCATACTGTAGATGCATACTCTAGTAAAGATCGTACAAAGGAGTTGTAAAGAAATATGAGGCAGTGAATATCTGTGAAGTCCTGCGTATTCCGGCATACAAAGCCCAACATTTTGTAAGCTCTGTTAATTATATTCTCATAGTGAAAGTTGAAGGTCAATTTCCTATCCAGGGTGACTCCCAAATCTCTAGCAGTGGTAACCTGTGGAAGCTGCTCAGCAGATATGGAATAGCCGAAGTCTGTTTGAGTTGGTTTTCTGCTGAAAGTTATTGTGAAACATTTACTGATATTGAGGTCCATGTCATTTACATCACTCCATCTTTTCAAGTTGTTCAAGTCTATTTGTAATTCATAACAGTCGTTCAGAGAGGTAATGGCTTTATAGAGTTTCAGGTCATCAGCAAAATACAGAGCTTGGCTGTGTCCCAAATATGAATTTATGTCATTGATGTAGATATTGAATAAAAAGGGGCCGAGGTGACTACCTTGTGGTACACCAGACGTGACAGTTATTTCGTCAGAGACGTAGCCATGTAGACTGTTTGAGTTCTATCACTTATATAGCTGATGAACCACTTCAACATTATACCGTGGAAGCCCAATGCTTGCACTTTAGATCCTAGAATTTTATGATTCACCCAGTCAAATGCTTTAGAAAAGTCTGTATATATGGCATCCACTTGTTGTCAATTTTCTAAGGCATTGAGTATAAATTGTGTGTAGATTAATAAATTTGTTGTAGTAGATCGACCCTTGCAGAACCCGTGTTGATGTTCTGTTATAAAGTTGGTGATTAGGTTTTTAATTTTATTGCAAACAATGTTTTCGAATAGTTTAGGTATCGAGCTTAAAATAGAGATAGGCCGATAGTTTGAAATATCGGCTTTGTTTCCACTTTTGAAAATGGGTGTTATGTGACTGCTCTTCCACCAGAATTAAGTGACAAGAGGAAGAGAAAATGAAGGGGTTTAGCAAGTGACCATCTACATTCTACTAGAAGTTTGGGAGACACTCCATCGGGTCCGATGCCTTTGTTAGGATCTAGATTAGCTAGTCCTTCGAAGATATCAGATAGCTCTATGGTACAGTTCAAAATGTCTGCATGTTGATTGAAAGTTTGTTCGTCACTAACGTTGAGATTGCTTTCTTTGAAAATGGATTGATTAGCCTGATCGTTTGCTAAAAACATGATATTCGGTAGACAGTTATCTTTTTTCTTATTATTAATAAAATTCCAGAATTTTTTAACATTATGTGGCACCTCCCTTTGAGTCTCCTCAGTGAAGTCACTATAACAGGTTCTACTGAGTCTTTTACATTCAGTTCTTAGTTGTGGGAAATGGAGGTAATCGTCCCATGAGCCTGTCTCTTTGTATGTTTTATGAGCCTTCTTCTTTTCAAATGTGAGATTTTGTAATTCAATAGAATACCATTTGGGAAATTTGGGATTTTTGTAACGAACTAATGGAACATATTTTGTGGTCATATCCCGATTCCGATAGAAAATGGTATGTGGGAGTTTTTGGAGGCAGAGATCAAGATTTTTTGGCAGAATTCAGGAATTCCAAATGGCGGCTCTAAGATGGCGACAACGTGATTATAGTCCGATTCCATTCAAAATTGGTGTGTGGGGGTTTTTGATGTGTCCGACATCATGATTTCTTTGTCAAAATTCATGAATCTAAGATGGCGGCTCCGATATGGCGACGAGTTTTGAGGTTATAGCCCGATTCCAGTAGAAAATAGTGTGTGGGAGTTTTTGGAGGCGGAGATCATGATTTTTTTATCAGAATTCACGAATTCTAAATGGCGGCTCCAAGATGGCGACGAGTTTTGTGGTTATACCCCAATTCCATTCAAAATTGGTGTGTGGGGGTTTTGGGGACAGACATCATTTCTTTTTCAAAATTCCTGAATCCAAGATGGCGGCTCCAATATGGCGAAAATGGTATGTGGGAGTTTTTAGAGGCGGAAATCATGATTTTTTTGCCAGAATTCAAGAATTAAAAATGGCCGTCAAGATGGCGACAACTTTTGGGATTATAGTCCGATTTCTTTGTAAAAATTAATGAATTCAATGTGGGTTTATTTTTGTCGAATTCAATAAGATAACCGGACAAGCGTATATAGCTCTGAGTAGGATTAAGTCTCTAGACAGTCTGCAAATTGAAGAACTGGATTGCACAAAATTAACCGACAAGAGACCTTGCAACAATGAAGCATTACCTGAAATGAGAAATATTTCTAACTAAAGAGATTTAAATAAATTAAAAGTAAAAAAAATATTTTGAAAACAAGCTTTTATTAAACGCACAAAAAATAAAAAAATAAACCAAGGGGTTCATAAAACCCATAATGTTGTGTAAACCCCAAACCCACAAAAGAGCTGAATATGGCTGCTCTATAGAAGTGTCATCAGTATAAGTATGATACATAGATAATCAATATGTTTATGCGATTAACTCACCTAGGTGCATTACTTGTAAAATTGTACTATGAACACCTATAAATGTATAACATATTTATTACTTTTGAATAAACTTTGAAACATTGATTTAAAAGTTTGTTCTGTAATTTCCTTATATATCCTACCCCTTAAAATAAAAATTCCAATTAGGAATAAATCTCGGTCGCGACAAGGTTTTAGATTGCATAAGAACATGAACATACTGATTATAAATAGTATATATGTCTATGTATCATACTTATACTGATGATACTTCTTTAGAGCAGCCATATTCAACCCTTTTGTGGATTTGGAGTTTACACAATATTATGGGTTTTATAAACTCCTCGATTTCTTTTTTTGTGAAATTTTTCTAAAATATTTGTTTTACTTTTATTTTATTTAGCTGTCCAAATTGTTTTTTTTGCACGAATTCAATGGTATTGACAAAATCAGGGCCTTTAAGAAAAAAAATTTCAACAGTATGATTTTTTCTTGCTATAGCGGGGCTCAACATGTCGTTAGCGTTTTCAACCATGCCAAAATGAACTTGTCATTGATTTAGCTATTTTTTGTGATATTTTTGTTGGCTCCTCAATGTTTTTTCATGTGTTGTTTATTCTTCTAGTTTCTAGAAGTCTAGTCTATGTTCATGTAAGCAATTGTGAAGTATCTTATCTTATCTTTAGTTGAAATGACCACTTGAGAATTATCACTGAAATAAGACTAAGAATGAAATTAGTTATGTGTGATTTTTTAATTCTTTTTTTTTTGTTGCCGCCGATACTTGATAAAAATCCACATTGTAGTAAACAACTATATTATTTTCAACAAATCGGTTTTTAAAAACCACGACACTCGTTTTGCTATACACTAACTCTTTCGGGTGGATTTAAAATGTATTTATTTATGTTTCAATATCATAATAAACTTATTTGATTATTTGGTTGTAAAGATATTTCCTAAATGATAAAACTCAGTGATTTGAACATTTTTAATTTTACATCTATAAGAAATAT
Source organism: Gonioctena quinquepunctata (assembly GCA_018342105.1). Taxonomy (NCBI): domain Eukaryota; kingdom Metazoa; phylum Arthropoda; class Insecta; order Coleoptera; family Chrysomelidae; genus Gonioctena; species Gonioctena quinquepunctata. The sequence continues at coordinate 95,898 of JAFIRS010002084.1, read as the reverse complement.
TGTGTATAATTTTAATTGAAGTCCAAGAAAACCTTACGAAAATAAACCTTTCAATTGTGTGCATAGACCCTTCTAAATTCAGAGAAATCTGAATTCATGAATGATTTTTTCGCAGGACATTCACAGAGATAAAGCAATTATTTACGTATCCCCCAGAAGGAAGGGGTAGGATTTCCATCAATACCGAAGATTTTTTGTGTTTAGGACAAGATCAATTCTTGAATGATGTCATTATCGACTTCTATCTCAAGTATGTAGTGGACAATTTGCCGAGCGAGCAGAAACGTAAAGTTCACATATTCTCAACATTTTTCTACAAAAGGTTGACCACAAAACCAGTCAAGGCTCACAGGTAAGTGAAAATTCATTTGTTTATCATACGTTTCTTAATATATCGATATTTTTCAGAAAATCTCAACCTGCTGAATTGAATCCAACTCTTACCTCAGCCCAAAAGAGGCACGCCAGAGTCAAAACTTGGACGAAAAATGTGAATCTTTTCGAAAAAGACTTTGTAGTTGTTCCCATTAATGAGAACGCTCATTGGTTCCTTGCGATTATTTGTTTTCCCGGTTTGGATGGGAGTCAGACTTGGGATGGAAAACCTTATAAGATTGAAGTGAAATCGAGACCTAAAAGTAAGTGTATTGATCTCTAAATAAAACACCATTTATTAACAAGTGTGTCGTTTTTTTGCAGAAAAAGTGTCAGTAGGAACGATTGGAACTGTTTCCGTGATGGCTGTGAAGCAAGAGAAAATAACCAAGCCCATCGTTTGCGAAGATCCCGAATTGAGCGACAAAGACGAGGCCGAAGGGGACGACAGTGAGTTGGAATCGGACGATTCTGAAGAACTTCCGCTGTCGCAGAGTGTACTGCCACCGCCCGTCATCATTCCTGCCGTCGTGGCTCCTAGGACACCGAAAGAACCTAGGCCCGCTATACAACAGTGAGTTTTTTTCATACTCTTTATCAGTTTCATTTGTGGGTGATGGGATCTTGTGACTAAGGTGTCGAAAAACCCTGGTCCAGTTGTTATTGAAATATCTTTCTTGCCATTATTCAGGGTGTTTTCACTAATTCAAAAAACTTATTTCAATATTAATTAATCCAGCAGATTTAAATATCGGAGTCACTAACATAAGAACACCCAAAAATGGGAGCGTAATCATCAAATATGGTCACATTTGCAGTGAGAATTGGAATTTAATACTTGATTCATAAATGGGACGAATAATTTCTCTTGTCTTCTACTCTTCAAAATATTCACTGACCAGTTCAGTGTTTCGTTGTAAGAACAAACTTCAGCAAAAAACAAAGACCAGGATGATAAGATAAGAATTTATTGGTCTTTATGTTACAATATTACGTACACTTGAAAACAAACACACATCATTTGTTTAGACACGTCATAAAAAAATTGAAAACATATACAAATCACATTACAAATATAGCTAGTAACCTAAAAATATATTCAACACATATTCTTAAAAAAACACATTTAAAACTGAACAATTTCCTTAGTGCCTTTTGCCTTTAAGGTAGTTCCGCCACGAGACAGTTGAATTAGGAAATTATTTTCGACAGAATCGAAAATTTTCAAAAAACTTTTCGATTTGAAACGCAAAAAAAAAATTTTTTTGAAGGGGGCACTTGCCCCCCCCCCCCAATCTACTCTCGAAAATTTCTTCGTAATAGAAAGTCGGCGACTCAAAAAATTGATGTCTCCGAAAAGCGCAGCAAAAAAAAACATTTTCAGACCCCCCTCACTAGAAATCATACGTCATGTGAAAAAATTATCATTTATTCGATAAAACTTCAATCGACTTTTTTGTAGTACTCTTTTTGAACTTTTTTATGGGGGGGGGAAGTATCGTTAAAATCGGTGGGGGTCAACTAGGAGAAGGAGTTTTTTTTTCGCGTTCAGACCCTCAAATGGTCCCCCCATCCTTCTTTAAAAAGTCCCCTGGCACAATCCGCATTTCTCTACGACCCCCCCTTTAGGCTGCGCGCTTCCCCGTGGACTATTTTGAATAACGAGAGTAGTTTTGATTATATCTGTCAAACTAGATGGTCAATCACTTTGATTTTTTTTCACAATATCTGTGATATCCTGCTCTAGCTCCTCCTCGTTTTTCATAAACTTCTTAATTTTAGAACTAACGGTAGAATTAATAATGTGCTGTTTGCCTATGCATGGTCCATATGTTACGTGTTAATTGAGTCAACTCTGGTTCAAGATGGTGAAACTTGTTAAAATTTTATAGAGGTGTTGTTCACATGTTAAACAATACAAATGCCAAATTTTAATAATTTCCTAATTCAACTGTCTCATGGCGGTACTACCTTAATCAACTGGCCAGGCTGCATCAAAAACCTCATTTATTAAGTAAAATGCTTGGATTTTTTTTTTCGATAGTTTTTCCATTTTTTTATGTTAAAATAACTTCTTGTGCACATTGCATACTATTTTCTGATTGGTTGCTAAGTAAGATCTTTCATTCACCAGTCAATCAGAAAACAGTAGTCGAATCTGAAAAACGTTCGTTCATTGACAACTATCTACTAGGGAACATGCATGATTTTATTTTAATTTTAATTTGTCTCGCTTCCATCTTCAAAAATTATATTTCGTGAAAATATTTATTTATTTATTTATTCACAAGCGAATGCTCATTAAGTAGGTATTGTTGAAAAATGATAAGATGCCTATGTATAAGATTAAAATTAATAGAACTATTAAATCTAGGACAACATAGTCTAAAAGTAAAAATAAAACATAAAATCTTAGAAATACTTGCAGTAGGAACATTTGAGTGAGAGCAAGTGTACAGTGTAAAATTCCTGTTACATTAGAGAGTTATTGCAACTTACAAATAAGCGCTGACTTTATTAAAAAATCCGCTACTAAAGTATCCTCTAACGCGATTTCGAAAGGGTGCTATTGCAACAACCTTCTTCTAAGATGCTTATGTTTAAGCTTTATTTTGACAAGTACGTCAAATTATGTGAAACAACTTCACGTAATAATATTATATCATCTTCGAATGTGAATCTGAATCTTTTTTTCCCTTTTTCTTCAGTCATTGTTTCACCAGAAAAATAAACTTATGAAAACAATCATACTATTGTTCGTTAGTTGGACGCATAAGTGACACTTGGACGAATTAATTCTTCACAATATTGTTGGGGTAGAAAATTTACCACCACCAAATAAACCTGCTTTATTTGATTTTGAAAATATATAGAAGAGCAGTGCTTAACAACCTTTAGATTTTGAACTGGCGACAGATATGACAGAAAAAAAAACAAATCCGTCAAAATAAAGGAACTTTTAATAAAAGGTTCTTGGCCTTTATTTAAATAAAGTAATTGATGCCAGTATTTTAGAGTGAGGATATCCTCAAAGTCAGACACAATGCGCATGCGTATTTGTCAAAATAAAAGAAACTTTATTAAAAGAACTTTAGAACGGACGTTGCAATAACTCTCTAATTTCACGAATTTTATCAAAATTTTCAAATTTCCTTCACTTGAATAACTTCCCCCAAACACTAGGGCCAATTGTGGTTGTTTTATTAGGAATGTTGATAGACAATACTATTTTTTACAACCCAAACATAAATTGAAACTCACTTTTAGTGTGATGTTTCAGTAACAATTGAAGATATCATTATAATTAAAATATTGCAACATACAAATGAAGACAGATGAAATGATAGGTATTGACAGTTCGAAGCAACTAGCTGTAAAAGTTTGAACTGTGTGAAGCAACGATGCATACGTCCATCTGAGACCCTAGGAGTATGTTTTCGAATGTCATGAATAAATTGGCGTTTTCAATTTTGAATTATGAAAAACATTAATCATTTTTTCAATTTTTAAGTTGGTTGCCGAGTTTTTTAGGTAGTAATCTTCATGTGCAAATCAAAATATTCACACCTGTCATTCTGGATCACTAGATCACAATGGCCATAGATATTATTTTTAATAAAATACTGTTTGACTTTGTGTTCGTACAACTGATTTTTGATAATTGTGATTCTTTAAGTGCTTCAGAGTGTGTTGACTTCGTCCATAATTATCGCAGGTAGCCTACAATGAATGCTTAGACCCTTTCTGTACATTTACTTAACAATCAATTCAACTTTCCACATTATTTAAATGTTTATGGCATCCGGCAATTGCCGGTGTTTTTTACGGCTTTGAGCAGGTCAGCCGAGATTAGGCGGACATTAATTCCCAAAATTTTGTCGAATTTGACAAAAAAAAAACAGATTTTTGTTAAAATTTTTAACCACTAATCTGTTATAAATTATAAAATGATATTATATATCCGTTATCCCTGGGTGAGCAAACGGTGAGATTACACCCTGTATAGGTGATTTTTGGTAAAACCATATACTTTTACGAGTTGAAAAATAATTAATAAAAAATATTTTTAAAAACAAGCTTTTATTCAAATGCGCTAAAAAAGTAAAAAATAATTGCTCTGGGTGTATGAGGTAGGTTATTCTGTGAGTTATAGATTCAAGAGCTTGTCACGCAAAGTTTTCAGTTCGAATACAAAAGCGACAAGCTTTTGAATCCATAACTCACCTAATAACCTACTTCATTCATCCAGAGCAATTATTTTTTACTTTTTAGGGCATTTGAATAAAAGCTTGTCTTAATTATTTTATTTTGTGCTTTTTAGCGAGTACGCCTCAATCTATGCATTTTTGTTGAAGCATCATTATTATGAGGCCTTTCCTTTAAGTTCTCAGCTATCTAGTTCTCCAATAAGGAGGCCATTTAAAGATTAACTCGTCCACCATCCTGGAGCTGATATTTCAATTTATGATTCTTGACAAAAAAATCCATAATCTTCGACTAAATTCATGATCTTCAACCCCAATAACCCCGACATACCAATTTTGAATAGAAACTGTCCATAATCACAAAACTCGTCCACCATCTTGGACTAAAATTTATGAATTTTGACCATAAATTCATAATTTCCACCCCAAAACCCCCATACTAATTTTGAATAGAAACTGTCCATAATCACAAAACTTGGCCGCCATCTTGAATTTATGAATTTTGATCATAAACTCATGATCTCCGACCCCGAAAACCTCCACACACCAATTTTGAATAGATTCGGACCATAATCACAGAAATCGTCCGCCATTTTGAATATGTGATTTTTGATAAAAAATTCATTTCCCCGAATCTGAAACTCCCCACATACCAACCAATTTTAAATAGAATCGGGCCATAATCACAGAAATCGTCAGCCATCTTGGAGCCGCCATTTTGATTTTATGAATTTTGATAAAAAAATCATAATCTTCGACCATGAAAACTGCCACATACCAATTTTTAATCGAATCGGACCATAAACACAAATTTTTGTTAGAGAATAAACACAAAAAAAGGGTTATAAAAAAAGAGTTATTAAAAAAAATTATAAAAAAGAGTTACGAAAAAATATTTTTTTGGTATTTCCAATTTTTTTGTTCGTATCATTATTTTATTTTTTCGTGAGAAGGGGGGCAAAAGGGGTTTGAAAAATATGATAAATCAAGATTAATCGTTTTATATTTTTATGATGTTATTTGAGCGAGTTATTTTCGTAAAAATTTATTTCGACCCCCTTTCCTATGTAGAAATACGCGCGACTTTTTTTCCGATAAAATGTTTCCCGAACATTTTTTGATGGGACATATTTTTGTCGTGTTATTATTTTAAATATATTATATAGTGCAGAGCACGAAATGGGAGTTGTATAGAAATGCCGATTGCATCAAAAAATTAAAAAAGTCTTTTGTTATAATCGCAAAAATCTTTAAAAAAATCTACACCTACTAAATTCTTAGAAATGGTGTGGAGGGGTTGGTACCTATCGAAAAAAAAGCATTGGATCTGATTCCACAAAATTGTTCAAATAAAAATTTTCATTAAATTCGATCTATTCTTGTTATTCAAAATAGTCCACGGTAACACGCACAGCCTAAAGGGGGGTCGTAGAAAGATGCGGATCGTACCAGAGGACTTTTTAAAGAAGGACAAGGGACCATTTGAGGGTCTGAACGCGAAAAAAAAAACTCCTTTTCCTAGTTGACCCCATCGATTTTAACCCCTTCGGTCCAAAAAAAAAAAGTTCAAAAAGAGTACTACAAAAATGTCCATTGAAGTTTCATCGAAAAACTATAATTTTTTCCCATGACGTATGATTTCTAGTGCGGGGGGGCCCGGGTCTGAAATTTATTTTTTTTGCTGCGCTTTTCGGGGACATCAATTTTTGAGTCGCCGACTTCCTATAACGAAAAAGTTCGAAAAGAGTACTACAAAAAAGTCCAATGAAATTTTATCGATACACAATAATTTTTTTCCGTGACGTATGATTTCTAGTGAGGGGGGTTCCGGGTCAAATTTTTTTTTTTTGCTGCGCTTTTCGGGGACATCAATTTTTGAGTCGCCGACTTCCTATAACGAAAAAGTTCGAAAAGAGTACTACAAAAAAGTCCAATGAAATTTTATCGATACACAATAATTTTTTTCCGTGACGTATGATTTCTAGTGAGGGGGGTTCCCGGGTCTGAAATTTATTTTTTTTGCTGCGCTTTTCGGGGACATCAATTTTTGAGTCGCCGACTTCCTATAACGAAAAAGTTCGAAAAGAGTACTACAAAAAAGTCCAATGAAATTTTATCGATACACAATAATTTTTTTCCGTGACGTATGATTTCTAGTGAGGGGGGGGGCCCGGGTCTGAAATTTATTTTTTTTGCTGCGCTTTTCGGGGACATAATTTTTGATCGCCGACTTCCTATAACGAAAAAGTTCGAAAAGAGTACTACAAAAAAATCCAATGAAATTTTATCGATACACAATAAAAAAATTCCGTGACGTATAATTTCCAGCGAGGGGGGGTCCGAAAATATTTTGTTTGCTTTTCCATAACGAAATTTTCTTTTAGTTGATTGATGGGGCAAGTGTTTCCCCCCCAAAAATTTTCGTCTCCGCGTTTCAAATCAAAAACCCTAATAAAAATTCTCAATTTCGTCAAAACAATATTTTTTCCGAAAAAAAGCGGTTTGTTTTTTTTTCTCTAACAAAAAATCCATAAAGCATTGTCACGGGAACTATGAACACCTGCCAAATTTCACGTTAATCGGACAATTAAAAGTGGGTCAAATTTAATTTGTAACATTTGATTACATTGTTACTTACAAGTGAAGCTAAATAAAAGCCTGTAAATAAAATTATTCATAAAAACCTTTTTAAAGACAAGCTTTTATTCAAATATAAAAAAAGGAAAAAATAATTGCTTTGGATGTGTGACGTAGGTTATTCCGGAGTTACAGATTGAACCTTGTCGCGTAAAGTTTTCAGTTCGAATACAAAAGCGACAAGCTTTAGATTCTATAACTCACGGAATAACTACGTCACACATACAAAGCAATTATTTTTGACTTTTTAGTGCATTTGAATAAAAGTGTGTCTTTGAAAAGCTTTTTATTAATTATTTTATTTTGTGCTTTTTAGTACTTGAGTACGCCTTAATCTATGCATTTTTGTTAAAGCATCTTTATTATGAGGTCTTTTTTCCTGTAAGTTCTGAGCAATCCAGTCCTTCAATGAGGAGACCATCTACAGATTAACTCATCCGCCATCTTGGAGTTGCCATCTTAAATTTATGAATTTTCACTAAAAATCAATAATCTTCGACTATATTCCTAATCTCCGACCCCAAAAACCCCGACATACCAATTTTGAATCGAATCGAGCCATAACTACAAAACTCGTCCGCCATCTTGAATTTTGATAAGAAATTCATAATCTCCGACCCTGAAAACCCCCACATACCAATTTTGAATAAAATATGACCATAATCAGAAAACTCGTCCTCCATCTTGAATTTATGAATTTTGACAAACACTTCAGAATATCCGACCCCGAAAATCGGATGTTGGCAAGTGCTCCAAAAATGGATTACAAATTTTGAACCGGAAAGAATGACAGAATGACATATGAACGAAGCAAGTTAAATAAAAGCTTGTAAAAATGACCAATGAAAAGGCCATCGACATGAGCCCTTCAGCCTGTAGGTTTAGTATCAAGGATTTGAGTATCCTTTCCGATTCGGTCCCCAATTATAGTCCTCATATTTCCATGCATCACATCCAAAGCACTCAAAAATGATCCATTTTGTTGAAAGATATTATCGAGATTTTACTATGGTAAACCCATGTATGTATTAACTACAAATATTGGTTATAGGCATTTTCGACCGTCTTGTTCTATTAGTCATTGTTCCATGTGAAAAATTATTAAAGTACAACAAACTTAGTTCATCTGTTGGAAATTCCCGCTATGGTAACATAACCACAAAATTGTGCATTGAATATTAACATTTTCCAAATTTATGGATAAACCCCATCAAATCACTCATAATAGTTTGATCTCATTTAGAATAAGCTGTTTGCATATAATAATAATAATAATATTCTTTATTTCATGTAAACATTTCTATATACAACACAATATATACATATGTATGGTACATACAAACATTGAAAGAAAAGACGTCAAATAAAAAACAATAATTTTAGTGATTTGTTTCAAAATATTCTTTCAAATCATATGGTTCCAGATTCAACAGAAGTTGTTTCACTTTATTCTTGAAGATACTATGTGTCGTGATAGACTTAAGACTGTTCGGTAATTTATTAAATATTCTGATGCACATATATGAGGGATTTTTTTCTGTGAGTGTTAGTCTGTGTATAGGGAAGTTAATATTAAGTGTTCGTGTATTATAGTTGGGATTCATGTAATTTTCTGTGAAAACCTCCTTGTGCTTATGTAAAAATGTTAGACATTCGAATAAATATAGTGCAGAGACTGTTAAAATTTGTTTTTCTTTGAATAAACCTCTACAGGATTGTCTGAAGGGCATTTTATAGATAGTTCTCAAAACTCTTTTTTGTGCAATGAATATTTTTTGTAGATTAGGTTCTGTTCCCCAGAACATAATTCCGTATCTCAACACTGACTCAAAATTTGCATGGTACAGAATTTTTACAGTTTTTTCATTCATGTATTTTGATGTCATTCTGATTGCATAAATGACCTTGTTCAGTTTTTGATAAACGGAATCGGTCTGCCTATTCCATTTCAGGAAATTATCTTTTTCCAAAATCATCAAATTTTTTTATTTGTTAACATAATTTTTTTTATTAACCAATTAAAAAAACATCTCCCTGGCTTATAAGGTCATCGCTTTCTTCAGCACCAATTATTAAATTTGTGTCATCTGCGTAATTTACTACAGTTTCCTCTACGTTCTGGGCAATGGTGCATAAATCATTCAAGTAATTATGAATAAAATCGGCCCTATTACACTCCCCTGTGCAATTCCTGTTGTGTTAATCAATAAATCTGATATTTTTGAAACCCCACCCTTTGTGATTGTTACCCTTTGGGCTCTTGACGATAGGTACGATCGAAACCAGTTGTGTGCTTTTCCTCGGATTCCATAAGTTTCAAGTTTTTCCAACAGATACTCTTGATTCAACGAGTCATATGCCTTCGATAAATCTAGGAAAATGGCTGGTGCTAGGTTGTTATTCTCAATTAAATCTAAAATACTTTTGGTGAACTGGAAAATGGCGGTTTGGGTCGACCTACCCTTCAAATATGCATGCTGGGTATTTGTAAAGAAATTTGTAACATTCAAAAAGTAAGTCAGTCTAGAGCACATCGCTAACTTAAATAATTTTGAGAAGCCTGGTAGCAGATTGATGGGCCTGTAGTTTTCTATTAGCTGAGGATCCCCTCTTTTGAGGAGAGGTTTAATAAGAGCTTGTTTCAATTTTTTGGAAAATACACCTTGTCTGAATGAGCTGTTGATGAGAAATGAGAGAATTTCACAAATTTCTGACACCGCCAACTTAACAATACTCAATGGGATCTCGTCACCTCCACTGCTGTGTTTGTTCCTGAGAGATCTGGCGAGTTCAATGATCTCTTCAGGTGTTGTCGGTCTGAGAAGCATTGACCTGTCATTTCTCACCAGCAAACTCACATCAAATGGGACGTTTTCCAGGTTTTCAAGCATTTCTGAAACTGTTTCATTAAAATATATATTAAATTCATTAGCTATAGTTTCAGGTTCTCCATCAATTTGACATTCATTCCTTTTTGACTTTTTTCCGTTTATTTCATTACAGATGGCCCACATGGTTTTATTCTTATTATCAGATTTATTTACCCTTTCTGTATAGTGCTGGGACTTGAGTTGTCTGAGAAGTTCATCGTATTCTTTTTTGCAGTTTTTATATTGCTCACGAAACATAGGATTCTGTTTACTGAGTGACAAAAATATATCCAAACGCTTTTTACAGTCTGTTACTTCTTGATTTTGTGGAAAGTGTTTGTTTTTTATTTTGTACCAGCTTTAAAGGAAAGCATTCACAGAAAATGCCATGAAAAATTGACATGAATGTATCCCATTGTTTATCAACGTTATTTTGTACATCAAAAACCATTTTCCAATCTTGTTCGTTAAGCCTCAGCTTAAAGTTATCTTTAGCTGTCTTGCTAAAAAATCTACAATATTTAGGTATAATTTTACAATATGCTTCAATTTCAAAGGTAATTTTTTGAGCTTGATGGTCTGAGATATGCAGTTCTAATACTTCTGTGTTCCATGTTTCTAGATTTGTGAATATATTATCAATACATGTTTTCGAGTGTGCCGTTACTCTTGTGTATTCATGGATAGTTTGAATCAAATTAAATGAGTTCATCAACGATATAAATTCGGTTTTCAAGTTATTTTCATCCCTCATTTCTATGTTCATATCGCCGACTAAAATTATATTAGTATTCTCTTCGAAACTTCTTATTAAAAGTTGTTCCATTTTTTCAAAGAAAATTGGTATGTTTCCATTTGGAGGTCGATAAATACAAATAATGATATATGCTTTTGTTCCGAACACACACTCGGTCACAGCACATTCAAAACTTCCCTGTTCTGAACACTTCGATAATTTTTCCCTTGGTTTTCCTTTGACTGTATTGTGTAAATAGATCGCTGCTCCACCATATCCTTCAGGTCTGCAGTAACTAGAAGCAAGTTGGAAGTTGTTTATAGATATATTTTCCAGTCTGTCTTTTGTTTGCCAATGTTCGGTTAGGCATAATACTTTACAGTTTGACTGAATATGTAAACTGTTTTCTATTCGATCTACTGCATTTCCAATAGATTGTACGTTTTGATGAATCACGCTGATAGTTTTGTGTTTTTTGTGTGTTTCTTTGCTCTGCTGGGCCTCGTATATGATCTCCTCAATGTTACTGGAGAAAATCCAACATGCCCTCTTCCAACACAATAACCTTTTGGAAAGGTTATTTCTTCTTCTTCTTCTTCTTCTTCTATGCACATTGTTGGCTGGTTCCGGAAAACTCCGTGCACGTAGGCCTCTTTACTTGGGCCCGTTGTGCTCCCACGTGATCCGGGAATCAGCTGGGCATACCGATTTCTCTGACGAAAGTCAGCAGTTTCCAGCTCAATCTCTTTGACATCTTCTGGGTACAAAATTATGCTCCCTAGGTTGATCTCCCTCTGGAGCGCCAAAGTGCGACAATGTCTCGTCACCATATCGGATCGTCTGTGATCTGTTCAGGTGATTGTGTCCAATTAGGAGCCCAGTCACACTCCTGATATCCCATCTGTTGAGTGACATGATCTCTTTTGACAATTTCTTCGAAGGCCCCTTTATTTGGAGCTTCGGTTGCCTCATGCATGGCGCCTCTTGCCATGTTTTGATGAACTGCTTTGGCAGCAGTCCCTCCATGTTTGAGATGGCCATGCTGTTTGGTATTCCCAAGATTGGTTTCGGTCCGACTGGAGTCTTGACTACTCTGTCTGCCTCTACGCATGCTCTATAACAAGGTGCAGAGGTGCCAGTCCTAGCAGAACTTCTAGAGCTCTGGTAGGCGTCGTCCTCATGGCACCTGTCATTCCTAGGCGAGCCAGTCTTTGTACTATATCTAGTTCATTTCTGGACTTGCTTCTTGTGGTGCCGGTCCACCAAACGATGGACCCGTACGTTAACGTCGGGCGAATAATCGCCGTATATATCCAGTGTAGGCTTTTGGTGGTCAAGCCCCACGTCTTACCGAAGGCAAGGCTCTTCTGCATGCCCAGTCGGAGCAGATGGACTTTTTGGGGCGATTTTAGATCTGTTCGATCCAGTCATCATAGACTCCAAGGTGTTTCGTCGACCCTTTGTACGGAAGCTGTCTTCCTGAGATACGTATTTCTGGAAGACTATTTTGCGTTTCTTGGTGAAGAGTACCAAGTCCGCTTTTTCTGGATTGACTCTTAACCCTCCGGTAGAACACCACTGTTCTACTCCGCTAAGAGTTTTCATAATGATTTCTCCTAGCAGGTTTATTGGTTGGTCTTGAGCCAGCAAGTTGCCTACATATGCTTGCGTGTACAGTCCTGACTCATTTAGCTCCGTGAGAAGCTCGTTGACCAGGGCACCATAATAGTGGTGACAGAACTCCTCCCTGTGGACACTATCTTTATACCACTCGCTGCGATAGCATGGCCTCGATCCACCTGATCAGGGTTGGGTCGACCCCATGCCGCTCCATAGCAGATAGACTCAAATGACGTGTTGTCAAATGCTCCTATATCACCCCCATTGCGGATTGTCCACTAGTCAATACACTATCCTGTGGCAGGTGGTGGAGAGCTGTGTCTGTGGACTTTCCTGCTTGGTAGGCATACTGTTGCCGTGGATTACTCTGCAGTGGTTGTTCTCTGATGTGCCGATCCACCAGCCTTTCGAGTTTTTTCATGAGAAAGGACGTTAGGCTGATGGGTCGGTACGACTTGGCTTGGGAGTAGTTGGTTTTTCCTGGTTTTGGAATAAATACGATTCTTACTGGCCTCCATGCCTCTGGTATGTAGCCCAGGGCCAGACATGATCGAAGTTTCGTTAGCGTTTGGGGGGCTATAACTTTCTAAAAAAAGTATATACGTCGCAACTCCTTTCTAAAACCTGAAAATTGATTTTCAATCAGTAAACTAATTAAAAAACTGTTTTACCATGGTCAGCGGGCGCGTCAGCAGTGCGTTTAACACGTAAAAAAATATACATCGTGAAAGTGATTTCTAAAATATGAAATTCGATATACAAGTGGGAATATCATTAATATTGAAAAAAACTGAGTCCGAATTTTACCGTAACAAATGCCGTCAGCAGCCGATAGAAGAGCGCGCTCGACCGGGAAGTATTCCACATATGTTCTTTTTGATAGACTTCGACTCGTTACATTTTTTATGCGAAAAATTAGCGCGGGATTATTCCAAGTTGTTGTCTTATATGATGAGTCGAAGTCTGCCAAAAAAATATACGTGGAATAATTTCCAGTCGAGCGCACCATATGAAAGAGGCCCACGGTACGCTCTTCTATCGGCTGCTGACGGCATTTGTTACGCTAAAATTCGGACTGACTATGTTTTTTTTTTCAATAATAATATCCCCCATTTGTATTCATATTTTAGAAATCACGTTCACGATATTTTACTAGTTGAAGGCACTGCTGACGAGCCCATGGTAAAACAGTTTATTAATTAATGTACTGCTCGCAAATACATTTTTGGACTTTAGTAAGTAGTTGCGATGTATATAGTTTTTTTACAAAGTTAAAGCCGCCCCCGCGTCAAACGCTAACGAAACTGGCAGACTGACGGCAGGCTATTTCTCTACACTACAAATGTGACATGATATAAAAAATCAGCCTTTCGAAAATGGTTGCATTTTTTGGTCGCTCACCTCGGACTATTGCATGGTTCCGCCGGCGGAACTATAGCCACACCGTTAATTATATCCTTAGTGTTTTTCGTTATGATATTTTTAAGTTACCAGCCATTATGAGGCTAGAATTACACGTCTCAGTACAGTTCAATATCAAAATGAAAGATGCAAATAAGCGTGGAAGCCAAAAAAATTTAAACAATATCGAGAAAACAAGAAAACCTGGGATTTAGACACCTTATTTGCAACGCAATTTTCGCTTTGTTCCACATGTCTGAATTACTTGATATTTGACATATGCATCCATGGTTCCCACTTTAATACTTCTCAAATCGATCTTGTGTTTTTAGGGTTGCCAAATTGTTTATTAAAATTTGAAAATTTGTCATTTTGATTTGATTCACAATTTAATTTCACAACTGAATTGTTGGAAGTTCACAAGTAATCCACAATCCATTTCTATTTTTATATCAAACAATTTCAGTTCACACATATTTTCATCTGGTCAGGTCTATTCATTTCAACTTACAAACGTCTTTACTGCTCAGTTTCTTTACCTTAGATCGAGTTTCCTATTATTTTGTTTTGGTTTATTGTATTGAAAATTTTTACAAATGAAAACCGACATCACTTGTCTTCTTCCCTTCTTCATCCAATCAATACACCAAAACATTTCATATTGAAAATTAAAAAAATACAGACATCCATTTAGTGGTTCTCAATTCGCACAGACAAACATACTTTATTTTATACTATGCATAAATATTTTAATTGAACATCTTTGCTTGAAACATGTTTGTAGTGTAGAATCCCCTTATTATCATTGAACATGTTTCTCAGTGTGGAATATTTTTCAAGGTACAATATGATGTGATATTTATTTCAATTTTATGGAAATTACCTTGACATGTTTCTCAGTGTAAATTATTCATATGATAGTTGATAACATAAAGACATTGATTAATTAATTTTTCCCCAATAGCAATGTTACCAACAGAGGAGTTGAACCAACTCGTGTTCGTTGTTTTCCCCTTTGGTATTTCACTCAGTGTTGCCAACGTTAGAGAACACTTTTACATATCATTTAATGATGTGCAGTAAAATGCGCACCAACGTGTTTTCGGTTATATAATTGTAGGCAGTACGATTGAATTGCAGGGTAGTTGTAATCGGTCATTGACCCTTGCAGACGGGACTCAAATTTCCAGTGGCGTGCATTCCAAGTTTTTTCTGCTATTCGCGGTCTTTAACGTTGACGAACATTGAAAATATCTATTCCATAGATGTACGCGATTTATATTTATATTATTTTTCTTATACAGGGTGATTCTCTTACAGAACAAAAATTAAATGTTCAAGGTGATTGAATTATGAGATTTTGATCTTCCAGATAATACCATATGATAAATAATCTCTGTGGGCGGGAATTGAAGCTCCAGTGGCGTGCAATCCAATTGTTCTTTACAGTGTGTGATATTGAACTTTATAGGTACTTGGTGGTAGTTGGTGTTGAGAGATATTTTTTTAAATCCTTATATCCCTTTTCGTATATAGGGTGATTCTGTCTGAACTACTTATTCCAAACGATTTGTTAAAACATATTTTTCCCGTAATTAAAAAGGAAAAATAGACTTTTGAAAATTTCGGCTTTTTTGTGATAAAGTTTCAGCATTACAAGTAGCCGTCTTCAAATCAATTGTTTTTAAATCTTAGTGAAACAGATTTGCGTATTCCATAACAAACAGTTGATCCATTGATTCTACACCTCCATAACTTCATCCTAGAAACATTCTATTAGAAAATTAATTGTTCCACATATAAATTGCCTTTTAAATTTTACCACATCTACTGGTATCTATCAAAAATAAATATCTTATCATTTATTTCTTGTGGGGCTTGTACTTGGCTCTTTTTTACAAGCTTTTATTTAGTTTCACCTGTCCCGATGTTTGTCATCAAATCTTGCAAATTAAATTTGATCCACTTCCAGTTGCCCGATTAACGTGAAATTTGGCAGGTGTTCATAGTTCCCGTGACAATGCATTATGGAATTTTTGAGAAAAAAAAAATGGCGGCTCTAAGATGGCGGACGAGATTTGTGTTTATGGTCCGATTCGACTCAAAATTAGTATGTGGGGGTTTCCGGGGTGGGAGATTATGAATTTTCTTAAAAAAAAAAGGGGTCTAAGATGGCGACGAGTTTTGTTTATGTCCGATTCATAAAATTGTATGTGGGGTTTGGGGTAGATAGAATTTTCTCAAAATTCAAAATTCAAGATGGCGGCTCAATGGTTGTATATGACGTTCTATTAAAATTGGTATGTGGGTTTTTGCAGAATTCATAAATTGAAGATGGCGTAGGAGTTAATCTTCAGATGGTCTCCTCATTGAAGAACTAGATAGCTCAGAACTTATAGGAAAAAGGCCTCATAATGACTATGCATTAACAAAACTCTTACTAAAAAGCACAAAATAAAATAATTAATAAAAAAACCTTTTTAAAGACAAGCTTTTATTCAAATGCGCTAGAAAGTAAAAAATAATAGCTTTGGATGTGCGACGTAGGTTATTCCGTGAGTAATAGATTCGAAAGCTTGTCGCGCAAAGTTTTCAGTTTGAATACAGAAGCGACAAGCTTTTGAATCTATAACTCACGGAATAACCTACGTCGCACATCCAAAGCTATTATTTTTTACTTTTTAGCGCATTTGAATAAAAGCTTGTCTTTAAAAAGGTTTTTTATTAATTATTTTGTTAAATCGTTTCGTTTATCTTTCTGTGCCATAAGTTTATGATTATTTCTTTTGCTCTTTGTGGTTCACTTAATTGTCCTGCATACTCGCTTTTTTATCCAAGGCCAGTTTTATCGACAAAATTTGATAAATGAGCGGCAATGAGAAATTTTATGGACTATTTCCTTTATTATTTTTTTGCTATCACCACCCGTCATTCCAAAAAATCATCAAACTGTAACCTGTAACTCGGCCGATTCGGTACAAATAGCAAGACCGTCCAACCCTCCCAAGTATAGTCCATCCAATATCAATTGCAGAAGCTGTTTCTATAGGGAGCAAATAAAAACTCACTTCGCTAACACGAGCGTATATGCGAAGAAACGGAACGAAAAATAATCTGTACTACTTGTGTATTCAGTCTCCGCCGCCACAAAGAGCCCGCTGGTCAACGTGGACTTGAGTGACCGCTGTCTGTTCTACAACCGATTCGTCTGGGCCAATCAAGTCGGACATCAATGCTTGGGGGTGTGTCTATACCATGGGAGGTCATAAATCACGCGTTATATTTGTGCTCTGAAAGATTAAAAACCAGTAGCGTCTGTGGTCTTGGTGTGTGCCGATCGAAATACGTTTTAGGATATAATAATAACCTACATCAAACAATGAAAGAAATTATTTTTCTTTCTTAATGTATTTGTATAAATAAAAGTTTGTATTTAATTTTTTTTTCATTTTTCATTATTTATGAAGTATTTTTAAAATCTTAAAATATCTAAATAAAATTAGTTATCTCCGCCACTGCTGCTCACAGGATTTCGCCGCAAGACTTTTTTATGCTTCTGCAATTGATATTGGGAAAACTATACCTATTTCATCTCACTTAAACTTTCCGCGTGTATACATCTTTCATCCTATCCCGTCTAGGTATGACCTTTGTCAAATGACGCTTGGTTGTTTTGACAATAGGGCGTTGAATTTAATAGAGTAGAGTAGATTTTATTGACTACATTTACATAACAGATATGAGTATGTTCGTAGCAGGTGGTCCGAAATGATAAACTATAAACAATGAGAAATAAGTTGAAAATTGTCACATAACCAAAATACTTTGAAATACAAGATGAATCAGATAAGCTCGAGGTAGATCAGCCAATTGATGAACTACAAAACAATGATAATATGAATGAATGAATACAAAAAATATATAAAATTTCGACAATCCACAACACATTAAAATACTAGAATTAAAATTGAACAAAATAATAACCATAGCAGGTCACCTACCGGGTGACACAGGATATCGGGCCATCTCAGTAACTTCTGCAGATTTTTCTGAAATTTGGTACAGTTATATAAGCAACCATTTCGGATTTGGTCACATTACAATCCAATATGGCGGACTTCTGGTTTTTCTGGAAATGCCAGCAACTTTGTTTTTTCAAATGGAACACCCTGTATATTTTTACATATTCAAGTCCAAACCTTATGTCAAATGTCATTTTTTTGAAACAATCGAAATTAAAATTGTTTTTTTATTTTACCTCGTGGATAAATGAGATTTGGTCAAGGTTATTCACAATGAGTCGCACATAACAGAGAAACATAATTTTTTCTGAAAAATTATTTTTCGTCTCACTTATTGATGAATCAATTCAGTCACATCTCATTTTGATAAAAAAAAAATTCAAATGGAACCCCAATGGGCCACCTACATGTCTCTTTAGAGGAAAAATGACAACAAATTGTATACATTCAAAAATCTACAACTTGTTCATGAGTTTCCTTGCAGTTGAATAATTTTTCAACTGTGGAAAACAACATTTCTGAATCTTGTGAATCATTCATCTCAACTCTCGAAAATTAGTTAACTTCCGAGAATTATAGTCCAGGATCCATGGTCCACTTTTGCACTTGATTACTATCAAGCTGATTTTCCGTGAGTAGCTTCATTTTGATGAGACGCCCAACAATTTCCTCTACGAAACTCTCGATTGTGGTAGCTAACAGAGGTAGCAAGGATAAAATATGTCGATTTGATGATTCTCAAAAATTTATTACTAACTGTTTTTTTTTTTGTTTAATCTCAAGATAATTATCTAAATTATTCGAAAAAATATTTGTCCTTCAAAATGTATGGTTTGATCAAAGAGTCCCCTCCTTCCAACATGTATGATAACGGGGTCATAAATGATTACTAACCAGCTGATTATTTTTTTTTACTTAGTTAATATTTATATCATTTAACAGTCATATTGGCCTACAAATTGCGTGGTACGTTATCCCGGTCCTACGCTCAGAAATTGTTAATACCACAAGACCATTTTTCTCATTACTATCTGTAGGACAAAAATATTACATAATAGGTTAGTGTGTTCTCTGCCCAATTGAAACAATGTCCTACAAGAAAACGGTATGTATCACTAGTCCGACAATAATTGTCATTTTTTCGTTTTCCTATTTGTAACATAAAATACAGTAAAAAAATCTTTTTTAAAATTTAAATAACTTTTTAGTAAACTAGGTACAAAAATTTGTGTATTTATATATAAAAAAAACACTCCATAATTATTTTGCAGCACAAAAAATATTTCTTGAAATTATTTCTCGAGAGACAAAATAAAACACGTGGTCAACTGAAACAATGTTTGCACGCTTATGGTCGACACGACAGTAACGTGGGATACCTAATATGCAGTAAGCAATGCTCTGCGCATGCGTACCGGTGTGACTCAGCTGTAGTAGCAAAATACAGAAACCCAAGCGGCACAAATTTTTGTTTGTTAATGTTTTGTTGAATTTAAGTTGACGATTATTAATTTTGTAACTTCTTGTTGAGTGAAATCTACCAAAAATTCAACATTTTTTTTGTGAAGTTTGGGAAATAAATTGATTTTTAATTTTATGAATTTCAAATATATATTCAATTGGAGCACCGCGATAACGTACCATGCAATTTGTAGGACAATGTGACTGTTAAATTATATAAATATTAACTAAGTAAAAAAAAAGGGAATTTTTAATTTTGGAAGGGGGGTTTAAACCTTTTGGAAATTTTTTCAATAATTTGATAATTATCTTGAGATTTAACAAAAAAAACCCAGTTAGTAATACATTTTTGTGAATCATCAAATCGACATATTTTATCCTTGCTACCTCTGTTAGCTACCACAATCGAGAATTTTCGCACAGAAAATTGTTGGGCGTCTCATCGAAACGAAGCTATTCACGAAGATTCAGCTTGATAGTAATTATTTTTACATCAAGGATCTGTACTACTACTTTTGAGCGTAGGACCGGGATAACGTACCAGCAATTTGTAGGACAATATGACTGTTAAATGATATAAATATTAACTAAGTAAAAAAAAATCAGCTGGTTAGTAATCATTTATGATGACCCCGTTATCGATACATGTTGGAAGGAGGGGACTCTTTGATCAAACCATACATTTTGAAGGACAAATATTTTTTCGAATAATTTAGATAATTATCTTGAGATTTAACAAAAAAAACCCAGTTAGTAATAAATTTTTGAGAATCATCAAATCGACATATTTTATCCTTGCTACCTCTGTTAGCTACCACAATCGAGAATTTTCGCACAGGAAATTGTTGGGCGTCTCATCAAAATGAAGCTACTCACGGAAAATCAGCTTGATAGCAATCAAGTGCAAAAGTGGACCATGGATCCTGGACTATTAGTAGAAATGGATAATCAAAATTATAGGTATACAAGAAGTGAACAGGTTGATATGTTATTAATTTACGGAGAATGTCTTAAAAACAGTGTCGCCGCTTGTCAGTTATACGCTGAACGATACCCACACAGAATTATGTCATTTTTTTCCTTAATGTATGTTCTAGAGAGACAGGTAGGTGGCCCATTGGGGTTCCATTTGAAAAAAAAGGATTTTTGATCAAAATGTGATGTGACTGATTGATTAACCAGTAAGTGACACAAAAAATATTTTTTCAGAAAAAATTATGTTTCTCTGTTATGTGCAACTCATTGTGCAAAGCCTTGACCAAATCTCATTTATGCACGAGGTAAAATAAAAAACAATTTTAATTTCAATTGTTTCAAAAAATGACATTTGACATAAGGCTTGGACTTGTTTTGACCTGTTGAACTTGAATATGTAAAAATATACAGGGTGTTCCATTTGAAAAAACAAAGTTGCTGGCATTTCCAGACAAACCGCCGTATTGGATTGTAATGTGATCAAATCCGAAATGATTGCTTATATAATTTTGGAATACATATAATTTGCTTATATAATTTTGGGAATACATCCTTCGGATGCCATACATGGTATCTTCAAAAACTTCTGTAACATCTGGAGTTCCCCAGGGATCATGTATAGGGCCAACACTTTTTTGCTATTTGTTAATGATATTGTTAAGAAAACGAACACATTACGCCATGTTTGTCTCGTGTGTAGCCGATGTGATGTAAGATTGCAGGAAGTACTCTGAGGAAGCACCAGATGAATCGAGGGATTTTATTATTTAATGTTTGCAGAAGATCTCAAACACTGTAGAGTCATTAACAGTGATGACTAAACTATTGCAATAGGATTTGAGTAATCAATGCTTCATCTGAATATAAATAAATCAATCACAATTTCAAGAATTGTGAATTTTATTGAAAACTTTTACCAAGTGAAAAATGTTATTTGTCAGTGACTCATAGTGTCCCAGATCTTAAATAATTATTTGATATCAAGGTCACATTGAAGGCACACATTGATAACATTGTTTCAAAACCACTCAAATTTCTAGGTTTAATTAAGAAAAAATCTCCAAGTCAAAATCGCTTAAACTATCTTAGAGATATATTTTACAAAATCGAATTCATATTAAAAGTAACTACTGTGAGTACAGATCACACAATGAGCTTCACAATCATGACACTCGTAAAAATAATAACTTAGTAACAAACTACTACCGACTTATGCGTTGCCAGAATGGGCCAGAGTTTTTCAATAAGTTACCTGAAAAGGTCGGAAACTTGGAGTGCACTGTATTCTGGGATTTTTCAGCGCTGTTCGCACCATAACCCAATAATAATTCAGAGACTCAGGATGTTCAACATCTAACTTTTGCAGGTTTTCCTATTTGTGAACCTACTCACCAATAAAATAATGTTTGCTACAAACTCGAGCATACTTGAGTTTGGTTTCTGTTGAATCCTGTCTATTGATTGATTTGATCCATTTCTGTCGCCTTCTTATCGATAATGCATTAAGATTCCATTTATGTCTGTAATGTATTTCTCCAGGAATTATAAAAAAACTCAGATTGTTGCATAGGTCAATCAGCCATTGAGTGTTTATATATCAGCCATCTTATATGTATTTTGTATAAAGTTGGCGGCTACTGGCAGCAGCCAGAAAATTTTCTCCACAGTTAAAGAAGATATAATATATAATTTCAGAAAAATACGTTTACGAATGCAAAAGTTACAGGAGTGGACGGTATCCTGTGTCATCCGGTATAGTAGAGTGAGTTTCTATTATCAAATATCTAGCAACACATCACCCCTTACCATGATGAAAGTTATAACAAACCCATGAGAGGGGGAGTTATTTCACAAATCCTCATTAGTGAGTGCATGATTGAGAAACTCAATTCTCGAATAAAAGCAATTCTTCAGTAAAATGCATTTAACTTTCTGTTTGAAAAAGTATAAATAATAGTTTGAAAAAACTAAAAAACACGCTTTTATAGAAAACCAGACTAAAAAAATAGAAAATAAGAAAAAAAATTATTTTATTAAAAAAAAAGCGTGGGGTGCATGGTATCGCCTCGGTGTGTAATGTACTATATAATTATTGATACCATGCACCCCACGCTTTTTTTTAAATAAAATACATTTTTTCTTATTTTCTATTTTTTTTAGTCTGGTAACTATCATTTATTTCCTACTTTTTAGTGGGGTTTATTTATAAAAGCATGTTTTTTTAGTTTTTTTTTAAATTATTATTTTTAATATTTTTTTGCAAATAAAAAAATGAAATAATCTTATCAAATTAGGTAATCATAATCTCCGACCACATACCAATTTTGAATAGAATCAGACCATAATCACAAAACTCGGTCGCCATTTTAAAACCTCCATCTTGAATTTTCCAATGTATTACGAAATAATCATAATATTCGACCCCAAAAACCCCCACATACCAATTTTGAATAGAATCAGGCCATAATCACAAAACTCGGCCGCCATTTTGAATTTTTCAAATTTTCCTAGAGAATCATAATATTCGACCCCAAAAACCCCCACATACCAATTTTGAATAGAATCAGACCATAATCACAAAACTTGGCCGCCATCTTGAATTTTTTAATTTTTCCAAAAAAATCATAATATTCGACCCCAAAAACCGTCACATTGAATAGAATCAGGCCATAATCACAAAACTTGGCTGCCATTTTTTGGAGCCGCCATTTTGTTTTTACTTCACACACAAATTTCTTAATGCATTGTCACCGGAATTATGTACACCTGCCAAATTTCAAATCATTCGGACGTCTGGAAGTGGGTCAAAATCGCGCCCAAAGGAGTCGGTTACAAACAAACAAACTAACATACAAGTGAAGCTAATATAAAGCGTGTAAAAAATTCCGTTGTCGTATATCATGAGGTAGCTTGTTGTAGAAGCGTAAGTTCAATGAGTTTTTCTCGGAAATTGAGAGTCTAAATCTTGCTGATCTCGTTTCATACATATGGATTTCTGACTGTGGATCATAGTTGGAAGTGGTATGATTTGGAGTTAATGAAGAGAGCCTCACAGTGATCTCTGTATCCAGCTCCCATTATCAAACATACAACCTTTTTTTTTAAGAAGAAAAATTTTGCTCGCATGACAGGAACTTCCCCATAGTGTAATTCCGTAAGTCATGTGACTATGAAAAAGTCCGAAATAACTAGATATCAGGGTACTGATATCTACTAGGTTTTTCAATCTACGAGTCAAAAATGTGACTAGATAATTTACTTGCTAGCTTGTCTATATAACACGAGTTGAGTAGTTTATCATCTATATGCACACCAAGTAGTTTGACGCTCTTTCTTTCTCATTGAGCAATAGCTTGTTAGAGCAGAACCACTCCTCTGCCAATTCGAAGGTTTCTTCGGCTGAGTTTATCAGATTCTTCAAATCACAATAAATCTGTTTACGTGTCGTGGGGTTTTGTAAACCAATTTTTTGTGAAAATCGTAGTGAAGTGTTTTAGTTTACTTTTCCATTCTAAATTATTCTAAATAATATTGTTGTTGATCTCTCTTTTTATTTATATTAGAGTTTCCATAAATAATCAATTTTTGGTTTTTCAACTATGAGTAAATCGTTACCTTTGAAATAGTTTTTCTAATTGTATCGAGATAAGTGGTGAGTTCAGATGATATCAACTTCTTTGGCAATTATGAGTATATTCAACCTAAATTTCTAAAAGGAAGCATATACATAGTGGGCCATTGGAAACAAAACAGCGGCTCTGTAGGTCGGCAGAACCGAATTATATAAAAACGCTTGGACACGTCAACTACATTTGCGAGGGGGACATCGTTCGCCATGAAATTCAGCCGAAATACATTTCATCCCTCGGAGCTGTGACCGCCACCCCTAAATTTTTAAATGGCAACATATGGCAAGTGATACCTCATTTGAAAGGTATTTTCCTTCCCAATATCAAACAACAAAAATAAATTAATTCTATCGATTCGTTTTCGAGATATAGGAACTTGAAGTTGGGAAATAACTTTTTATTCACTCAATCAATAGATATAGATAGATTCAATACCTTTCTGCCATACATGAGTTCTCATCTGAATTTAAACAAGAAACATAACATAATAAAAACATACATTCATAATTTGATAATACAATATAAAGTATTTTGAAGTTTTTAGAAGTCATTAAGTTTAATTAAATTCGTGGTTGAGACAGATGCAATATATGTACAGTTAGTTCAAATACAATAGCCATATACAGTTGAAATTTAAAGTGAACAGTTGAATGGTAATCTTTATGGATATTAAGTATATTTGAAATTCGGATAAGCAACTGTCAATATTATTGTCAATGAACTAAATGTTCAAACTGCTACCCATTTCCATAAATGTACAGTTCTGTTCAAACAGACTCCATTTCGTAGCATTTCCGGCGTTATTCGACGGCATTCTTCAATATTCTCCTTCGTAAATCTTCCAGAGATTCTGGTTCGGTTGCAAAGATTTTGTTTTTGAAGTGACCCCACAGGAAAAAGTCGAGTGGGGTTAAATCTGGAGATCTGGCTGGCCACTCTATAGAGCCTCTTCTTCCAATCCAACTTCCAGGAAACATTCTATCCAAAAACGCCCTAATAGGCTGTGCATAATGTGGAGGTGCCCCGTCTTGTTGAAATATCAAGTGGTCTTCATGGTAACGATCGTCATTTTCAATGATGTCTACTAATTGTGGATAAACAAATTCATTCAATAATTCCAAATAAGTTTCTCTTGTCAGGTTACCGTCGAGAAATACTGGTCCAATCAAACGGTCCCCAAAAATACCGGCCCAGACATTGAGTTTTTAGGGAGTTTGAGTATGGACTTCGTGGAAAACATGTGGATTGGCATCTGACCAATAACGACAATTATGGCGATTCACAGTCGAATTCAAAAAGAATGTAGACTCATCAGAAAAGCAGATGTTGAAAAGGAAATTCTCATCAGCACCTATTCTCGTAGTCATAATTTCACAAAATTCCTGTCGCCTATCAAAATCATCTTCATTCAATTGGTGTACCAAATGTATTTTGTAGGGGTGGAATTTATGATGTTTCATGATTTGGCGGATACTGGTTCTACTGATATTGATAACACTATAGCCAATTTCCTTGTGCTCAATGTTGGGTCTGCATGAACTTATCCTAAAAGTGCAACTTCAACAGCTTCATTTCTCAACGGAAATTCACGTTCTGGGTCTCGTTTCTTGTTGGCTACTGATCCACTTTGACGAAATTTTTGCACTAATTCTAGAACGTAGAAGAAGTTTATCTGGATGCGTTTCATTGAACAAATTAGCTGTACGGTTACCGCACTCATCATTGTTAAAAAAAATTGTTATTATTTCAACTCTTTCCACGATCGTATACACCATTATTGCGGAAAGATATTCAGCAGCTTTAGTCAAGTAATTCACTCTAATGTCGTTCAATCAAAGATCAGTTTGACACTGATAGACGTCCACAATTGCGATTTGGCGAAAAAAATTTCTCATACATGTTTTTGTTGTACTCCCATTTGAGTCGAATTCGAGAAAACGTATCGATTCTTAAGACCTTAAATTTTTTTCGATCAAGTAAATGAGGATGTAATAAATTTTTAAAACGGAATTGCATGTTATTTGTTGGTAAACAGTTAGATCATTTGATGTCTTGACAATGATAATTATCTTTAAACAGTTGCATTGTTGATGTTATTTTTATTGATTGAGTGAATAAAAAGTGATTTCCCAACTTCAAGTTCCTATATCTCGAAAACGAATCGATAGATTTTTTTTGTTGTTGAAAATACCTTTCAAATGAGGTATCACTTGCCATATTTTGCCAGTTAAAAATTTAGGGGGGGCGGTCACATCACCGAGGGATGGAATGTATTTCGGCTGAATTTGATCGCGAATGATGTCCCCTTCGAAAATGTAGTTGACGTGTCCGAGCGTTTTTATATAATTCGGTTCTGCCGACCTACAGAGCCGCTGTTTCGTTTTCAATGGCCCACTCTGTATAGAAAATACAAAGCGATTCCTTTGATTTTGGAACAAGAGGAATAATAGTAATTTTTCCCATTGAAAATTCAAATAGAGCAAGATTGTTTGGAACTTTTATTCAGTGTTCATTGCGATTCAAGAAATATTCTCATCATATAACATTGTTGCGCATAAATTTTGCCTCGAGCAATTTTCCCCGATAAAAATTAGCGACGAAGCATTTATCAAAAAAGTTACATTAACGGTTATTTGGCGAATGTGTTCACGTATCATCCGTAGGAGATTGCAAACGGACGCTAAAATATAAAAGAAAAGTCGAGCAGTAAACATTTTGGGGAATTGACGCCAATAAGAAAAAAACCGGAAAATCGAGTTATGCTAGTCGGACCAGTAGATTTTTATATACGAATATATAGAAATTTCTTACAACTGTGCAGGAAACTCTAAGAATCACGTGCCTCATTTCAAAATAACAGCCGTTTGATGATAAAACCACATTTTTTTCAAGGCCAAGGATCGAACATGTTATTTATCTAAATATCACACAAAGTATACGATACATTTACCACTGTTTTTTATAATTGAAGTTGAAGTTATGTGTAATTCTCTGACTTGACAGACGTTGTCCTGTCCAAATTTCTATATTCCCTAAACAAATTTTCCTGAAAACTCTCGTCCGCGTAGAATTTCTTTTTTCCTATGTTTTTTTGTATTGTTCCATCTAGGTTATGCCTTTGTCTCTGCCCGCTTCCCGATATCCCTTTTTCCCTTTATCTCGTTTTCCCTTTATCTCGTTTTCCCTTTATCTCGTTTTCCCTTTATCCCGTTTTCCTTTTATGCCGTATTCCCTTTTATGCCGTATTCCCTTTATCCCGTTTTCCCTTTATAGCGTTTTTTCGTTATCCCGTTGTCCCCATTTTCCTTCTCTTTTCCCTTTATCCCGTTTTCGTTATCCCGTTTTCCCATTATCCGTTTTCCTTTATCTCGTTTTCCTTTATCCCGTTTTTTCATTATCCCGTTCCCAGTTATCCCGTTTTTCCTTATCCCGTTATCCCATTTTCCAGTTATCCGTTTTTTCGTTATCCTGTTTTTTCGTTGTCCCGTTTTGCCGTTATCCCGTTTAGCCGTTATTCCATTTTCCCGTTATCGCTTTCTCCCGTTATCCCGTTTTTCCGTTCGTTATCTCGTTTGCTCGAAAAAAATTAGCCAAATCGGTCCAGTCGTTATCAAGCTTACCAACACAAACAGACATTAATTTTTATTATATATTATATATTGCTTAAAACTTTTCCAGGACAAAGTAATTTCCAATAACTTTTCGAAGTTCCTTTACGCGGCTTGCGGTAGGTGTTGACTGGTGGAAATCGTCACGTAATACCAAGCAATACTTTACCAATATATTCTTCTTCCAAACTCCTCCGCGACAGTAAAAGGTATTTTATTCCTGATAATATTATATCGAATTGACGTGCCACATATTCAATGTAAACCATGAATCTAACTTCGGCATACAAAAAACATAAGAAATTATGTCCAAAATAATCAATAAAAAACCTTTTTAAAGATAAGCTTTTATTCAAATGCACTAAAAAGTAAAAAATAATTGTTTTGGATGTGTGACGTAGGTTATTCCGGAGTTACAGATTGAACCTTGTCGCGTAAAGTTTCCAGTTCGAATACAAAAGCGACAAGCTTTTGATTCTATAACTCACGGAATAACCTACGTCACACATCCAAAGCAATTATTTTTTACTTTTTAGTGCATTTGAATAAAAGTTTGTCTTTGAAAAGCCATTTTTATTAATTATTTTATTTTGTGCTATTTAGTACTTGAGTACGCCTTAATCTATGCATTTTTATTAAAGCATCTTTATTATGAGGTCTTTTTTTCCTGTAAGTTCTGAGCAATCTAGTCCTTCAATGAGGAGACCATCTACAGATTAACTCATCCCGCCATCTTGGAGTTGCCATCTTAAATTTATGAATTTTCACTAAAAATCAATAATCTTCGACTACATTCCTAATCTCCGACCCCAAAAACCACGACATACCAATTTTGAATCGAATCGAACCATAACTACAAAACTCGTCCGCCATCTTAAATTTGTGAATTTTGATAAACAATTCATAATCTCCGACCCTGAAAACCCCCACATACCCCCACATACCAATTTTAAATAGAATAGGACCATAAACGCAATCATCGGCCATCTTGGAGTCGCCATTTTTATTTTATGAATTTTTAAGAAAAAAACTCCCATGTACCAATTTTGAATCGAATCGGACCATAATCACTAACCTCGTCGCCGTCTTGAAGCTGTGAATTTTGATAAAAAATTTATGAATTTTTACCCCAAAAACCCCATACCAATTTTGAATCGAATCGGACCATAATCACAAACTCGTCGGCCATCTTGGAGCCGCCATTTGAATTTATGAATTTTTACAAAAAAATTATAATCTCCAACCCCGAAAACCCCCACATACCAATTTTGAATTAAATCGGACCATAATTACAAATCTTGTCCGCTATTTTGTAGCCGCCATTTTGTTTTTTTCTCTAACAAAAATTTCATAATGCATTGTCACCGAAATTATGAATACCTGCCAAATTTCAAATTAATCGGACAACTAGAAGTCGGTAAAAATTCACTTGCAATATTTGACCGCAACATACATACTTACAAACATTGCTAGTTCAATAAAAGCTTGTAACATGCAAAAAAAAATATAATCATCTAAATATACGTTATATAGAAATATAAAAGAAATAAAAAATATCTTCCACGTATAACCACTCAAGATAATATCCGACTTCTATTCGCATAGATCATTTAAAATCATAAGTTTTATCGCTCAATTTTTTTTGAAAATTTTGAGAAAGCATTTTGCTTGGAAACCGTCAAACTCAAACTTGACCGTTTCGTAATATTTTTAAACATTATCATAATAGAGGTCAATATTGTTTACAGAGTTATCTCCAACGTGCGTTTTAGATTTGTAAATGTGCCACGCGAATCACCCTGTATCTTCGAGTGTGCATTAATTGTACAGGGGACTTGGCTTCTCTAATCGATAAATTTTCAACGTTGCCACGCGGGACGTTGCTTGCTAGATACTTACTCAGATATTTCTGAGTATGTGGTATGGTCAGTGGCGTACGCATAATTTTTTCACTGGAAACTAGATTATTACTGAAAATTGGCGAAAACACTAAAGTTATAAATGGATCAACTCAAGTCTTTGCATAATCCTGGATATTTATCTGATGGATCTTGTTGAAATCTTGATTCGAAACAAGAATGTTTTTTTTTCATTTTAATATACACTTTTTATGTTATTTTCAATACCATTTTCTTGGAGATAATATTCTTGGAATAAAACTGACACCAACCCTGGCTTCGACGAACGATTGACATTTCTATTCCAATTTGCTGAGATAAGTTCCTCAAGTCATTTCCTAATAATCGGTGGACACTTTATTGAAATTCTTCCAGTTCTGTCCAAAACTGGGCTTTAGCATGATGCAGACTCATAGGAGATTCTTATTACGTTCTTCGTTAAATCATGAGATTCTTTTTCTGAAATAAATGATGTGCCACTAATCTTTTCTTCCCCTAGAGGTTAGAGGTTTACTAGTTGATTGACTAGAGTGATGCTATTCGTTGATTATCTTTCCAATTTCCTAATTTTTACTTCTGTACTTTGAATTCTTCGTCTTGCATACTGAACTTCAACTCTGAATAAGGTGTGGATGTGTTCCCATGCACATTTTAGAAATGAATCAATCCTCTTTAAACACTCACATCCTAACAAATCAAATCGATTTCAGGGGCTGATTATGTATCCAATTTTAAGCCTTAAAGTTCAAATGGAAGTATGTCTTTCCCGAGGGAACTATAACTCTAGGAAGATGACGCCCGAAAGTAAATTTATAGATAATTTTGTTGATACTACAGGGAATTAGAATAGTTATTTGTATGCCAAGGCCGCGAAATACCTTTTTAGCGTACCGAAAAAAAAGTTATCGCCGAGGCCGCTTGCGGCCGAGGCAGGATATTCTTGAGGTCGCTAAAAAGTTTCGCAGCTATGGCCGCAAGCGGCCTCGGCAGGATATTCTTGAGGTCGCTAAAAAGTTTCGCAGCTATGGCATACACAATATTTTTCGTGCAATCCTCAAAATTATTGAACTTGAAAATTGCAAATAGATATATTTTTGCTTTAAAATCGACAGCAGTTCAATTCAATTATGTTTGAATGATATGTTTGAATATATACAAAATATTTTGACAATTCTTGACAAAACGCAAATATGTCTGATACTGATAATGATATTTTAGTATCTCCACTTCTCCAGAGCTAAAAAGTATTGTAAACTAGGCGCTTTCCGTTTTTTAATTCCTGAAAAATTATATAAGTATGTATTTGTTGTTAATTTAAAAATTAATGCTGTATTCAAAAAATAATCCTTTGCATTGTCCTATTTTAGAAATGTAAAATTTGGAAGTGACGTTTGGTTTAGCGGCCGCGAAATTGAATTTCGCGGACTGTGTTGAGAACGCGTGCGATTGATTGCACGAAAATATATGTTTTCAAGTATCAAATGCCTCTCGTAAATGTTTTCCCAACTTCTCAAAATATATCAACTTTTTTATTATGAAAAAAGTTGATATTTACATGAAAATTGCCAGCGGTTATTAGAATCAGAAATGCCGTCTGAGTTTGAAAAAATCATACAGACTTTATGATGAATGCCCCAAGGGTGTCTTTTATTAAACCCTTATTACACTAGGCCTTTTTCCTGCCTATTTTTGTGACTATTTTCATGGCTATTTGTTGGATAAATTTTCCCAAATAACTGGTAGTATTTCACCGTGCCTTTTTGATAATTGTTTCAGGCACTAATTTCAGAGCTGCAAACATAAGGAAAATTGACATTTACCTTAAATGATTAAGTAATTTAGTATACCTGGACTATTTGTTTCACCTTTTTACTTACCTGGTACAAGATTTTTTCTTCTTTTCTGTCATACTGAACAAAACGAAAACTATGTGATTAATTTCATTTATTTGTTGGTTATGTCAAGTCCAATAGATAATACTATGTTGGCAAACCTGACATTTCAACAAACGTCCTTGAAATCCCCTCGATTCAGGGAAAAAAAATAGAACCAGTCCTATTTATTTTCTTGCCTGAAACAATCAACAAAATAGTCTGGCGCGCGCGCGCGTATTTGTTTAAAATTTCATCCACCGGCAGTCAGGCAGACAAATAGGCACGAAAAAGGCATAGTGTAATAAGGGTTTAAGATGTCCAAAAATGCCTTTCTTTTTTCATTACTTTTGGGACACTGTCTTCGTAAAAATTATTTATGTATTTTCAAATGCAAAAGATTCACATTTCTATAACTAAAATAAAAAATTACTATTTTTTACTGAAACCATCCGAAAATGAGTTTTAACGATTTTATCCACGAAATACCTATGATGTTTCAGTTAATAAAGAAAACTGTAAATTTGTTGAGAGGAAGTTTCAAAAATATACTGGGGTATTCAATACTTGAAAACTAAGAAGGGACACCTCCTTTTTTCACGCACTCATACATATTGTTCCACTGTAATACCTCAAAAATAATCTTTCAGTGGTAAAACTTGTATTATATACAGGGTGTCCCTGGACTTCCTCTTTTCCTCTCGGGAATGTATAGATGGGGTCAAAATATCACCAGTACTTCATATAACTTTTGTTCCTAAAAGCCTTCGTTACCAAGTTACGGGCCCTCAAAGTTACAAAATGAAAAATGTTTTTCTTTGATAACTTTCAAAGTGAATATTCAAAATCATCTAAATTTTGGTGATTGACTAAACAAATGAATTCCTTCGATGAGCTTTCATGCAGGAGTCAGTTGTTTTGCTACAAAGTCAGGAACGGACTACCCCGATGGTCCACACCCCAAAACTTTGAAATGACTGGGTCAATATGTTTTAACAAAACAAGGTTACCTGGACAATTTCCTGAATAAAAGTACTCGTGTGGAAAATCGATCGGAGCAACGATTTTTGATAAAAATGCATTTTTGTTCGACGACATCCAACCTGAGATGTCTACCATTATTCGAAAAGATTAATTTGTAATGAAAATAGAAATGATAGGTACAATGTTCATAACGAATTTTTATCATGCAAACACGTTTACCTTACAAAACTCATGGTATAAATAATCAATCGCAAGCCTCAAGAGCAAACAGAAATGCAAAATCCGCTACAAAAACTGCTCGATATGACCCCCGTCTCTCTCAATACATTTCCTTAGTCGGCGCAAACACCCTCTCTGCACTTGAAATAGCATGCCAGGGTCGTTTCGTATGGCTTCACAATGTAATGTAATTATATTCAACAAGGCATCTCTGGTGTGAATAGGTGTAGCGTAAACGAGGCTTTTTAGATGCCCCCACAGAAAGAAATCCAATGGATTTAAATCCGGAGACCGCGGTGGCCATGAATATGGCCCACCTCTACCAATCCATCTATTGGGGAAAATCTGGTTCAGATGGTCCCGCACAATCAAACTAAAATGAGGAGGAGCGCCATTATGCATAAACCACATATCTCTTCGGGTTTGTAATGGAACATTTTCCAAAAGTCCATTCAAATCGTTCTGAATGAACTCCAAATAACGTTCTCCATTCAATCGGTCATGTAGAACGAATGGTCCTATAAGATGGTTTCCTATGATACCAGCCCAAACATTCACGTTGAATTTCCGTTGGTGTTTGGTTTGCAATATCCCATGGGGATTTTCTTCGGCCCATATGTGAAACTCCTCAACATTTAAGCTGTGAAATTTGCAACATCCAAATGTTGAGTTTCATGAGATTCAGATAACAACACGAAACGTGCTTATTCCACGCGTACATACAAAATATGGACTGAATTCGATATTTCATAGTAGAGTAGCTTGTTAGTTCAAAAACACCACGAATCTACATAACTTGATATTTCATTTGAAAAAATATCTACATTGTGAATGAAACTTTCAACTAGGTGCTGTACTTTTTGTTTACGACTTTATTTTAGAATATTTTGTATTATCCCTGTTATAAATGTTGTTGAATTTCTTCGGCCCATATGTGAAACTCCTCAACATTTAAGCTGTGAAATTTGCAACATCCAAATGTTGAGTTTCATGAGATTCAGATAACAACACGAAACGTGCTTATTCCACGCGTACATACAAAATATGGACTGAATTCGATATTTCATAGTAGAGTAGCTTGTTAGTTCAAAAACACCACGAATCTACATAACTTGATATTTCATTTGAAAAAATATCTACATTGTGAATGAAACTTTCAACTAGGTACTGTACTTTTTGTTTACGACTTTATTTTAGAATATTTTGTATTATCCCTGTTATAAATGTTGTTGAATTAACGTTAGCATTAGTATTTCTACTGTGAAAATTTCTCATTTCAAATAATGGTAGACGATCGGGTTTGATGTCGTCGAGTAAAACTGCATTTTTATTAAGAATCGTTGCTCCGATCTACTTTTCACACGAGTACTTTTATTCAGAAAATTGTCTAGGTAACCTTATTTTGTTGAAAACTATTGAAAACTTATCTGTCATTTCAAAGTTTTGGGGTGTGGACCATCGGGGGTAGTCCGTTCCTGACTTTGTAGCAAAACAACTGACTCCTGCATGAAAGCTCATCGAAGGAATTCATTTGTTTAGTCAATCACCAAAATTTAGATGATTTTGAATATTCACTTTGAAAGTTATCAAAGAAAAACATTTTTCATTTTGTAACTTTGAGGGCCCGTAACTTGGTAACGAAGGCTTTTAGGAACAAAAGTTATATGAAGTACTGGTGATATTTTGACCCCATCTATACATTCCCGAGAGGAAAAGAGGAAGTCCAGGGACACACTGTATTCAAGGATTGCTGAGATGTATGAAAATCGGCATTCTTGAACATACCCCTATTGGAATTTCAAGGCTTGAAATTACCAATATAATCACTCGTCAACTTACTAAACACCATGTATATATTTACTAGATTCGTCAGAATATTGAATTCGACACTAAAATTAATTCCCTGTATACTTTTTTGGTCACACCGTAATATATTTACCGGAACACATTCACCCTGGAATTTTTTTTGGTGCGCCTATGGCTATTTACATAAACTACCATACCTAATTGATTCGATATCTCTACTCTCTACCTCAGTTTCACTCGAACCTCGCGCGCAACAAAAAAGAAACGGTAGGCGCGGCATCCGGTCATTAATACGACCCACTTTTTTAAATGCGCGCTTTCCAGCTGCTCGCGTGTTCTCGCCTGTTAACGTGGCAACGTTTCATCGCAGTGGTGTCCTTATTTTGTCGTTTTTAAATCAGTGTTGCCAACTATAGAAAACACAAAATTATTGTGTGGGATACTATAAATTATACTTTTGTTTCTTTTTCTTCATGTGCATTCTCTAATTTGTTTAATTGTTTGGGATTTCATTCATTATCCTCGAGTTATCGGAGGTTATTGAAGTTTGAAATGATTTCATTAGAAAGTGTAGAGTAAAACTACTGGACTATTTTATAGTTCAGTTAGTGGGACGGTTAACGTAATTATTATAAATAAGTACTCAATAAAATAATTAACACGATTGGTTAATATTTGAATATGAATTCTTATAAAATTATAAGAAGTATATATCGTGCGCATTGTTGAATAAAGAAAGGGCCACTAATTCAATTTGGATCAGAATGGAAGGCAGAGTCTACACCTTCCAAATCTTCTAATCAATATTTATATCACATTCCTGGCTTTGCATCTGATGCACTAAACTAAGTAAAATCTGGGATATACCGTGAGGTTGAAAAACTTGGTACTATGCATTTCTCAGAAAATTTAATTCGTGGTTGGTTCTTCATCTAATTCTCAGAATTGCAAACAGTATACCGGGACTACAATAAAATATTTTTGAAATATCGATAAACGTCGTTAAAAAAGTAAAGAATAGAAAATTTGGTACAAATATGTAGTCTTTGTCTATTTTTGTTTATACGTACAGGGTGAGTCAGAAATTATTCCTTAACCAGTTCGAATGCAACTTTCTATATAGTGAACCTTGAGATCCCGAAAATATTTTATAATTGACATAATATTTACAGGGTGAGTTAAAAGTGGTTATATGCAAGATTTTATACTCAATTGATGATAATGCAATTTTTGTATAATGTTCCCAGAATAGGTTCGTAGCCTATTTTTCTGTGATTTCATATACAGGGTGAGTCAGAAGTGTGCTATTGCTATTAATTGACTTCGACAAAAGAATATTCTATATTCGACCTGTATCTTTGTATATCATCAATTTGCTTTTCTCTACTCTCAGCTGCGCGAAAGTACTGGCCTGTTCACGAATGCAGTCTTCTATTTCTTTGAGCGTGGACTCAATCCCATTATTACAAAGAACTAAAATGTTGAATAAATATATTAGAAAATGAAAATAAAAAAACATCTCTGAATAGTTGTTTTAATTAGGTACCTGAATATTGATTCTGAAAGCAATAAACGTACTAATTACAGACATATGTAGTTTATTTTGTAATATAACCATTGGCAATAATCAAGGTAGTAAGTGAAATAACGCTGCGATTTCGAAAAAAAATTAACTTTTTTGTACTACTTTTTTTTGAAATATTTTGTTTTTGTTAGCAGTGGCACAGTAAACGGAACTCATTGTGGGGAACCTTATTATTCATTTTATCAAGGATTTAATAAAATTCTTCTACTAGCCGCAATTTTTTGTTTCATTCAAACGGCAATGTAAAAAGCATATATTATTTATTTAGAAATTTTAGTTCGAGATTTACAAGATTGAAAAACACGATCAAAGCAGACTCTAACATCTATTTGGATAAAAATTGGCATTTGGGTTCTTCATGAATGTTTAGAAGTTTTACTTTAATTTTTTTATAAATTCAAAATGAAGGCTTACTACTTGTGATAATAATGGAGAATTATACTACTACGTGAAAAAAAAAGATCGAGTTTTTTTTAAATATAGTTTCTCTTAAACATTTCTATAAGTAGTTTTTTATATGCGTATTATAGCCATGTGTTTTTTTCTTCGAAAATATCGGATAGATTCTTTTTTTTCGTAAATGGTTCAAAAAATGGCTCAAAAAATGTCATTCAGTTTTATTGAAATAATAGTTTTTTATTTAGAGTCAATAAAAACAAACTAGTGTTTATGCGAAAATAATCGAAAATTACTACAAAAATAAGGAATATATTTTATTTATGCAATATTTTTCAAACAAACAATGAAAAAATTATTGTAGGTGGTTATATATACTACAATTAATTACTAATCTTTTTATTGGAGGGTTTCCTTACTTTCGTTTGCTTTACAATGATCCTATGTGTCGAGTAAAACATCAATTATGCAAAATAGAGTTAATTTTTACACATAAAAAAAATATATTTGTTCTCAGGCATTGTTTGTCCTATTCAATTTTTGTATTTCTAATAATTGGCTAAAAATATATTGAAAAATCAAGTAATTAATGAGATCATATCCTTTTTAAAGACAAGCTTTTATTCAAATGCGCTAAAAAGTAAAAAATAATTGCTTTGGATGTGCGAAGTAGGTTATTCCGTGAGTTATAGATTTAAGAGCTTGTCGCGAAAAGTTTTCAGTTCAAATACAAATTGAATCTATAACTCACATCGCACATCCAAAGCAATTATTTTTTACTTTTTAACCGACGAAACCAAAAAGGAGGAGGTTCTCTAGTCGACGCGTATATTTTTTTTATCATCATTTTTTTTATGTATGATCATGCATAACTTTTTACTGAGGCGTCCGATTCCTATAATTTTCAGTGGATAGGGTGTACTTCGAAGGTGGTTCTATTTGAATTTAAAAGATGAAATCCACCCCTAAGGGTAGCAAAATGAAGGATATTGATCACTCACCCTCTGAATTCTGGTCCGTTAACCGATTCTATCAGGCATAACTTTGTACTGGGTTCTTCGATTTGGGTGATTCTTTTTTAATAGATAGGGTATACCTTATATTATCTATATATAATATATAATTATCTACCCTTACGGGTAGAAAAATAGGGGATAATTGATTTTTCACTTGTGAATATTGGCACACACATACGTAGTTGACAATGACAGATCGCTACTGACATTATTTTTGTTCCACATCCGTCAAAATCGTTATATTCTATGAGAGGATGGAATCATATACAAAGCAATGAAATAAACTAACCAGAACAACAAAAATAATTTATATTACAACAAATAGTAAAAGTAGATAATCATATTATTTAACTGGTAATAGTTGAAGTAAGGTGGGTAAGTAAGTATTTTAGAAGTAATCAAAAACAAGTAGGTAGTAATTAGTAGATTCTAGCCACAAAAAAATTGAAAAATAAAACTTTTTAACAAAATTAAACCGACGAAATACGGAACTGAAAAGTAAAAAATAAAATAAACCTTCTTAGTATCAGTAACTAAGCTCCTAAACTAATGTAAGTAACTAATTTTGAGTCGGCGCCAAACAAACAATCAACGAAGATCATTAAATTACAGAATCGCCCAACTCGATGCCATAATTTTACGCCTTACCTAATTCATTTGCTTGTTTGTTTGGCGCCGACTCAAAATTAGTTACTTACATTAGTTAGTTACTGAGACTAAGAAGGTTTATTTTATTTTTTACATTTCAGTTCCGTATTTCGTCGGTTTAATTTTTTGTTAAAAAGTTTTTATTAGCTCATTCGAATAAAAGATTGCCTTTAAAAAGTTTTTTTTATTAATTATTTTATTTTGTGCTTTTTAGTAAGTACGCCTTGATCTATGCATTTTTGTTAATGCATCGTCATTATGAGGCTTTCTCCTGTAAGTTCTGAGCTATCTAGTTCTTCAATGAGGAGACCATCTAAAGATTAACTCGTCCGCCATCTTGGAGCTGCTATCTTCAATTTATGAATTCTGACAAAAAATCAATGATCTTCGACTAAATTCATAATCTCCGACTCCATAAACCCCGACATATCACAAAACTTGTCCACCATCTTGGAGCCGCCATCTTAAATTTGTGAATTTTGAATAAAAATTAATAATCTCCGACCCCGAAAACCCCCACATACCAATTTTGAATAGAATCGGACCATAATCACAGATATCGTCGGCCATCTTGCAGCCGCCATTTTGTTTTCTTCTCTAACAAAAATTCCATAATGCATTGTCACGGGAACTATGAACACCTGCCAAATTTCACGTTGATCGGGCAACTAGAAGTGGGTCAAATTTAACTTGCAAAATTTGATTACAGACAAACACTGGGACAGGTGAAACTAAATAAAATCTTGTAAAAACGAGGGTGTCTTGCTCGATTCCAAATAACTTACCTAAATAAGTTTTTTCGATATTTACAATTACATTTTAAAATATTATAAGCAGACCTCAAAAAATTGAAAAACCACATTTTCTTTCATATCGTGGCGTACTTACAACCACTCATTTACCTACTACCTTAAATATTGCTAATTGGTCGCGCTAAACATAATTATTTCATAGAATATTATTTTCTTTTGTTTTGCTGTTATTAAATACGTGAACATGCCAGTAGAACGCGAAGAAAAAACAAACAAAGGCTTGGTTAGATGCGCGATCATTCATTCAATTTTCGGCAAAAGTCACTTCTGCCCCCCTGTATATATGATAACATAGAAACTTACTGTTCGAACACAGAATCTCAGTTTTTATGTAACTGACTCACCCTGTATATAAATGACATCAAAATAGGGTATGATCCTTCTCTGGGAGTGTAGGATCACTACGCAAAAAGTTGCATCTAAATAGGTTAGATACTTTTTGAAAAAATCGCGGACATACATACTTTCAAATACAGAGGTCGAATATAAAATCTCCTTTTTTCGAAGTTGGTTTAATAACAATGGCATACTTCTGACTCATCCTGTATATAAAATTTTTCAAAAATAGGCTAATAAGCTTATCTGGTTCTGCAGGATAATTATGCATAAATTACATTCACAATGGGTGAATATAACGTCTCGCACATAACCTCTTCTTATTCACCCCGTATGTATAATGTCTATTATAAACTATTTTCTGGGTCTTCAGGATCATTGTACAGATAATTTCATTCGAATCGGTTGAATAATAATTGCAGTCATTCATATTTCTTACTCACCCTGTACAAATAAACACGAAATTAGGCTAGGTTTGTACAATCATTATGCAAAAGTTCCATTCACTCATACATACATAAAGATCAAATATAATATCTCCTGTTTCGATTAAAAATAATAAAACACTTTTTTCTGGAGGAAAATGAACTTCTTTCAACTCTCTTCTATCTGGTGGTTGCATCTTGTAGAAAAATGTCTGATGAAATCACAATAATTTTCACTTATGGAGCAACCTTTTTTGTCATCACTGTATCTACAAATGACTAACAAAAATTTCAAGTGATAGGGCGTTGAAATAATGTGGATTTTACGAGAAGTGTGAACTTTCCACTCGCCTGGTAGAAGTGTAAAAAAAACTATATTATTGAAATATACGGGATCAGGGATCTAAAGATTTTATATTAAAAAAAAACAACGTCGGTGTTCTATATTTTATCTAATACAAATACCCTGTAGTCATGATCTTTTCGTATTTTGTACAGTAATGCACTACATAAAAAAAGAAGGTTTGTCAAAAATTTAAATTGTTTTAAGAATATTTTACCAATAAATAGCCTGATTATCTCATTTTTAACCCTGGACTGACATACCTCCTTCTTTCCCTGTGCCCTCCATTTAAAACACAATTCAACACGAAAGAAAAACGTTTCATTTCAAATACGTAGTAAGAAAATAAATATTGAAAGAACAGTTGTTTAAGTTAGAAAAGGTTACAACTTCTGACCTCGTTGTATCAACTAATTGTTGCTGAACATTTTTTTCGTTCACCACAATTTCTATATTAATATTTTTAAGGTTTTAATTTGAAATCCATGTTCCGGAGATTTGTTTGACACTTGCAACGCTGTTGCCAACTGATTTTCTAATATTTTTTTATTTGCTTCCCGCGTTCAGTGTTGCCAACTGTAAAAAACACCGAATTATTGTGTGGTACCCATGCATGCGTAACTGTAACCTCATTTTAGTGTTTTTGAAATCAGCAACGCCTACGTGCAGAT
Source organism: Gonioctena quinquepunctata (assembly GCA_018342105.1). Classification (NCBI taxonomy): domain Eukaryota; kingdom Metazoa; phylum Arthropoda; class Insecta; order Coleoptera; family Chrysomelidae; genus Gonioctena; species Gonioctena quinquepunctata. The sequence goes on along the minus strand of JAFIRS010002084.1, from coordinate 55,349 downwards.
GAATGTTGCCAACTTTATAAAACCATCCCAATTTTATTGTTTAGTCTTTCTTTGATTGAACACATACTCTGAATTGTACCCAAACAAGGGTTTTTCCATTTTATATTGTACAAAAAACCTATATTAATGAAATATATACGGGATCAGGGATCTAAAGATGTTATAATAAACAAAAACAACGTCGGTGTTCTTTACTTTATCTAATACAAATACCCTGTAGTAATAATTTTTTCGTATTTTGTACAGTAATGCACTACATAAAAGAAGGTTTTCCAAAAATGTCCATGCATGCGAAAATTTAACCTCATTTTAGTGTTTTTGAAACCAGCAACGCCTACGTGCAGATGAATGTTGCCAACTTTATAAAAGCATCTCAATTTTATTGTTTAGTCTTTCTTTGATTGAACACACTCTAAATTGTACCCAAACAAGGATTTTTCCATTTTATATTGTACAAAAAAACCTATATTAATGAAATATACTACATAAAAGAAGAAATGCACTACATAAAAGAAGAAGGTTTGTCAAAAATTTAAATTGTTTTTGGACTGATATTTTACCAATAAATGGCCTTTTTATCTCATTTTTAACCCTGGACTGACATATCTCTTTCTTTTCCTGTGCCCTTCATTTAAAACACAATTCAACACGAAAGAAAAACGTTTATTTCAAATAGTATGTTAATAAATTTCGAAAGAACAGTTGTTTAAGTTAGAAAAGGTTACAACTTCTGACCTCGCTGACCTAGCTGGACATTTTTTTTAGTTCACAATTTCTATATTATTATAAACAGGTTTTAATATAAAATCCATTTTCCGGAGATTTGTTTGAAACTTGGCAACGCTGGTGCCAACTGATTTTCTAATATTTTTTTATTTGCCTCCCGCGTTCAGTGTTGCCAACTGTAGAAAACACCGAATTATTGTGTGGTACCCATGCATCGTAACTTAACCTCATTTTAGTGTTTTTGAAACCAGCAACGCCTACGTGCAGGTGAATGTTGCCAACTTTATAAAACCATCCCAATTTTATTGTTTAGTCTTTCTTTGATTGAACGCACTCTGAATTGTACTCAAACAAGGGTTTTTCCATTTTATATTGTACAAAAAACCTATATTAATAAAATATACGGGATCAGGGATCTAAAGATGTTATAATAAACAAAAACAACGTCGGTATTCTTTACTTTATCTAATACAAATACCCTGTAGTAATAATTTTTTCGTATTTTGTACAGTAATGCACTACATAAAAGAAGGTTTGTAAAAAATTTAAATTGTTTTAGGACTGATATTTTGCCAATAAATAGCTTTATTATCTCATTTTTAACCCTGGACTGACATACCTCTTTCTTTTTCTGTGCCCTTCATTTAAAACACAATTCAACACGAAAGAAAAACGTTTATTTTAAATAGTATGTAAATCAATATTGAAAGAACAGTTGTTTAAGTTGGAAAAGGTTACAACTTCGTTCACCTCTATATTATTATTAACAGGTTTTAATATGAAATCCATTTTCCGGAGATTTGTTTGAAACTTGGCAACGCTGTTGCCAACTGATTTTCTAATATTTTTTTATTTGCTTCCCGCGTTCAGGGTTGCCAACTGTAGAAAACACCGAATTATTGTGTGGTACCCATGCATGCGTAACTGTAACCTCATTTTAGTGTTTTTGAAACCAGCAACGCCTACGTGCCGGTGAATGTTGCCAACTTTATAAAACCATCCCAATTTTATTGTTAAGTATTTCTTTGATTGAACACATACTCTGAATTGTACCCAAACAAGAGTTTTTCCTTTTTATATTTTTAATTTTGGCCCATATAATTTGTAATTAAATCCGAGAGTTGAAATTTATTGACATATTTTTGATAATAACAATTAGTGTTGCCAACAATAGATGACACCGAATTATAGTGTATAAATGCTCCACCAACAATGTTTTATAGTTGGTCTGCCTGCTTTAACTTTCATTCATTATCAGGGGAATGGGTTCGAAAAATAGTTAGTTGGCCATGTTGGCCCAATCTGATAGTGATGCGGCTCTGTATTCTTAGGCAAACTCAGAATACGTAGGTGCTCAGTCAAGCGACATTTTTGTTGAAGTAGGTATTCAACAAAAAACGTTATGATAACTTGTCTGCGCCATTCACAAAAATGTCTAATCATCCATGAAATTGTTATTAAGTACCAAAGAAACTAATATGGGTGGTAAAGCCAAGGTGGAGATGGATACTTCATCTTAAACTGTATAGTATAGGTGTACAGGTATAACCTAAAACTTGATACATTTCACCATAGATACATATATTTCATACACGACCTCTTGTTATGCCCCTTTGAGAATTTGTTTCTTGGTTATTAAATGATTTGGTTTGTTTTAGGCCATGCATTTTAATATTTGATTCATTAGCTGGTGCCAACAGAAGTAGGGTCGTTGCAACCCTTAGAGATTATTTGACTTGCGAATACAAAGCCAAACTGGGGAAAGAGAGAATTTACGACAAAAATATCATCAAAGGAGCTAATCCGAAAGTTCCTCAACAAAACAATTTCACCGACTGTGGACTTTATGTGCTTCAATATGTGGAACAGTTCTTTAAGGTGATGATTTTCCGTCAACAACTGATTATTGATTTCTTTATTTTTTGTTGTGATTTTAGGATCCCATCAAGGACTACCATATTCCGATCAAGGAAATCAAGAATTGGTTCGAAGAGATAACAGTAACTAAAAAACGTGAGGATTTAGCGATATTGATTAAAAGTCTGATGAGAGAATATGGAAAAGACATTAGATTGCTCCCTGATATAGCTTTTCCAACAATAAATGGTAAGGCTTTTATTACATATTTCATTGCACGTGAAAAAATTCATGTCAATAGGCATTTTGTTGGTGGAATCTAAACGGAGAATTAATTATTCTTGTATTTTTTTGTATAAACTCATCCACAATCTCGTAGACTGTCCAGATCTGACTGCTCAACTGAACTTCTATGTACCAAGAATCAACAGCAGATCCGAACACACATTTAACATTTCAGTCCCGCGAACAAATATCATGGCAAACTCACCAATAAATTCAATGTGTAGTAATTTTAACATACTTCGTAAAAAAAATTGACCCATTCCTAAGCTCACTGATCCAATTCAAATCACAGTTAAAAGCCCATAACTGAAAAAGTTTAAATCTGCAAACAAAATGTAACACACATATCACAATAGTTTTAATCTGTCCTGTAATTGGCTGTACTCCTGTTTGGACAATAGAGTGTTTATTTATTTATTTATAACTTTTGTATTCAATTAACAATAATATTATTAATCAATTCAGATTATCAAGGATTACATTGAAATAAATAATATGATAAATAATAAGCAATATAAAAATGCAGTTTTATGAAAGATAAATGTGCATATATAAAAGACTAGAATTTGTATTTTTATCCAATGTTTTTCTTTGTGTTGTTCTGTCTAGATTGCTTATGCTTGTGGCTTCATGTTTTCTCGTTTGAATAGCAAATTTGATTTGACAGCGAAAGTAATGCTCTGTGACCACTATTACAAATTCACTAACCCTTTTTCATCCCTTTAGGGATGGAATTTTCAAATTAGGTTAAACCCGATTTCTTAATTTGAAATAGAGAGCCAAAACACCAATTTCCATTAAACTTAAAAACTAACGGAACCACCAAACTAACTTCCACTCCCCATTTCACCCTTATAGGGGTTGGATTTCTAAAAACACTGAAACATCTTTTACAATATTTGTCAAGGACCTCAAAAACCAATTTTTATGTCCCTAATTTAAAAACCGCCGTGAAATCGGCGAAGAAACTTTTGATCCGTGAAATCGGCAACGCTCATTTGCCATTCGAAGGCCTGTATACGGTATTGTGTCAAATTGAGGCAGTTTTAAACTCACGTCCCCTAACGGCGCTCTCTAGCGATCCTTTCGACCTCGTTCCTCTAACCCCTGGTCATTTCCTTGTGGGCAACTCATTGGTAGCCATTCCACAAACAGACGTGAGCGATAAACTTCCTCAGAGACTGAGTTTGTACCATCGACTACAACAAATGGTTCAACGCTTTTGGCAGCGTTGGTCGGCTGAGTACTTAACAAATCTTCAGCAGCGCTACAAATGGAAACGACGTGAACCCAATCATATCCAGATTGGAGATATAGTGGTCCTGAAAGAGTCGGGACTGCCCCCGTTGCAATGGAAACTGGGACGAATTATGGCGCTCCATCCTCGTAATGACAAAGTGATCCGAGTTGTTAGTGTTAAAACTTCAACTGGTGTTTTCAAGCGAAGTGCTATCAACATTTGTGTTTTGCCGTCAAGAGACACAGAGACAAGAAAATATATTTATGCTAAAACCGCGTTTGTATTGTTAATAATTACATATTTGGTTTCTTTTGAAACTGGTAACTTTCAAGGCTGGCGGCATGTACAGTGGCAAACCCCATTGAAACGCCTATGGTAAACATTTATCCTTTCAGCAGTGCGTCGATCACGAACGAACTCGCCCGAGGGGTTTTGACAATAGCGGGTCGAGGGTGACAGAACTCTCTCTCGTGGACTGTACACACGTCAAATCCTAATTCCACATTTTCTTTTTCCCATAATAAGTTTACACTTATCAATGTAGTAGACACTTGAGGAATAAACCAAGATCAACAAACAAGTGTTTTACTCCACAAAGCATCAAGAGCCCAGTTAATATTATAGTCCAGATTTCTCACTTTTATCTGAATTTGCCTAAATTATTATCTGTTTTGTATGCGATAATGATTACCGAAAAAACTTCTACTTTCTTACGTAAAAATAATTATTAGTATTGCATACAGAACATATATAATAATAATAAAAAAAATTATTGGCCAATCGGGGTACATATGGAGCTTTTTATTTCGCTCATATTCAGTCTCGTATGTCATACGGGATTGAGTTTTGGGGCTTATCATCACAAGCAAAAATAATATTTCCGGTACCTATACTTGGGAGGGTGTTGCGGACTGATTCCTGACAATAATCTCTATTTTTATGAAGGTTGTTTCAATTTTAATCTTCCGGCAAAAAAATGCTGTGAGGAACTTGGATGTGCACTCATATGACATAAAGGTGACCTGGTTGAGAGACATCACAGGCTTGAGGTGTCTAAAAGGCTGCCGATGGTTATTTGAAGTAAGGATATTTAACCATCTTCCTGCGGAAATAAAAGGCAGTGCCGCCCTGTTCGAATTCAGAAGAAGAATAAATTAGTTTTATTGACTAAGGTATACTATAGTATAGAGGAATTCTTCAATGAAAACCATTGACTTATCTGTATGATATACAACTATGTAACTGTGTAATTTGAACTGTGGTGTTTTGTTTTCCTTTTGCAAATGTCAGGGTGGGTTATCAACCCATACTGACAATCCTATATTACTATTGTAATCAAAAAGGATATAAATAAAATAAATTAAAAAATTAGTAATAAAATGTGTTAACTCAAAAGTGTTAATACAAAAAAATGAAAATAAATATATGTGTGTTAAAGCTGTAAAACATAGATGTTTAGATGTATAGTGAACATTCATCACAAAAGCTTTGAGTTTAGGTATTCACATTACATTTGTATAAGTATAGATAGGACGAACTAAAATTAGATGTATGGTCAAGGATTTATAGCTTGGCTGTCACACAGATATTCTTGAACGGTATAATTAGATAAATTTATCAAGTAAAATATAGATAAAACTGAGAAATCTGAAAGATCTGGAGTATATAAATTAACGTGTGGCTCTTGTGCAAGTTTTTACATAGGCCAAACAGGCAGATCACTTAAAAAGCTATTATCAGAACATAGAAACTGTTTTGTCAATGGTAAAACAAATTCAAATTTTGCTACTCACCTCTTGACTGAAGAACAGTTCAAAATATTACTTACAGAAAAAAGGGTTTGTAAACTCGATCTTCTAGAAAGTTTGGGAATCAGTAAATGCAAAAAGTCACAATATTTGCTTCATGACCGGATTAACTTTGTAAGGGGTATTTTCCCTCTACTAGTATCCTTTGGCGCCTCTCACTAGTATCGGTTTTGCCTCGGGCGCCATCTTTTGTTTTATAGTGGAAAAGGCCACTTTTGCTCCGGGCAGTCTGAGTGAAGAAAAACACTCCAGGGGGTCAGTATAGTAGTGACAATATAACGGGGCCAGAAAGGCAGGCTTTAATTGCCCTTGACTGGGTTTAGGACCTGGGTGCTGACTGCACATGTTTATGACAAGCTACGTAACTAAGTTACTACAATAAATAAAATACTCGATTCACAACCAGGACTACTATTTTATTTTATTCAAGAAATATTATACCAAAACTATACAGGGCGGCTGTCGGAAGCCTCAAACAGTATACAGGTCAAAGCAGTGCATAGAAAAAGCGGGGAGGATGTATTAAATTATACAGGTAGCAAAACGACCAAAAGACACAAATGCGGGGGTTCGTTTAGATTTATTCCACGTATTTTAAACCAACATGAATGATAATTTTCGGATTATTATTAACGGAGATAGATTTTATTGAATTTCAGTGCTCTTGAAAATAAGTAACTTTGTTACAACTTAAATAATTCTCTTTTGCTATTTGTTTTACCTAGAATCAAACAGGTAATGGATGTATCTATCCTTTCTACTCAGTCCCCATTCTATTAATCATTATACTTAATATTCTTAGTCAGATTAATTTACCTACTACTACCTGCCTTGATTATTTAATGATACATCTTATCTCCACCTGACGAAGCTATTGTATAGAGAAGCACGTGTCAACCCAGTTTAGTGAAAACATTTGTGTCTTTTGTTTGCATCAATATAGATTTTCAGCAAGTTCCGGCTGCATTTTGTTTTGAAACATATTTCGGATCACAGATTAACACTAAAGAATTAATTCAGCTTATTATAGGATATATCAAAAATCGTTGCTCCAATCGACTTTACACATGAGTACTTTTATTCAGAAAATTGTCCAGGAAACCTGTTTACGTTGAAAAATCTCAGTCATTTCAAAGTTTTGGGGTGTTGACCATCGGGGGCAGTCCGTTCCTGACTTTGTAGCAAACCGACTGACTCTTGCATGAAACCTCATGGAAGTAAATTCATTTGTTGCGTCAATCATCAACATTTGGTTGATTTTCAATATTCACTTGAAAAGTTATCAAAGAAAAACATTTTTCATTTTGTAACTTCGAGAGCCCGTAACTTAGCAACGAAGGATTTAAGAAAAAAGTTATTGAAGTACTAGTGATATTTTGTCTCCATTACATTCCCGAGAGGGAAAGGGAAAGTCCTGGGACACCCATTATATTGAAAACAATTTATCAGTGCATTGACAAGTGACATCATTGATATCTGTCATTCATTTTGATTGAAAAGCAGCTATATCTGTCAACCCATCTTATACCATTTTTCATTGATTTATCTTTCTATTAACCAACCTTGGAAACGAAACATATTAGAGATTTATATCATTTGATAACGTCACAATTAATAAAGTTTGTTGATACCTCACAGTAGCAACCAACACAATTTATCATAGCAACTTCTGTACTGTGATTTCAATATAATGCAATAATTATTGACGAAACTGACAAGAATGGTTAATGTTCAACGCATGTTGCGAACTAAGCGGTAAATATAAAGTTACTCTATACATGCACTCTGAATATAGGGAAAATACTTTTCTTATGTGTTTTTGCCTCCTGAACACGAATCCGTAAGAAAAATGCGGCGGCCTCATACCGTTCCCGAGTTAAAAGAACTTAAAAAAAAAAAATTACCTCATTTTCAAGCACCGTTTTCTTGCACAAAAATCACTCAAAATGCCTCCTTCTTTTTACCAGCATAAACAATACACCCTAAATCACTTATTTTCGGCACAACTTTGCACAAAATATCGTCGTTTTTATCGAAAAAATCCTTACACAGTTCCAAATAAATAAATGTCACAATTTGACAGATGGAATTTAGTAACTTTGCCTTATTTTTCATGTTGGTAATAAATGAATCACCGCCCACAACAATTGCACACATAAATGAAGGGGAAACTATTGCTCACATTTGAATTCGAAAAGTTGGCGGTGATTCATTTATCACCAACATGAAAAATAAGGCAAAGTTACTAAATTCCATCTGTCAAAGTGTGACATTTATTTATTTGGAACTTTGTACAATGAGGATTTTTTCGCAAATTTCGATATTTTGTGCAAAGTTGTGCCGAAAATAAGTGATTTAGGGTGTATTGTTTATGCTGGTAAAACGAAGGAGGCATTTTAAGTGATTTTTGTGCGAGAAAACGGTGCTTGAAAATGAGGTTACATTTTTTTTCGTTCTCTAACTCGGGAACGGCATGAGATTGCCGCATTTTTCTTCCGGATTCTTGTTCAGGAGACAAAACACGTAAGAAAACTTTTTTCCCTATATTCAGAGTGCATGTGTTATATTTACCAAATAAGCATTTCAGGCCTTCCACAATTATATCGAAAATAACTATTTACTATGTTTTACTGTTTTTACTGATTGTGTTTTCATCAAATGATTGATTTCAGGTAAACTTGTTGAACTTGAGCCCGATGAAGAAGAAGAAGAGGAAGACGAGATGATGGAAGGGGAACAATCGTTTGGAGAAGAAGACATGAGAGACGATTCATTCACAACCCTTGACACCACCAAATCGGAACTATCAATGTTGAATGCGGAAGAGCCCACTTCGCCACTCAAGCCTTCCAACGAAAGTACATCCGAAGATTTTGTGACACAGACCGTGATGAATCCCAAACCCGATATAAGCGAATTCCCCAGACATACTAACAAAGATACTTTGTCTATACTGAAAGCGAAGAGGATAGTTAAGCACAAACATATGGATGGGCCGGATGTGAAAAAACATAAAAGTGATCAACAGTGATTTTAGTGATGGTAACTGATAGCCTTTTATTTAATTTTTGATTTGTTATTGAAATATAAGTTATCCTATGCTTTTAATTTTATAAACTGATCGATTAAAAATAATGAATAGCAAAATGTGTTTTATTGTGTGCCAAGGGTGGTCATATTAATTACTTCAAAAGGGGGGCTCTGTGGGGGGGGTCTGTGGCATGAAAATGATTTTGGTTTGTTTGTTAATTGAGAAACAAAGTGATAAATTGTTTTTTATAGGTTTTGCTTCAGGGATTTTGTTTTCAAAAATTAACTATATATTCATGTATGTTTTATGCAATACTTCAAAAACATGATTCAGAAAATTAGTAAACAACAGAGATTGAAATATTGCAGGAATAAAACATTTTCACAAAAGGAAATGATGAAAAACATTCAACATTTATAGTAATCGAGTTTTTAAAAAAAACATGGCGCGGCCAATCAGAAAGGTAGATTTCAGTGTTTATTCATTGATTCTGAAATTTTCATCAATCAAGCCAGAAAAAATGGAACATTTCTATTGGAAACAAAAACATAATTTTATTTTTGTATAGAACTAGCTTTTCATAAAAAAAATTGGATAAAGATTCCTAATATTTCAAAGTAATCTGACACAAATCGAAAGAAAGAAGTATAACCAAAACACAAGTTTCGTTATATCCCATGTCTTAACAAGTGCTGGTTCATATTAAAAAATATGTTTTTTTTTTAAGATTTCAGTTGCAGTTCAGTTCTTGCTAGAAGAACGACACGCAACAAGACAAACTTTATACCAAGTTTCCCTGAAATAATTGATATCCAGAAAAACCTTGGAAAGTGTTTTTCACCGCTACACAAGTGAAAGAATTTCGTAAAATTTTATTCCAATTCAGAAAAATATCTTATGAAATTTTACTCTCAAAAACTTCTTTCAGAACACTATCTTTCAGATTTCTACATCAGAATCTATTTGCTATTTCTTTCTGAAATAAGAACTTTACGAGAAAAGTTGGTTATTTTCTTATCTAACTAGTGCACCAGTTAAAAGAAAAATTGAATAGCGCCGCAACAGGCTAAAACTTGGGACGCCACGTTTGGCTATTGCCAGATCTCCAAGAGTATAATATATATATATATATATATATATATATATATATATATATATATATATATACTTTGAACTGATGGTATTTTTGAGTTCTGGACACCATGATCATCGAAGATATTTCAATATGGCGGACGAGTTTTGTGATTATGGTTCGATTTTATTCAAAATTGGTATGTAAGGTTTTCGGGGACAGAAATCTCGATTTTTTTGTCAAAATTAATAAAGTCAAGATGGCGGCTCCAATATGACGACGAGTTTTGTGGTTATAACCCGATTCCAATAAAAATTGGTGTGTGGGGGTTTTTGGGGTCGAACATCATGATTTTTTTGTCAAAATCCACGAATTTAAGATGGCAACGAGTTTTGTGATTATAGCCCGATTCCATTCAAAATTGGTGTATGGGGGTTTTTGGGGTCAGACATCATGATGTTTTTATCAAAATTCATTAATTCAATATGGCGGCTGCAATATGGCGACGAGTTTGTGGTTATAGCCCGATTCCAATAAAAATTGGTGTGTGCGGGTTGTTGTGGGTTTTTGGAGTCGGACATCATGAATTCAAGATGGCGACGAGTTTTGTGATTATAGCCCGATTCCATTCAAAACTGGTGTGAGTGGGGTTTTGGGGTCGGACATCATCATGTCTTTTGCCAAAATCCACTAATTCAAGATGATGACGAGTTTTGTGATTATAGCCCGATTCCATTTAAAACTGGTGTGCGGGGGGTTTTGGGGTCAGACATCATGATGTTTTAGTCAAAATTCATGAATTCAAGATGGCGACGTGTTTTGTTATTATGGCCCCATTCTATTCAAAATTTGTATGAGGATTTTTTTGGGGTCGGAGATTATTAATTTTTGTCAGAATTCAATAAGATGACGTAGTTCATGAATGACTAAAAGGTATTAATTTTATACAAATGCACTAAAGAGAAAAAATAATTCCTGAAATTGTTTGACCTAGGTTGTTATTCTGTGAGTAACAGATTCAAAAGCTTGCTGCGGATATAAAATAGGTATCATTGCGCAGCAAGATTTCGAATCTGCTGGGTCACACAAAGAAATTATTTTTAATTTTTTAGTGCATTTATATAAAAGCTTCCTTATTTTTATAAAAAAAAAAATATCTTTTTTGTTGTGAATTACCTAGGCAAAACATCCTAGGACAACACACTACTGACAAGTGAAAATTCCTCCCATGTCCACATTCATTGGATTCTTTATTTCAAAGGTCCACTTATGCACCTTCTGTTTCAAATTTAGGTAGTTCATGGATCCTTTATTACAAATTAAGGTAGTGAGTGGATCCTTTATATCAAATTTAGAGTATATTGATCCTTCATTTCAAGTTAAGGTATGGATGCTTTATTTTAAATGTAGGTAGTCTATGCACCCTTTATTTCAAATGTAGGTAGTATATGCACCCTGTATTACAAATTTACGTAGTGTGTGGATCATTGATTACAAATTTAGATAGTGTGTAATCATAATTTCAAATTTATGTGACTGAGTGGACCCTTTATTTTATATGTAGATAGTGTAGGGATCCTTTATTTCAAATTTGGTAGTGCATGGTCTCTTTCACCATCCTACATACATTTTATTTTTAGAGAATATGGATGCTTTTATTTCAAACTAAGGTAGGGTACGGTCTCTCATCAAATAACCTTTCATTATCCTAATAATAATGAATTGGAAATAACAGAAGTATATGTTTGAGATTATCACCCCCAGAATTTGAGATAACGGATCCATACACTACCTAAATCTGAAATAAAGGATCCATACACTACCTACATTTCAAATAAAGAACTCATACAGTTCCTATACCTACATTTGAAATGACACATACACTACCTACTTTTGAAAAAAAATATCCATACACTGGCTAAATTTGAAATAAAGAATCCATACATCACCTACTTTCCAAATAAAGGATCCATACACTACCTACATTTGGAATGAAGAACCCATGCATACACTACCTGAATCTGAAATAAGGGATCCATTTACCTACACCTACATTTGAAATGGAGAATCCAGAAACTACCTTAGTCTGGAATGAAGGAAAATGAATTTGAAATAACAGATCCATACACTACCTGAATTTTTAAATAAATAAGGATCCATACATTACGAAAAGGATTCCACTACCTAAATTTGAAATAATACAGTAGGTACATTTGAAATAAAGGATTCATACAATACCAACATTTGAAATAAAGGATCCATACACTACCTACATTGAAATAAAAGATCCAGGAACTACCTAAATTTGAAATGAAGGATCCACAAACAATCTAAATCGGGAATAAAGGATCCTTACACTACCAACATTTGAAATAAATGATCCATCCCCTCCTATATGCTTTCATACTATGCGGAACATGGAGTCCGGAAATCTTAAATTGGAGTGTCACAATGGTTTCATAGTGAATTAATATCGAAAATTCATATTTGAAAATAAAAACAACTGTTTACAAACGTCTTATGAGATCAATAAAATATCAGTGTGTCTTAAAATAAACTCATGTAATAAACAAAGAATATCATAACCTTGAACAACATATTTCATACATTTTAAGCAACTATCATAAACATCAAATAATCCCTCAATTTAGGAAAAGTCTTCGTGTTTATAACATACCAGCCGTAGATAAAATATTGCATTTTATGTCTTATTAGCATATAAAACACTTGAGAAAAGCAAACACCCACGCTGCGCTTCTCGTGAATCTCGTGTTGCTTTTCTATCATGCTCGTGGGTGTTTTGTGATCATGCTTTATATGGCTAATAATAATAAGACACTCATACAGGATATGTTCCGTTAATCAACCGTAGTTACCGATGCTTTCAGGGCTGGTAACAACGATTTCGACAGTGGTTATCTGCTGGTGACCACGGTTGGGATTTATTTACGGAACACCAATCATTTGTCAAATGTCAGTGATCACTTCCATGTGTTTTTTATTTTGGTTGTTAATTTGTTACAGTATTTTTGTGTATTGCTCTAGTTGCATTTCATATTCGTTTTTTATCTACATCCATTACATACTTATTAATATATGATGGATGGTGATGCAGCTTTGTTTTTATTCAATGAAGTTCTGAATTCTGATTCTAGTACAAGTAGTGAAGATGAAGTTCAGGCTAGAGGACCGATGAGTAAGTTTTTTATATATTGGAATGATCAGATGATTAGAGTTCCGAGTATATAGTACTTAATAACCTCAAACTTATTTTCTAATACTTTTTATTCAACAGTTCCTCACCCCAGGGTACAGGGATATATCGAAGAGGTGGTTGACCACTATTCCGATGAAGAGTTCAGGGAAAACTTCAGGATGAATAGGCCTACCTTCAATCATGTACTCCTATTGATTAATGAACAAATCTCATCAGATATTGTAGATAAAGGAAGGCATACCATACCGGCAAAAGCCCAATTATTAATTGCTCTTTGGCATTTTGGAACCCCAGATTCCTACAGGTAAGAATTATTAATACATATATTCTTATATCTATCAAATTGTTATTATTTCTCATTCTCATTAGTTTAAGATCCATATGTGGCCGATTCAATATTGGTAGAGCTACAGCATTGAGAACAGTTAGAAGAGTAGCTGAAGCACTATTTTCTTTGAGCAAAACTATTTGTAAATGGCCCACAGGTGAATACATAGAAGAAGTAATGAATGGCTTCACACAAATGGGATTTCCTAATACCATTGGATGTATTGATGGAATGCATGTGAGAATCCCGAAACCCAAGGACCATGGATTGTCATACATAAACAGAAAAGGATTTCCAAGTATTATCTTGCAAGTGTTCCTCTAAATTTTTTGACATTTATCAGTGTGCTAGAAAAGTCGTTTGATGACATGGGTATGAATTAATGAACAGAATAAAACTAGGAAATTGATACTTTTTTGTTAGTTACAAAGAATATGTAGTAACTCCTGACCATGTGACTCTAGAACCATTAAAGTATTTTTGCTTTTCTAAAAGTTTCATATTTTGTCCTATCACAATCACAAAAGTAAAATTTTAAAATTGATTTTTCAGGCTGTATGTGATCACCCAATGAAATTCACTCATTGCTATGCTGGAGAAGTGGGATCAAACCATGACGCAACAGTCCTGAGACGTAGTGAAATCTGGACATACATGAATAATGGAAAGTTTCCAAATAATACTCATTTGATAGGAGACAAAGCTTATCCATGTCTGCAGGAATTGATACCACCGTACAAAAACAATGGCCACTTTACTGATGCCCAGAAGAATTTTAATTTTTTGTTATCGAGGACGAGAGCAACTATAGAGCGATCTTTCTGTCTTCTGCAAAAAAGATTTAGGTGTCTGAAAGAATTGCTAGATATGCAGTGTTTGGAATGGGCTCCAAAATATGTCATTGCATGTTGTGTGTTATACAATATATGCATTTTACAAAATGATATAATTGATTTTGAATTTAATCCTGCTGAAGATGAAAATGATGATCCACATATTCCTGAAATTCCTGGGACAGACAAAGGAATCGTTTAGGCATACAAAATGAGCTATGTCTATGTCAAATGAGCTATGTCAACAATTAGTTGTTCCAGATTGATTTCAATAAAAAATTAAAATAAAAATTTTAAACAAATAAATTTTTGATTTACTCCAGACATTTTTCTCGTTCAACCAATATTCACAAGAAATGTATTTTTACGCAGGCAATTAAGATTTGATATCAATTGACAGGAAATGTTTTTTTGTAATGAAGGAAGTACAATGGAAAAAATATATATATTTGAATAACATAATCATCAAGTGTTTAGAAAACTAACCAAAATTAAGATCACAGATTCTTAGGACAATTAACTCTGAAATAGCACAGTCTGCAATTCATTGACTAGAAAGCAAAATATATTCTTGGAAAATAAAACTTTACAATAAATTTTTAAAAACACAAAATGAATAAATATATTCTGGAAAATAAAACTTAATTTATGTCAGCAGTTCTTGGCATATTTCCTAATAAAGTTGAGCCAGCATAAAATCGTCAATCTTTATCTTTTGTTATTTTCTTTAAACCACTCAAATATTTCTTTTCAGTTTCATTTTTCTTCATGCCGCTTTTGCTTTCTGATTTCTATCCTGCAGCAGTAAATGATGGTTTAATTTTTCTTTTCTCCCCAGTAGATAAATTTTTCTTTTTGTTACCATCTTCTTTTTCTGTAGTGCAATTGTTGATGTCCATAAGTTTTCTTTTGACAGAATCAGCAGTGCTGGAGGCTGTGGCTATTGGAACAAAATGAGGATATTTCCAGTACATTTCTTGAAAGTCTTCATAAAACTTCCACGTTATTTTCGAGTTTCCTGTTTTATTCAACTCTGTCCTCACTTTATCATAAGTTTTTCTTAAATTTCTCCACTTTTCATCACACTTCACTCCAGATTTGTTATAACCAAACTTGCTCAATTCCAAACTTATTATTTCCCAGACTTTCTTTTTTGTAAAGCTAGGCGAATCAAATTTGTTTTTCTTATCTTTATAAATGTCTATTAAAAGTTTGACAGTGTTATCTGTCCATAACTCTGTGTGTGTCTTGGAACTAGATGATGATATATGCCACATTATTATTCGGTTGGCTCGATGATGAAAGACTTGAACATTCAGAATCCTTCACATTGTTTTCAGCAATATAAATCTTTCTTGTTTCATAAATCACATTAACATTTTCAGAATCTTTCAAACATTCATGTTCTGCCAGTATTTGATTTTCTATTAGAGTGGCCAAAGTTCCTAATTCCTGTGCGCAGTAGGCACAAGCGAAGGATGTATTATCCTGAAAAAAAAATCATCATTAAAATTAAAATGTATCGAATAATATTAATCTACCTCAGTGAACGAATCCATCACAGTCAATAATGAAAAAGGTTTTGTAAATATATAACCTAAAACTAAACAATAATAAACCAAAGTTACCATAGAAAATCGACGGTCGTTCTGGTGACAGGACATCTACCGGTTTTTCAGCAACCAAGTTCCGTAAATAACAATTGTTTCAGGAACCAACCGAACATTTCATATTAACGGAATGGAAAACTAGTAACCGAAGTAACCAAGTTGATTTACGGAACATATCCACAATAAATTTATTTGCTCTTTGGCTCAGTTGCTATTTTCATCAATAGATGTCTCTAGCTCGATATTTCCGACTATGAGGTTTAATACTAAGCAAAACGCACTCTACCATTATGAATTTTGAAAATGATATCGTCAAGTCACTACTCCGAATAGTCAAGTGTTGATTCTCTTTAACGTTTTCATTTAATAGAACTAACAGGGTTACGACGAAACATCCATTTTGAAATTCATCTCAAGGACATTTATTTAGGACCAGAATTGCCAACCAATAGGTTTGTTCGCGTTCACAAAACAAACGGTCCGAAACCATCAGGAGCATGCGCAGTTTCACAGAACTGTCCCGAAATAGTTCGTTCTGTGAAACTGCGCATGCTCCTGATGGTTTCGTACAGTTTGTTTTGTGAACGCGAACAAACCTTATAAAATTTGCATCAGAAAATCGAAGAAGTGGATGACATTCTCACTTGAAACAACTCAAACTCAAGGATTCGTGATTGATATTTGTCAACAAATAGCTCATTTCATAAAAATTGAGCCATGTGGCTTGGTTATTTGGTTTACTAGGACGGTACCAAATGTTCACAAATAGCACTTTTAACTAATATGCAGAATCATAATTATCTGGAAAATTCTTTTTTTTGTTCAAAATTTAATAAGTTTATTCTCGATCATGGTTGCTTCTCAAACGTATGCCTGAGGGGTGATCAATAGGCCTTTTCATTATAGAAAATTATTTGTGCGCATGCCTCAACTTCCGCCATGTTTTTCGGACACTTTATACGTGTTCTTATGGGATATGTCGCAGCGATACACGTAGTAAAACATTTTCGGAGAACTTATATTATTTTATTAGTTTTCCCTAGTATCGAATATCGTGGAAAACTAATTAAATCAACAAAACAAAAACATCTAAAAATTTGTCTTAAATCTGCTGAATGTGATTTGTGGGTTGAAATATGTGGACGAGGTGATGGTCGATTCGAACTGATTGATCATTTTAATAAAGATATTTGTTCACTTCACTTCGTAGGAGAAAGTGGTACAACAACAGAACATCCGTATCCCACCAGTTGTGCAAAAAAAAAATAATCAGGTAATTTTTTGATCCATTTAATTGTTAATGTAATAGTTTGTGCTGTAACCTCAAATGATGAATATTTTTTACAGGTAGAAGTAGCAAAGATCTGTTTAGCTTTACTATTGATAATTTGAATTTTTCGATTATTTATCTTTATTTTTCATTTAATTGCAATGATAATTAGGGTAATAACCCGTGTTGTCACATATTACTAGTGTCGAATTTTCCATCCTATTTATTATATATAATATATATATATATATATATATATATATTTTATCATTTTAATATTAATATTATATACATTAATAAAATATATATATTTATATATAATAGATATATATATATATATATATATATATATATATATAGAAAATAAAATTATAGATGTCATATCTATAATTTGATGCTTTTCATATATATATATATATATATATATATATATATATTGAGATGCGGTTATACTCGAAAATTTACTTCGACTTCCTCGGAAAAAAAAATATGAAAATTCACTTGTGGCAACGAACTCACTTTCTCTAGATCATTTCAAAATTATGAAGAAACATTTATCAAATTAACAAAAGCATCTCTGGAAATTCAAATTATTTTTGTGGTAATGTGTTTTTTCATATTGGTATTACTGACTTTATTGTCACGTTCCATGTAGGCAACACTGATATTATTTTTTGAGGTTCTGTTTTGTTTACTTGTATTTGTTGGTGTCCCTGCTTGTCTCTTTTTGATAGTGAAGTTGAGTGCAAAATGGTAGGTTATTGATGATATAATTTATTTTCCTGGGTCATCCTCTTATAAGTAACCGATAATTATAAATAATTTGCAATTTTCCAAACCTTATTCACTGTATTGAATAGTTCCATACATATTTCATTCATAACATGGAGAACATATTTTGTGACATATCCAACATTCTACTTAGGTTATATTTATACGTGGGTAAGATCTTCAAAGTCCATTCGGAAGAAAAAATATTGTTTTTTTATAAGATCCTGACCAAGAAAATGTAATATTGTTCATATAGAATAATTGTAAACATAACCTTTATGAATTTTAGGCTCGAGGTCCAAAGAAGCACTTGAAACGTTTAAATGCCCCCAAAGCATGGATGTTGGACAAATTGGGGGGTGTGTTTGCTCCCCGACCATCCACCGGTCCCCACAAACTACGCGAATCTTTGCCTCTGGTAATCTTCCTCCGTAACAGGCTGAAGTATGCTTTGACCAATAGTGAGGTTACCAAAATTGTAATGCAAAGGTTAATTAAGGTAGATGGGAAAGTAAGAACTGACTCTAACTACCCCGCTGGATTTATGGGTGAGTTATATCATTACGTATGAAAGTGAATAATCTTGTGGTAATTTTGATTAACTATCTCCATTCTTGATTGTATCAGCAGTATATATGTATTATCATCTGTTGAACACGAATCAGACTAAATTATTTAAGTTACTCCTTAAGCTGGCAACTTTCTGCTACAAACTTCGATCCAAGAAACACTATTGAGATGTTTCATTGACAATAATATTGAGACTGATTGGGAAAAAATGCAGTTTAGAGAGAATTCACAAATTAAAAATAAAAATTGTAAATAAACAAGCCTTCTTAACCCAAAAAAAAAAAAATCCGGAGGTTAGTCATAAATAAAATAAAATGTTTTTTTAAATCCATTATTTTCACGACTGTAAATATCCAGTACTTAGACTCCACGATTTGGGGCATGTCGTTGGGTGAAACTGTCATATTTTTGCCTTCTAAACACAAATCTGAAGTCAAAACGTGGCATTCTCCAATACTCTCCGAGACACGAGCTTCCAGAAGTACAAAAAGCCCTATTTTTCAGCGCTATTTTCGGACACTGAAAACACTCACCATTCATCCTTCTAACTAAAAAACATACACACCCTTATTCACGTGTTTTTTGTACTTTTTGTACGTAAAACTGACTTTTTCTAAAATATCCACTTTTTTCACCGTTCCAGAGTTACAGCACATTTAAAAAAAAAAAAACTCATTTTTAAGCACCGTTTTTTCGCACAAAAATCACTCAAAATGCCTCCTTCTTTTTACCAGCACAAACAATACACCCTAAATCACTTATTTTTGACATCTTTGCAAAATACGTAGTTTTATCGAAAATCCTCCTACACAGTTCCAAATAAATAATATTCGTTCCTTTGACAGAAGACATTTAGTAACTTTGCCTTATTTTTCATGTTGGCAATAAGTGAAGCACCGCCAACTTTTCGAATTCAAATGTGAGCAATAGTTTCCCCTTCATTTATGTGTGCAATTGTTGTGGGCTGTGATTCATTTATTACCAACATGAAAAATAAGGCAAAGTTACTAAATATCTTCTGTCAAAAGTATGACAATTGTTGATTTGGAACTATGTAAGTAAGAGGATTGATTTCGATAAAAACGACGATATTTTGTGCAAAGTTGAGCCGAAAATAAGTGATTTAGGGTGTATTATTTATGCTGGTAAAAAGCAGGAGGCATTTTGAGTGATTTTTGTGCAAGAAAACGCTTCTTGAAAATTAAGTTATTTTTTTTTTGAAAAAGTGGTGTAACTTGGGATCGGTATGAGACCGCCGCATTTTTTTCCAGATTCGTGTTCAGGAGGCAAAAACACGTAAGAAAAGTATTTTCCCCATATTCAGAGTGCATGTGTGGTGTAACTAGATATTTACCGCAAATATTTTGTCCTCGTTGACCATGACATGTTATTGCACAAATTGCAGTTTTATGGTGTGTGAGGCTTTGCATTGAATTGGGTTAGATATTACCTGGCTGATCATAGTCAGCTGGTCAGTGTGAATGCAATAAATTCTGATAAAAAACTTGGAGTACCACAAGGCTCTGTTTTGAGACAGACCCCTTTTGTTTCTAGTTTTTATAAATGATCTTCCAAAATTTTGTAGAAAAGCTTCCATTACTTAAATCTTTGCTGATGACACTAATATCTTGGTATCTGAGGGTACTATGTTTAAAGCATTTCACAGAGCTCAGGAAGTAACAGCTCAAATTTCTGAGTGGTGTTCTCTAAATGGCCCACTGCTAAATCTCAAATGATCAACTTTGTTACTAAAAATACAATAATTTGGTTAAATTAAATAATGAAACTATCAAGTAAATTGTACTAGATTTGTAGGGGTTGATATTGATGATAAACGTACCTGGAAGTACCATGTTGATAGTGTTAACTTAAGCTTAGTAAACATATATATTTACTTCGTCAGTTGAGACTAAATGTCTCTCTCGGTGTTCTCAAACTTTTATACCATAGTTTAATTCAATCTGTTATTTCCTATTGGCAATTGGAATTTTGGCAGGTACATCGGCAAGTGAACATTGCAGGCCATTATTAATGCATTGTAATTTATTGATGATGCCTTGTTTGTATTTTTACCAAACTTTGATATATATTAAAAACGATATTTCAATTTTTCCAAAATCTTCGAACTTTTCACAATCAATAAATCTTAACTATATCAACCATATAGAAGATTGACAGTATCTCAGAATCATGTGCTGTGGGGTAAAACTATATAATAAACTTAGTGATGTCTTGAAAAGGTGACTTAAATTTTTTACTGCAAAAAGCTTACTACTCTGTTGATGAGCTTCTCTTAGAATCCTGGTTGTTCAAAAACAATTGTATTCTTAATTAGTTGTCTGTTAATATATGAATTGTGTAGTAAACCTTGTACAATATTATCTTTTCAATGTTTGACCAGTTGAATTTGCTAGTATTTTGCATGATGTTATGATTTTTCTAGTGTCATTGTGAAAGAAAACTTCAATAAATGTTTGATTGATAATCAGGGGTGATAGTTAACAGCCCATTGCCACCTTTTTTTATCAGTTACATATCAATAGTTTAATATAAGTTGATGTTATATTTTTTATTTCCAGATGTCATTACAATTGAAAAAACTGGAGAATTCTTCAGACTGATCTATGACGTTAAAGGAAGATTTGCTGTACATCGTATTACTTCTGAAGAAGCAAAGGTAAATATGAAATATCAATTCAAAGTGAAAAGATATTCTGTAAAATATAATTTTTCAAGGTCTACACCATTTTCTTTGCAGTGGAATTTTAATTATGAACACTCATGTTTGTGTATATTTTTGATGACTCAAGTAGGCACAGTCAATTCATGACAGAAATATGATTGAATCCTTACTCATCTGACATGTGTCTTTATTGCATTTCAAAGCATAAATACTTATCCACCTTGTTTCAAAGATGTAAATTTTTTTTAGTACAAATTGTGCAAAGTCAAGAGGGTGCAAACTGGTCCCAAAGGAATTCCATTTTTGGTGACACACGACGGACGTACTATCCGTTACCCCGACCCAAATATCAAAGTAAATGACACAATCCAGTTGGAGATTGCCACATCCAAAATCCTTGACTACATCAAATTCGAATCTGGTAACCTGTGTATGATTACTGGAGGAAGAAATTTGGGGCGTGTAGGAACAGTTTTGAACCGTGAACGTCACCCAGGATCCTTTGACATCGTACACATTAAGGATGCCAATGGTCATGTATTCGCTACTAGGTGAGTGGAAAATGATGTCGTAAACTTTGAAAACAAATCATTATTAGTTTTCAAATCCAAACCCTCGCTTTCCTAAGAATGGGAACATGAATCATTGAAATTTCTTTCTTTCCATTAATGAAGTTTCACTTGGTTCGACGAACACAAAGTAGTAATAAATAAAGTTGAATTTGCTGTATCTGGGCTCCACCTCCAATCTTAATGATTTTTGGGGTATCTACATATTTTTGCGCCTGACTCAAAACTTTGCAATCAACTCGAATATTTTAAGAGTTATGGCCGTCATTTTGGTTGCTTTTTTTTCTCACATTAAATTATCACTGGAAATTGTCGAGTACTACTTCATATACTTAATAAACAACAATTATTTTATTATTCCCAAATTGAATCACGCTGCGCTATGGCATTGCCTTTTGGGGAAACTCGTGTTTTTTGCAATAAAGTATTTCTATCCCAGGAGCAGCGTGTGATGCAATATATTGCTTTCAAGCCCTCGAATTTTTCTTGTAAGGATCTCTTTAGATATTATAAAGTTCTTACACTACGGTCCCTTTTTATATATGAACAGTCTCTATGTTTTTAAAAATATACATACATTCCCGTCGAATTCAAGTAAACATTAGACATAAATCAGATCTAAGCATGACCCAGCCACAACTGCATATTACTAGTATATCGCCATCATTTCTCGGCCCAAAACTGTATAACCATCTGCCCATATCGATAAAAAGCTGCTTAACTGAGAGAAAGTTTAGAAATGATCTGAAACTTCTCTGGAATGTTTTAATAATAACTTTTAAATAATAATTGTGATATAACGAATGAGAGTGAGCTAGTGTGAGTAGTTTTTAGTTTTAGTCTTTAGTTTTTTTTTTTAGTTTTAGTAAATTGAATTGAATGTACCTGACGACTCCTATACAATTTGAGAAACTGTCGAAAGGATATTAAAGTAATTTGATTTGTTAATAAAATCTGTCTGATATATTTTGAAACTCCATTGTATTTATGTTTAGAGGTTAAAAATTAGTGTTATTAAAGACACTATTTTTTTGCAAATACGATCTCTTTTGGAGGATCAAAATATATTAGGAAAGGTCAATTATAAATGGTATAAATAATGAGATGTAATTAGAATTATTATTTACAAAAAAAAATTGTTGACCACTGAAGAGCCATAACTGCTTAAGTATTGAGAGCAGAAAGTTTGGACTTTATTATTCTAAAATCGTGTAATAAAATTCAAACTACAACACTTTCATTAAAATGGTTTAAAATATTTTTTTTAGCAATGATTTCAATAGAAAATCAAATAACTATCCATATAAAAATGCAAATTTTCACTTTCAGATTTTTTCTTTTGAGGTTGGGTCCTTTCACAATATATATCAATGTCCAGCGTGGCTTTAGCCGAGGAAGTAGTTGTTTTCTGTTAGATATTACAAAAAATAATTTCATTATTGTTGTAGATTTTTCATAATTACCACAAAAATCTTTCTATATATTCAATTGAGAATTAGAATGTTTCTCTTTTCTCTTGTATTCCTGGGCAAATTCAGAACTAATTCACATTTCCAAGAAAAGGGAAAAACAGAAAATACAATTGGAGTTGAAATATTGGGAGTTTATGGTTTGGGCAAGCTTTTGATATCTATCTACCTTGAAAATAGTATTCAGAACTAATTGAATTAGCTACTTGATAGTTATTTATTTATTTTGATGGATGGTTTAAAAGTTTTACTTTGGTGTTCATGATATTTGTGTTTTATATGCTAAAGTTGGTGTCTGAATCTTTCAACAATAAAAAATTAAATTCAATTGAAAATTGAGAGGAATTATTTTTCTAAATTGGAAAATCTGTGATTAAAATAAAGCTATTTTTTGTGATATCTTACAGAAAAAAAACTTCTAGGACTGTTTTTTTGAGCTGGTATATTAGGTATTTTTAGTATTCAGAACTAATTGAATTAGCTACTTGATAGTTATTTTTTTATTTTGATGGATGGTTTAAAAGTTTTACTTTGGTGTTCATGATATTTGTGTTTCATATGCTAAAGTTGGTGTCTGAATCTTTCAACAATAAAAAAATAAATTCAATTGAAAATTGAGAGGAATTATTTTTCTAAATTGGAAAATCTGTGATTAAAATAAAGCTATTTTTTGTGATATCTTGCAGAAAAAAAACTTGTAGGACTGTTTTTTTGAGCTGGTATATTAGGTATTTTTTCTTTGTTTCAGGTTGAACAATGTTTTTATTATTGGAAAGGGTGCTAAGGCATTCGTGTCCCTCCCAAGAGGAAAGGGTATCAAACTGTCGATAGCAGAAGAAAGAGATAAGAGGTTGGCTGCCAAAACACATTAATGATAATGTAATATAATACATTTGACATTAAAAAATAAAACACTAGTTATTTTTGTTATTTATTTGAAACAATACTAAAATGATGATACCCTTCTTGTCATTGATGAACAAACTGATTTTATACATCAGAAATACCAAAAAATTGATTACTGTTTAAAGTGCTTCTATGCAAAAAAATTGAGAATTTTTATTATATGAAAGATACAAAAATTATTTTTTAGTATGCAAGTTGAACTGAAAAAAAAAGAATGCAAATTTGAGGTTTCCAATATTTTCTTGTACAATTTATTTTATGGAAATAATATTAGTCAGTTGTATGCAACTTGGGTTGAAAATTACATAATACATTTTTAAAAACTTAGTTTTTGTTTGAAGGAACTAAACAATGAAAGTATCTTGAATTTTAGCAGAAATTAATAATGTTCAACCACTAGCAATTCAGATAAAAATTCTGAATAGATTCTAAACCTAAGCACAAGCCTTTGTTGGCTATTTTGAATGGACAAACAATTATTGATCTGATCTTGAAAACCTCAAACAAATTTTGGTAATTTTCTGACTAAAGACTTGTTAAATTTCGAACAAAACTTTGTAATCTATGGCCCTAAACCAACACCCCCTATTAGTAGATTCGGACCATATACAGTGCTTCTCAAAAGTCCCCTCCCCCTTCTTATTTTTGGAATGCTTATACATAAACAAGTGAAATTTGGAAACTGAATATTAAAGGTTGTAATCTTCCCTACTAGTGATGATAGATGACAAAATCATCAAAGATGACGTCACAAGGCCATTGTGACCAATAATTTTAAATGGAACCCTACGGCAAGCGACACCTCTTTCAGAAGGTATCGAAAAAACCTATTCAATGATACTAATTTTTTTTGTGTTTATGGCAGTTTTGGCAACTTGCTTTTAAAAAACGCAAAGCTGTGATGAATTGAATCAGTTAATACTAAAATTCAAGCTCCGCCTCTGGATTGTTGTCAAATAAGCTGACGTTTTTGTTAGTCTCCCTAATTCGACGTTTTTGTAATTGTCCAAATTTTTGTACATTTAATAATTTGTGTATTCTTGATCGAACGTTTAACTGTTTTAGCAGCTTTTGGTACTTTTAATATTTTTGTACATATTAATAATTTGTTGAACTGTTGTGAGCCGAACGTTTAAGTGTTTCAAGAAGCGAAATGGTACGTGCTTTAGGTGATAAAGTAGCAGCGATCATAATTCTTGGTGAAACTGGACAAAATATTCATGCAGCAGAACGCATTTTTAATGAGAGGTTTCCCGATCGCACTCGTTTCGAGGACTTATTTAAGGGAGCCTCTTCGTAAGTTTGAAACAACGGGTAGTATTAATGATGCAAAACGATCTATCAGACCACAAATTTCTGATGAGAAAAAAATTGATATACTGGCAGAAGTAATAGTCAATCCTACTTCTTCAACAACTCACGTTGCATCTACCTGTGAAGTCAGTTGGAGTACAGTACACAGGGTGTTGAAAAAAAACAAATTTCATCCATACAAATTAAAAATGGTTCATTAACTCTCAGACGACAACCCAGACCGAAGACTAGAATTTTGTGAAAATATGGAAACTAAAATTAACCAACAGCCAGACTATGCCAAAACAATTTGTTTTAGTGACGAAAGTACTTTCTATCTAAATGGAAATGTAAATACACATAATGTGAGGTATTGAGTGACGAAATCCTCACCTGTTTCGGAAACACATACCCTATTTCCCAGAAGGTGAATGTTTGGGCAGGTATCCTGGGAAACCAAATCGTTGGCCTCTTTTTCAAATACTAATTTAACTGGTGAGGTTTATCTGAGCTGTTGCAAAACGCAATAGAACCGCTAATCCTTGAAATTTTGGAAGATAATCCAGATGAATTCGGGAATTTGGAAATAACATTCCAACAGGATGGTGCTCCTCCACACTATTACGGTGCAGTAGGACGGTATTTGGATGAGGAGTATCGTGGTAGATGGATTGGACGACGAGGTTCAACGGAATGGCCAGCTTGATCACCGTACCTCACATCATTGGATTTTTTTCTGTGGGGGTACCTTAAATCGGAGGTTTACGCCACTGAACCTGACAATATTGACGTTTTAAAACAACGTATTGTTGCAGAATGTGAGGCTGTTTCCGCAGACACATTTGCAAAAGTACGAGAAGAGTTTAAAAATAGGATATTTCTCTATCAGGAAGTGAATGGAGGTCACTTCGAGCAATTTCTTTAAGTAGATACTGATTCATAAATCTGTAATTAATATCATACTGAATGGAATTTAAATTTTAATGTTTACTAATGAGCCATTAAAACTGCCATAAACACAAAATTAGTATCATCGAATAGGTTTTTTCGATACCTTTTAAAAGAGGTCGTGTCGCTTGCCCTAGGGTTCCATTTAAAATTATTGGTCACAATGGCCTTGTGACGTCATCTTTGACGATTTCGTCACTATTAGTAGGGAAGTTTACAACCTTTTATATTCAGTTTCCAAATTTCACTTGTTTATGTATAATCATTCCAAAAATAAGAGGGGGGGTGGGGACTTTTGAGAAGCACTGTATGAACTTTCTTAGTACTTTATTATATAGGTATTTTTATTTATTTAAAACTATATGTAGGTGTACTTGTATTATCACAACAATCAATTCAATATCTTTAAAATTAGATTCATGTATTTCAATATTAATATTACATAGTCGATTAGAATATTTGATTTTCAAAAATGTGTTTTACCTCTGTCAAGTTCGGAGATGGGCCAAATCGGCAATGGTTTGTGATTCATTGTTAATCAAAACTAGTAAAACAATATTTAAAAAAAAATGCATAAAGTTCTAATGGGATTTCAACTAGAAAACACAGCAGTTCTGTCATTGTCTAACGATATATAGTTAGTTGGTCAATGTCTGTGGATAATGCATTGGATGCAATTCGCGAAGGCCCTCTATTGAACTTTCAGGGAAACTGTACTTTCGTTTCATTTAAGAAAAAAGCAGTAAGGAAAAATGTCCAATATGATTCGTGCTAAATTTGTTCCATCTCACTCGGACATCGAATATCTCATTTTTTATTGGGTACCAACAGACTAACGCCATCTACTGATGGGCCCCATCTTATCCAAAGATGTTTGACTGAACACAGCAATTCTGTAGGAAATGCTAAAAATGTTACAGGTAACTAACTTTGAACATTTCTAAGTTTCGCTAACCGTTCATAGATGACGCGGTAAAATTTATAGGGGTACCATTGTTTCTAGAGATAGAAGAGGTACTGGTGAAATACACCATGTTTCAGTTTCATTTATATTTCTCAAATATATGATTTCAATTATTGATGTGTTTCCCTTCGGAACCATTCTACGGATCCTGCTGTCATCTATACGTCGTCGCTGTCACCTAAATTGGATTATTACAGAAATCCGCTGGTGGACATTGTGAAGTTCTATAGTTGGTTCATAGATAGCAGGCTCTACTTTAGCGTTTTGCCATTCCGTTCATCACAATTATAGTGAAAATAACCGAAAAACGGAATTTTACATTTGTATTGATTATATGTTTGTAATTGTACCAAGATTGAAATATTTTGTTTTTGATGCACATACATTCAGTATCTAGATTGCTACTCTAGGTATTCTCTATAAACAACTATTTTTCATATAGATTGTGTCCTGAAGTTCTTCTATCAACTCATTGGTGGAAAAGTTATTCTATCAACTCATTGGTGGAAGCTGTTCTGTCAATTCGGATTTCGGGTATTTACATTGTTCTTCGCTCTATTGTTCATTACTCAGAATTCAGAATACAACTATTAAAAATCGACAGGACTGATGATGAATCATCCACTACTAGGATCAAACGTTCAATAATCTCAGAAGCAAACATTTGATAGTTTTTCCACCATTCTTGGAGTTTACCTACAATTTCTGTATATTAATCACTCATGAAGATTCAACATATATTAATATTAAAAAAAAAACAATTATACGCCTTTTTATCATTTGTATGTTATTTATACCAATTCATTAATTAAATACATCTATCATATCTATTTGAATATGGAGGCTTTCATGTATTACCTAAAATAAATTCGTGAATCCTGGGACATAAAAAAACTAATTTAATAATTTTTTAGCTTTAAAATCATTTCCATTTGAATGAAGGTTACCCCTTTTCTTCAGGTTATCGTACTAGCTCATAGATGGCAGTTGTGGAACTAATTGTTTAATTGATTTAAATTCATTGCTATTGATTATTTCATTATAACAAATGACACAAACAGTCTTGGTTTCTCGATTGTTGAAAGATTTGATGGTTGGCACTCTCATATGCTTTCATTCATCAGATGAGATATCTGAAGGAATCTAATATATCGAATATTTTTCATTCTTTCTACCGATTCATAGATGACAGGTGGTGTACAAAAATTCAATTAATAATGTCAAGTTTTCGAAAAAACCCTTACAATGATAACAAAATGCTGCAGTAGGTTTATCTTGATTTAAAAAACTTTTTAACGTTATAGAATTAATTAGAATTTGCATAGTGTAGGAAACAGTCAATAAACCTTTCAAATCAACTCATTTGATAACTTTTCAATTCATTAGCTGATAATTATTAATGAATCAGCAATACCACTTCGTTTAATCCCCCGTGCCCAGTTTGGGCGATGCATGGAGCCTCAATTAGTGACATATTCCAGAAGTTTTTGATTGATTTAAGTGACATTTGCACTACGAATATGAATATTTCAAATGCGTGTCATGCCGCTGAATAATGTATCTGATTAAAACTTTACAGACTATTCAAATTCGTGGTATTGAATTTTCAATTCCTAATTCGGGATTCAATTTGGATTTATTTCCATTCCATTTAGTGAGTGGACACCGAACAATATTTTATACTCTCGTCATTCTAAGAATTCAGATATGACATTATTAGTCAGTTATTGTGCGCAAAAAAGGAGAAAGAATACGGTATAAAGTTTGCAGGAAAAGTTATACTTCTTATAGCAAAAAAACGATTGCGCGATCAGTAGGAAAGGAAAATTTCAGAGTTTATTTATTGATTCTGAAATTGCCACCAATCAATCAATCAAATGGGACATATTTTCACTTATAATATCACAAGAGCTTAAAAAATTCCAGGAATAATTTACGCCCGTGTGGTATTTGGTAAGAAAATTTTCCCCCAAAATTTGGAATAAAATTATAAATCAAACCTGACATTTTAAATTAGTTTCACTGGTTGCGAAGTCGGCCAAGGTATTGTTGTAGTTGACATATGTTGATTTGTCATTTTTGTTTAAACGGTTATGACACAGTAGTTGTCAATTACTAGTTCCAAGCGTATGTACGTTGAGTTTAATAAAAGTGAGTTCATACAGGAAGTAAAATAAAATAAGAAATAAAATGAAGTAAAATAAGAAGTAATAATTTCCAGAGTGTTTATAGAGCTGAGTAAATTAATGTAAAAAGTAAGAAAGCTGTCAATCGAAATTTGGGATTTTATGTTGTTACCTCAAACTTCAATGATGAATACTCGAAAATTTGGTTCCCGTTATTGTTTATTGAGTAAAATATAAGCCATTGTTGACAACACTACCAATATTATGAAATCTAGTAATTCAAAGACAAAAAGAAATTCAAAAAAATGCCAGTGAACACACCGTTTTCCGGTTATGAAAACAAAAATATGATGATGACTGCTATTTATATCATATCATGTATCATCCTATCTCCTCAATTTGTCTAAATTATTCAATATGTACATATGCCTAACAACTTGTCAAGTAAAATAAAATAAAAGATAAAAGTTAACCATCTTTTATTTTACTTCTTATTTTATATTACTTCTTATTTTATTTTATTTCTGTATAAACCTGTTATGGATGTTGTGTAGTTTTAACTTTTTAAATTACTAATTTTATTTCTTATTTTATTTTACTTGCTGTATAAACTCACTATAAGTGTATATAATTTGGTAAATAAAATAAAGTTATTAGAAATCAAAAGCAAGTGTATGTTTGTTGAATTTTCTTGTTGAATTTTGCAACGAAAAGTTGCATAATATTCATGAGTGTATGGGTGTCGTACAACTGGCTAATATACTGGAGGACTATGCGTTTAATATGAAAAAGAAAAACTTTGGGTAAACCTGCAGCAAAGTGAAATGTCACCGATTTTGACAACATTTTCACAGATGCTTTAGAATACGCTAAACTTCGTTGAGCAACCAAAACTTTTCCGCGGAAAGTGTCAAAAATATTTTTTTTGTTAAAAAATTCAAAATTTCATGGCATTTGGGTATCAATGAACTGTTGTAAAATAATCATTTCACAATTATTCACGAAACAAGCAGTATTAAGAACTAGACTTTATAAATGCGATACTAGAAGATATTTTTTAAATGTCCCGCAGAAAGTTTGGATAAATTTGGAAGTCTTTTCATTTGAGTAAAGAGGAAATAAGATTTGAGATGATTGTCAATAATGTTAAAAATGCAATGTTGCCAAATGTAAAAAAATGTCCGATAGACATCAAGAGTTAACATTCATCCAATTAAATAATTTATTGTGATAATTATAATTATGTGAATTGAAGGTTTTATACAGTGTGTTGCTGAAAAAAATGGATAAATCAAGCCGTTTCAAATGAGTGAAAGTTGAAAATTAGCTTTTTTTAAACTTTCTGGGGCCATAATTCCGAAAATAATCGTTTGCACGGATTTATTTTGGGTAAATATCTGGTAAAACTAAGCTAACTTGGCTAACCTTGCTGTCCAAGTTGATGGCCAGCCAATCAACTTTTTCGAAACGCGCTTGGCTTTGCTCGCGGGCAATTCGGTAGCGGAGACTTATCTCGATTTTTACGAATTATTATTTGGGCACAATAGTGACAGTCAGTCGCGAGATGCAAGTATACTGAATTAGGATTCAATGAGAGCAGACATTTCAGCAAATGTGTTAAAAGTAATGCTAATAACAAAAAATTAAACCGACGAAATACGGAACTGAAAAGTGAAAAATAAATTAAACCTTCTTAGTCTCAATAACTAAGATCCTAAACTAATGTAAGTAACTAATTTTGAGTCGGCGCCAAACAAACAAGGAAATGAATTAGGTAAGGCGTAAAATGATGGCATCGAGTTGCGCGGTGACATTCTGATAATCTTTTTGAAGTAATTTAATGATCTTCGTTGATTGTTCGTTTGGCGCCGACTCAAAATTAGTTACTTACATTAGTTTATGATCTTAGTTATTGAGACTAAGAAGGTTTATTTTATTTTTTTTTTTTCCTTTGGTTTTTTTTTAAAAATTTTTTTTTTTTTTTTGTGGCTAAAAAATCTACTACCTTTTCCAGATCTTTGAGCTCTAGCTGCCCGTAATCCATACAGTAGAATCTTGTTCGTTCCAGACCCTTGCATCTGCACAAGATGTGCTCTGCTGCTTCTACAGATATTTTATCATTAAACACATTTTTATAAACAAATGCATATAACTGCTGATCAACAATAGCTACAAACTTGGTCTTTAACTTATTCCAAAGATTAATTAATCCTTTTTAAAAACTACTCGAATGTTTATCGTATCTCTAATAGTTTAAAAGTGATATCACTTTGTTATTTAACAAATCAAGTAATCAGTATTTTCAGAAAAGAGATATAATGTTGGTCAGAATTTGTTTATCACAAATTGTTAAATCAATAAACAATGAAATGATTGATATTTTTTTTTGTTACCCCATTGAGAAATGCTTTTTTGGAAAAAATTTTTAAAATTTTTAAAAAGGAAAAAAAAATTAAAAAAAAAAATTTTTTAAGAAAAAAATTTTTTTTTTTAAATTATTATTTTGTCATGACAACAAAAGGTTTTTTTTTTATATATATATATAGCAAATTTGTCTATTTTTTATAAATAATTTATTAACAAATGACGTAAAAAAATCTTACCCATCGTTACTTAATGCCATTGTTAGATGCAATAAAAACTTTTTAACAAAAAATTTAACCGACGAGATACGGAACTGAAAAGTAAAAAATAAAATAAACCTTCTTAGACTCAGTAACTAAGCTCCAAAACTAAGTAACTAATTTTGAGTCGGCGCCAAACAAACAAGCAAATGAATTAGGTAAGGCGTAAAATGATGGCATCGAGTTGCGCGGTGACGTTCTGATAATTTTTTTGAAGTAATTTAATGATGTTCGTTGATTGTTCGTTTGGTGCTGACTCAAAATTAGTTACTTACAGTAGTTTAGGAGCTTAGTTACTGAGACTAAGAAGGTTTATTTTATTTTTTACTTTTCAGTTCCGTATTTCGTCGGTTTAATTTTTTGTTAAAAAGTTTTTATTTTTCAATTTTTTGTAGCTGAAATCTACTAATTACTACCTACTTGTTTTTTGATTATTTCCAAAATACTTACTTACCCACCTTACTTCAACTATTACCAGTTAAATAATATGATTATCTACTTTTACTATTTGTTGTAATATAAATTATTTTTGTTGTTCTGGTTAGTTTATTTCATTACTTTGTATATCATTCCATCCTCTCATAGAATATAATGATTGTGACGGATGTAGGAGAACCAAAATAATGACGATAGCTTTGTTCGCGGATGCAATTCCGAACCAGTTCAGGGACTATTCGCATGCGCAGTCTAAAAATCGGCGTTCGCGGTTCACAGAAATCAGAATTTTTAATAACAGTTCCGTTCGGATCTTTTCAGGATTGATTCGGAATCGGTTCTAGCGGTCCTCGGATTTGTGTAAGGACGGAAAGTTCGCTCCGACAGCTCATGCGCACTATAGACCGGTCAGCTGTTGCTGTTTTGGAGTTTGGAGGTTGGTGGCGTTGGTGCAGCAAACAAAAGAAATAAATATAACCTATCTTTACATCATTGTCTCGTTAGCGTATAGTGAATAAGTGACTATTTATTTATTTATAGTTTGAAAATTATCTATTTTCAGTTATTCTTTTCTATGTACCACAGATTTTGGGTGATCTGTGTATCTACCATGTCGGACCAAGAATATTAGAGTATTTTGGTGTGTCCATTCATGACTCTCCTCCTCAGAGTTTGTTGGAAAGACCAACAATTCCGAAATTACTGCTAAAAATGTTTTTAGTATAAAAATAAATCAAATATATACAATAGAACTGATTAATATTACCTCCTTCAGTATCACTCATTGCGTGAAAAATACAATACACTAAATTAAGGTTATGTTTATGTTTTAGAAGACTTGTCTGACAGTTGCAAGTTCTCAGTTCTATAATCAGAAAAATCGTTCGCGGTAGAATAAAATCCTGAACCAGTTCATAATTAGGCATGCGCTCTACGACAATCCTGAATTAGTTCTGGACTGGTTCGTAATCGGTTCAGAATTGCACCCGCGAACAAAACTAATAGCGATCTGTCATTGTCAACTACATATGTGTGCCAATGTTCACAAGTGAAAAATCAATTATCCCCTATTTTTCTACCCGCAAGGGTGGATAATTTCATTCGAAATCCAAATATGATCAACTCTGAGGTATACCCCATCTAATAAAAAAAGAATCATCCAAATCGAAGAACCCAATACAAAGTTATGCTTGATAGAATCGGTTAACGGACCAGAATTCAGAGGGTGAGTGATGAATATCCTTCATTTTGCTACCCTTAGGGGTGGATTTCATCTATTAAATTCAAATGGGACCAACTTCGAAGTACACCCTATCCACTGAAAAAAGAATTATCGGAATCGGACGTCTCAGTAAAAAGTTATGCGTGGTCATACAAAATAAAAAAATATACGCGTCGACTAGAGAACCTCCTCCTTTTTGGTTTCGTCGGTTAAAAATTAAGTTTAGGGACATTTTGC
Source organism: Gonioctena quinquepunctata (assembly GCA_018342105.1). Taxonomy (NCBI): domain Eukaryota; kingdom Metazoa; phylum Arthropoda; class Insecta; order Coleoptera; family Chrysomelidae; genus Gonioctena; species Gonioctena quinquepunctata. The sequence continues at coordinate 21,255 of JAFIRS010002084.1, read as the reverse complement.
GTATCACCAAAATCGAGGGAGTTTTTACATTGTGAAAATGAGGAGGCATTGTGAGTGATTTTTGCGCGAGAAATCGGTGCTTGAAAAACACTTGTTCTGGACCGAAAGAAGCTCTCTAACTCAAAATGGGTACGAGAGCGCCACGTTTTTCTTCCGGATTCGTGTTCAGGGGCCAAAAACACGTAAGAGAAATTTTTCAGCTATTTTTTTCGGAGAGCAGGAGTGCTCTTACCGGATATAGAGTGCATTCACCATTGAGACAGCATGTTTGTCTTTCCCCCGCTTAACGAACAGTTGCTCTCGAAGATGTCCGAAGCGAAACTATTACGAAAAATTTCATAGGCGTACCAAATGATTTTTTAAAAGCGATACACAAGACCTCAGGGCATTTTTGCAAGGAAACGGTAAACAAAATTGAATAAACTACACTAGATACAAACGTAACCTTTCAACAGCTGCATGTCATGACACTGCTGCACATGATGACAATCGTATCCACTCGTGTTTTCCCCCTCTCTACCTACCATTGTGCTGTCTCAATACTGAATTCCTCTATGAAGGTTTATCAAGAATTGAATAATTGGCAACAACGTAGAAATAGGATGCAAAGATTATAGTTGAGATGTCTAAAACCCCTGGTGCTTGCACTTATACCTATAGAAGTTTGGTATCGACTTGGCGACACTTGGCCTACTTGATAATAGAGATTACTAGCGTGTCAGATAGCGCCAATTTCGGTTTCAATAGGCCTTTTCATTTAGATGATTTTTTTAGGCGCATGCGCTCGTTTTGAGACCCAAAGTCTGATTGGCTATTGGGAAAGTGAATAGCCATTGGTTAGTTTTGAAATAACAATTTGAGATTGGCTTAGTTCAAAATTAGCGGTATTACATTATGTCAACAGTCAACTTCATGATAAATGCACCTGCATACATTGGCGTTCGTAACTTATTACCTATTTTATACAGCCAAAAACCTTTCATTCGTAGATAAAATAATGTACACGAATATTTTCTAATGGTAAGTTTTCTTCTCCATGTAAATTCAAGTCAACTATCCATAGGAAAACTCGGAAATATTTTATTTCCTTCGCCGTCAATGCCGTTGGGTCTGACAGGTAAACAAAGTTAGTCATTTGTCATCTAAATGAAAAAGCCTATTCAGTAACAGGGTATATTTATTTCCTCAGCTTTCTTTTTGAGACGAACTGTTTACGGGTTCTAATTCTAGCTTTGCTATTGGTTGAAAAGAGACATCTGTCAAACTTCACCAATAGCAAAGCTAGAATTAGAAGCCCCCGAACATTGCACAAAGAAAGCACATGAATTTGAGGTTAACTGTATTTTGACAGACGGAGAATTGGAAATGAAATTGTCATTAAATTGCAGAAAATATAAAATTTAATGCATACAATATGATGAACTATGAACATATAATATAATAATAATCTTTATTTCAAATAGGCATCCTAATATACAAAAACATTTTCAAAGCTTTCAAAAAATAGAGAAAAAATAATTAAATATATAATCTAGATATATATATATGATATTATAATATCAATGTTAATATGGATGTTGTATCTTCAAATGACTAGTGAGTACTTTTTTGAATGTCATAATAGATTCACTTTGTTTTATCTCAAGCGGGAGGTTATTGTAGTCCAATAGTCATTTATGGAATAAGGAGTTCATGGATCGTGTATAGTTCAAACGTGGTACATATAAGATAGTATTCCCCCTGGTGGGGTAATTATGAATTTGGTGATGGAAAACAATAAATTGATCAAAATATGAGGGTGCATTACCAGACAGTATTTTGAAGATGAATGCCATGGTAAGATAGAACAGACGGTCTTTCACAGAAAGCCAATCCAGAACTTCCAACATTGTTGTAGTTGGCGTATATCTATTTCATCTTAAAATTAGGCGCATGCCTCTATTCTGTAATTTTTGCAATGCAGACAAACAATTTGCATCAAGTTGTGATAGTAAAGTAGCACAGTAATCGAAATGGGGTTGAATGATTGATTTTAAAACTGTAATGGAAGTCTGAAACGGTAAGCAACTGTTTACACGGCCAAAGAAAAATAATTTTTTAGCAATTTTATTGCGAATATAATTGTAATATTTTTTCATATCCAGTGTTTGATCCACGATGAACCCCGAATATTTGAATTCCTCGACAATTTCAATTTTTTGATTGTAGGTATTTATACTTATATATTTTTTGTCAATTGAATTATGTTTATGTTTTGTTGTAATTATCATTGCTTTCATTTTATTGACATTGAGCTTGAGCTTATTTATGTTGAGGAATTCAGATATTCTGATCAAAATAACATTAATTTTATTGATAGCTGTTTGTAATTCAGGTTCACTCACTGTAATCAGAGTATCATCTGCAAATAGATTGATGAATTCACATCCATTAATGAAGTTGATGTAATTAATGTATAGTACAAATAGAAGCGGGCCCAAGACACTACCTTGAGGTACACCATTATTGACACCTTTTTGGTTTGAATATGTCCCGTTAATTTTAGTCTGTTGAGTTCGACTAGAGAGGTAGCTTTCAAACCATTCAAGTACGGAACCAGAAATTCCATAATATTTGAGTTTTTTTTAGTAGGATAGTATCATTATTAGTCAATTCGTCAAGATTTGTACTTGCTTTTGGTACTGAATACAGGTGAATATTCGAATCTGCGGCTTTATACTGTCCACACAAAATACAAATGTGGCCCATTCTACAAAAAGTATCCTTACACACTACACTACCTGAAAATAAACAATTTCTCGCGCACTAATGAACTGATTTTTTCAAGAACAAACTCAGGAATAAGCTAAGCAAGATTTCAAATCAAAGGGATGGAAAACGCATAGATACCGACAAAACACTGAAAATAATTTCATATAAGATGTTGCAGATGTCAGAAATTAAGTTCTGACATTAAGCGAGAATATAGACAAACATTTTTGGACGACGCCATCTACCACAGAGAGAGAGAAGCTCTGTTGAAGTAACAGGTGGTGCCCCCTCGAAAATCTAAACAATATCGAATCAGTTCATTCACCAGGGTTTTTAGACATCTTACAAATATTATAGTTCTTTCTTTGACAGATGAGATGTTTAACGTGAAATGTCAAACAATTTTTAATTTTCTGAACGTAAACTATTATCCTAAACCCGAAAAAAAAATGTTATGAATTGCATTGAAGAAAGTGTTGGATATAAATTGAGGGTTCCATACAGTGTGTTGCTAAAAAATAAAGAAATTAAGCCGTCCCAAGTAAGTGGAAATTGATTGAAAATGGACCTTTTTGAATCTTTCAAGGGCCATAATTCCGAAAATAACCGTTTCAGCGGAAAAATTTCGATGGATCTACTTTTATTATTGTTTTCTGAAGCATCTGTGAAAATTTCGTCAAAATCGGTGACATTTCACTTTGCTGCAGGTTTACCAAATTTGGAAGATTACAAGGAAAGTGTTGTTAAAGTTATGTGGAACTCTACTGCTAAGCAATTACAAGAAATTTATTACGAAAAATACAAAATGAAATTTTTGAGCGACCTCGTATTAACGAGTCTGTTTAATCTACACGTAATCGTTAGTTAATTTTAGATAATTTGTGAACCCCAATTAGTGAAACATCGAAGGTGATCCATACCCCTTTTTAGAAATTCTATAGCATTTTCGGTATTATATTACATTCCAGTTTCAATGAGATTATTCAGTAAATATTTTGACAATATCAATGATATTGGGAATAACATTTTATACCTACTCTTGAAGAAATTTGAGTTTCTGACAATTTCCATAAGTATCTGAATACATAAGACAAATTGGATTTTGAGCTTTGATAAACCATGGTGTGAAAGCTGTTATGGATGTTCCCATTGATTAACCCCTTCATAGATCAAGCGGAAAAGTCCCCCTAACAATTTTAAACCATCAGATATACCTCTTATCTTCACATGAAGAGCGCTACCCAAACCATTATTTTTTTATGAATAGAACAAAAAGTTAGTAGGCAAACAAAGAACATGTGGAACTTTCATATTAGAGACATGGGAAAGATCATCTCAAATACAGGAGGTGACAAAAGATAAAAGTGACATGGACATCAGGGCAAATTGGAGAGGAAATCATGATATGGAAAATGAGTGTTAAAAAAATAGATAAAAATTAACAATTTTTAATGCCATGGGGAAAAAAAACATAGGAGGAATATTCAAATATCACGCTTATATGAAATCATTACATCGGTGATAATACAGGAAATATGATATTTTATATACTTCTTTATTTAGGAGAAATATAAACTGGAGGCCAGTTTTGCAAAAGGAATTAAATTTGTATATCTCTTTCTCTCTCTCTCTCTATATATATACATAAAATTATTACTATTATATTATATTGTTTTTTTTCTTTTTATTTATTTACTTATATTTTTTTATATTGTATACTTGATTTAAATTTTTTTGCAAATTATATATATATATATATATATATATATATATATATATATATATATATATATATATATTAGGTTGTTTTTTTACGACAACTTATTTTTTTTCGCTCCCAACCGAAAATTTCAAAAAAAAAATCCCTGACAATTTGAGCCCTTAATATTGACATTAAGTACTTTCCCAGAGCGTGGAAAGATTTCCCCAAATATCTATAACTCAGCGGCATTTCATGCAATCATATCGTACCAAAGCGCGATTTACTCAGGATTACATGCTCTACAAAAGTGCCTTTTGCGTCGTAGCTGTAATCTGCATCTGTGAGATTGTACGGGTCACTAAATCTGATTTTTAAAATTTTTTTAATTATAAATGACTGAATTTATGGAAAAAATGTAAATGACAAACTTAAATTTTTTAAATTTTTCTCGAGATATAAGCGTTAAATTTGTCGTAGTATGAAATTTTTGAGAATTATGGAGTGAAACTTTTCATATTATGACGAGTTAACGATTTATATCTCGAGAAATATCAATCTTAGGATTTGGTTCATGGGACCTGCTTAGTAGGAAATTGAATTTCCTACAAGTGTGTCATCTACATTTTTTCCATAAATTCAGTCATTTATGAAGAAACGTCAAAAAAAAAAGAATTTTCTACAAAAATCAGATTTAGTGACCCGTACAATCTTACAGGCGCAGATTACAGCTACTTCGCAATAGGCACTTTTGTAGAGCATGTAATCCTGAAATCGCGCTTTGGTACGATATGATGGCATGAAATGCCGCTGAGTTATAGGTATTTGAACAATGTTTACGTGTATTTTAAATGGGAAATCTTTCCACGCTCTGGGAAAGTACTTAATGTTAATATTAAGGGCTCAAATTTTCAGGTACTTTTTTTCAGACATTTTTAACAAAATTTTCGGTTGGGAGCGAAAAAAAAAATGTCGTGAAAAAACAGCCTAATATATATATATATATATATATTGGTGAATTAGTGACTGGCATATATATATATATATATATATATATATATATATATATATATATATATATATATATATATATATATATATATATATATATATATATATATATATATATACAGGGTGAGTCAACAGGAATCCCGTGGTTCATTGCTCCTTAATGTATCACTATTTCGATTTCTTATATTTTTTTTGTCGAAGGGACCATCATACAGGGTGCATCATTGATGCGTGGCTAACCAAAGTTGTTCTTTTTCAAATGAAACACCCGGTATATTTTCTTATATTCCGATCGGCTGTTCCATTGGCTGCTCAACGATTTTTTCAATTTCGAATTCCGTTGCGGCGTTACCGAGTTATTCAAAAGAAATCTATTTTGTAGACTTCTTTTCGAAAAATTACCTTTCACATTTTGAAATATTTAGTAAAGATAATTGGGGAATCGTTGGTCGATATGATGTTCATTGAGAATACCAAGAATTTGCAATAAATTGTACAGGATGTTCGACACAACAACACAAACTTAGCCATTTTCAAACATCGGTATTTTGATTTTTTCAAATGGAACACCCTGTATATTTTCATTTAAATCGACTCCTTTCTAATGACTCTACACTTTTCATCCCGGACGTCATGTACCTTGAACAACCTGTTTCGAGATATTCTGGTTTAAAGGAATTGTTCAATATCAAATCAACAATTCTATAGATTTTTTTTATCTACATGTTTGTTCTTAGAAATTACTGATACTGAATGATGTTTCAATTATTTTTTCCATCTTCAAAAGCATTCTTGGCAACTCATGAATAACTATCATAGCAAAAGAAATTTTTAAATGTAACTATTTTTTCTAGTTTAGTTATCCATGACTACCGCTGAAAAAATGACTATCGGAATTTGTAAATAGAGGTAACCGTCAAACTACAATCCAGTTGTGTTAAAAATTATTGTGGCATTATGAATTATCGTTTAGAGGACATGGTTAAAATGGTGTATGCTTTGGGGGAAAGTGATGGCAATTGCTTACTGGCATCTAGATTATACGAACAAAAGTTTCCTGAGAGAAGACATCCAGACCAGCGAGCATTTCGAGACCTCAAAACAAGATTTGAGGAAACCGGAAAAGTATTTTACAAAAAGTTTGAACGTGCTTGTCCTGTAACGAATGATGAAAATGCTCTTGATATTGCATTGCATATTACCGAGAATTCCTCATGTGAGTACACGTATTTTGAGTAGGGAGTTGGGAATATCTCAAAGTAGTGTTTCTCGGATGGTGAGAAAATGCAATTACCATCCATATCATATGCAGTTAATGCAAGAGCTGACTGAAAGAGATTTTCCAAAGCGAATGCGGTTTTGCCAATGGGGTGTAGATAAAATCAACCAAGAACCTGATTTTTTTGAGTATGTTCTATTTTCGGACGAAGCCACGTTTCACAACAATGGCCATGTGAATCGGCATAATATGCACTATTATGCAACTGAAAATCCTCATTTTGTTAGATATGTCAATCACCAACAACGTTGGTCACTGAATGTTTGGGGAGGTATCATTGGACGGCGTGTAATTGGGCCCTTTTTTTCAACGGACATCTCAATGGAAGAAAATATCTAAGATTTCTGCGGAGTCAGTTATCAAATTTATTAGATGATATTCCATTGGCAATAGGGCAGAGAATGTGGCTACAACAAGATGGCGCGCCTGCACATTACCACACTGATGTGCGGGAATACATTGATAATGAATTCCGTGGAAAATGGATAGGTAGAGGAGGGCCAGTTCAGTGGCCTCCAAGGTCACCGGACCTTACAAAAATGGATTTTTTTCTATGGGGATATATTAAATGGGTTGTCTATCAAACTCCGCCTACAACTCCTGAAAATATGAAAGCAAGAATTCGTACTGCTTTCAGGGAAATTTCAGAGGACAGGCTGGCACATGTGGATACTAATTTTCGAAACAGATTGAGTGTGTATTGGTGAAAATGGCAGGCACATTGAACATTTGCTGCATTGATTATTATTTTCTGTTAGATTCGGATAAATATGATTTTTATGCAAAGTTTAATTCCAAATATGATACCAAAGGCGAACATTGTCAATATTTTCTGTGGAAAAATATCCATCTTTTGGATGTAGAATATCTCGCAAACGAGTTGTTTTAGGTACATGACATGGAGGATGAAAAGTGTAGAATTATTGGAAAGGACTTGATTTAAATGAAAATATATAGGGTGTTACATTTGAAAAAATCAAAATACCGATGTTTGAAAATGGCTAAGTTTGTGTTGTTGTATCGAACATCCTATACAATGTATTCCAAATTCTTGGTATTCTCAATGAACATCATCATATCGACCAACGATTCCCCAATTATCTTTACTAAATATTGCAAAATGTGAAATAGGTAATTTTTCGAAAAGAAGTCTACAAAATAGATTTCTTTTGAATAACTCGGCAACGCCGCAACGGAATTCAAAATTGAAAAAATCATAGAGCAGCCAATGGAACAGCCGATCGGAATATATGAAAATATACCGGGTGTTTCATTTGAAAAAGAACAACTTTGGTTAGCCACGCATCAATGATGCGCCCTGTATGAATGAAAATAATTTCAGAAGGTGGTATTAGTTGGTCCCTTTGACAAAAAACATATAAGAAATCGAAATAGTGATACATTAAGGAGCAATGAACCACGGGAATCCTGTTGACTCACCCTGTATGTATATATATATATATATATATATATATATATATATATATATATATATACAGGGTGTTATGTAATAACTGTCCGATATTTTACAGGACGATTCCTCAGTTATTTATAAGGTGAAAAGTTCATAAAAGCAAGGCCTTAATTTTTTGTATATACAAGGTGTTAAAAATTTATTTTTATTTTGGTTTTTCGTAAATAATTTTTAAAATATTGATATTTGGACGAAAATTGGTATTTGGGGATTTTTTAATATAATAAATTCAAGTTTGATCTTAGTTTGGCCCTTAATTGTAGGGGGCGCCGCCTACAGGTATTTGTCTCTTTTGGGGAGTCACAACTTTGTCGTGCATGTATGTATCACATTTTCTAGAAGAAAAATCGATTCCTCTATAATATTTACGTGAAAAAGCTGTGCTTTTCAAAAGTCGATACAAGCAGCCGTTTTCGAGATATTTTGCTTTAAATTAATCGATGCATCCAATCTTCTTTGAAAATAAAAGTATCAAGTAAGCTAGTGAGTTTATTCCAATGTTTTTTTGTGCTGCCATGTCAAAAATAATATCTTGACGCATAGTTAAATAATTTTATTTATTATTATTGTGATTATTTGTGAAAAAAATGGTAAACTTTACCAATGCAGAGTATGCTGACATGCATTTTACATACGGACTTGCATATGAGGCTAGACGTTTATATCAGGAGCGTTATCCGAACCGCACGACTCCTACTTCAAAAACATTTTCAAGAATTCACGCTCGGTTAAGGGAAACAGGAAGTTTTGAGATTATTTTATAGGTCCATTCTTTATTCCGGGAAAATTAAACGGGGAGAGATATCGTCATTTTCTTGAAGAAGATTTGCCTATTTTACTGGAAGATGTGCCTCTTAGACTACGAAATGAAATGTGGTTTATGCATGATGATGCCCCGGCACATTTTAGCAGCCAAACGCGAGAATTTTTGGATCAAACTTTCGGCAACCGTTGGATAGCTCGGGGAGGGCCTCAACCATGGCCCCCTAAGTCACCAGACCTTAACAGTTTGGATTTTTTCCTGTGGGGACAACTAAAATCCTTAATTTACCAGACACCTATCCAAAATGAAGAAGAATTTAGTAATCGAATAATTAACTCTTGTAGAACGATTCAAAATACTCCAGGAATTTTCCAAAGAGTGCGCAAGTCAATGAGAAGAAGATTGGAAGCGTGCATACAGGCAGGAGGTGGAGATTTCGAACATTTATTGTGATTTTGATTTATATCTATTGTTCCGTTGTTTATTGTTGTTTGAAAATTACCGTTTGAAATGTTTCTATATTGAATTAAAAAAAAGTTTTCAAAATTGTTTCACTTTCTGACAAACACATGCATCGATTAATTTAAATCAAAATATGTCGAAACCGGCTGCTTGAAGCGACTTTTGAAAAGCATACCTTTTTCACGTAAAAGTGATAGAAGAATCGATTTTTCTTCTAGAAAAGGTGATATATAGATGCACGACAAAGTTGTGACTCCCCAAAAGAGACAGAGACCTGTAGGCGGCGCCCCCTACAATTAAGGGCCAAACTAAGATCAAATTTAAATTTCTTATATTAAAAAATCCCCAAATACCAACTTACGTTCAAATATCGACATTATTTTAAAAATTATTTACGAAAAACCAAAATAAAAACACCCTGTATATCAAAAATGAAGGCCTTGCGGACCCATGCTTATATGAATCGTCATGTAAAATATCGGATACTTATTACATAACACCCTGTATATTTAAATATTATTTATTACCAGAAGCAATTCACCCTCAACCTTCGACCTTGCAATAAACCGGAAAACCTTAACTCAAGTTGTCCAGTAATTGATATTGACAAAGTTGTTCGAAAGAGTCTTCGGTTTTGTTAGAGGATTACTAAGAATTTTAAGAATATTACCTCTGTCATAACTCTTTATTATGCAGTTGTTAAACTTAATCTGGAATACGCATCCGTAATATAGAACACCTGTTAGTGTAATTTAAATCACAGAGTTCCCAATTTTAATTAGGGTCAATTTTGTGAATGTTGTAAAATACTCGCATATCTTTTATGTATGTGAGTATATATATATATATATATATATATATATATATATATATATATATATATATAAGTGGAAGGAATTTAATGGACATAACCCTCAGAGAAGTGTTAACCGTAGACACGTGTTTCAAGTCCCGCCTGAAAATCTTGTAATTTATAGAAAAACAAAATTTTTGAGCATATTGCGAACCCTTAATTCGAATTTTAACCCACTGCTAGAGAATTTTGAATGTTATCCATTAAAATAACATTAAAAAATGATTTTATATACGTTTTTCCTTCCGCTCACCCAGAAAACATTTTTTTTAGGAATTTTGACTCATGGATTCTTGTTATAGGTATAATTTCCTACAAAAAAGCCTATTGCGTTGAGTTTGTAACTCCAACGGGTTCGACGAAAAATGTCATTCAAGCTGAATTCTCATAAAAATAGCAGTAAATCGCGTTTATTCGCTAAACTATTGAAGATAGAAAGGAAATATAAACTCTGTATTGTTATTTGATCAGTTTGAGTTATCTCATAGTTTTTCAAGTAAAGATCCAGAAGTTTGGGAATCAGATGAAGACTATATAAACTGCAAAAAAATATTAAGTGAAGTGAATGTGGTTAATGATAATGAAAGAGGAGTGGCATTGATTCAAGAATATAATAACAGCTTAACAAAAAATGAAGAACAGAAGCAATATTTATTACGTGTTGTGGAATATCACAGGCGAAAGATTTCCAGTTGCACTAAAAGTGCTTTTGCAGCGGGTTACCCAGCGACAGAATATAATTGAAAACTATTGAATCTTTTCTTTGATAATTAAGTCTTCTTAAAAATTCTTTGAAAAAATATTTCAATAAATTACATATTGTTATATAATCTAAAGAGGATTTTTTTCTAAACATAATTATAGTATAGATCACAAGCATTAACAATATGTATTACTGAAAAAGTTGATAGAAATAATGATAATGAGTGAGTTGTACATAAATATGAAGTCTAACATGAATAATCTATCTGTAAAAATCGTATAAATTTTTTTAAAAATGTTTTGAACTCAAAAAAGTAGTAATCTTTGTAAAATTACTGATTTAAAACATTTTTGCTGCCATAAAACTTCAAAAAATACAATGACAAACAAATTTTTCATTCAATTTTTCAACTTGGATTTTATAAATTAGTTTTTATTGAAAAAAATCGATTTTTTCGTTAATTTTAAGTTTTAAGTGGCTTTAACAGCTAAACTATGAGAGCTAAATTGTAGGGTATAAACCCCCCTACAAATTTTCTTTCTATCTTCAATAGTTTAGCAAATAAACGCGATTTACTGCTATTTTTATGAAAATTCAGCTTAAATGACATTTTTATCGAACCCGTTGGAGTTACAAACTCAACGCAATGGGCTTTTTTGTGGAAAATTATACCTATAATAAGAATCCATGAGTCAAAATTCCCAAAAAAAAAATTTTTCTGGGTGAGCGGAAGGAAAAACGTACAAAAAATCATTTTTTAATGTCATTTCAATGGTTAAAATTCAAAATTATCTAGCAGTTGGTTGAAATTCGAATTGAGGGTTCGCAATATGCTCAAAAATTTTGTTTTTCTATAAATTACAAGATTTTCAGACGGGACTTGAAGAAAAAAAATGTTGCCCAAAAATGAAGCACCCTAATATATATATATATATATATATATATATATATATATATATAGGTAAACCTGTGCTCGTTTTTATTTTTTTGTATTTTACTTAATTTTCTTAAAACTGACTTACCATATATACCAAGTGTATCAAAAACGGTGAATAAAAATTATTATTATTATTATTATAACCATACCATGAGAATCGGAAAAATCCAAAGAAAATTCATCAATACTCTGAATTACAGATATCACAGGCAACGTCACTACTCTTCATATGAATCTAACCTAAGATTCTATAAACTAGAACACCTTGAACTAGACGAAAATTTTGTCTGTTAGACAAACTGTTCAACAACTTTATTGATTCACCATACTGTTTATTTTTTTTTTCCATGAACTGTACACCATATACAATGAGATACAGAACACTTCTAGTTACGGGTAGGAGTAGTACAAATTTTCTTCTAACTTTCCACTTTACAGATGCGTTCGATCCTATAACTCCATCCGGAGCTTGTACGCAATCTAGGGTCACCATGTTTGAATAAATATAAATTAATAAAAATAGAACACCAAAATGCAACTCGCCCCAAAATGAATGATAATGAAATAATTGAACTATAGGTAACAATAATTTATTGAAACACACCAATATGTTGATAAGTAAAAAACATATCACAGAGAGTGAAAGATGTTTTTGCTATGTATTTTTGGGAACTGGATGAACTGACATTTTTTTATTGAATCTGTAACCCAAACAGATGGGAAACTAGATCACACTGTATGTATGTTTACGTATTTGCAGTTTCTTCCGAGAAGCTGGGTCACAATAATTATTCTAATCTTCTGGCGTATACCTATACTGTTTTGATGGTTTCTGAAGAGATTATCAAACTTCAAAGGAATTATTAGAACCATTTAGGGGATTATAACAATAAAGTCGTATCTTAGGAAGGTACCTTACCTAAACAACTAATAAAAATAAGGCGATTTTTGTAATTATCCTTCTCGGCTCGGAGATGATTTGCAATGACCGGGAAATTACGTGACTCATTATACCTAGATCTGGAATATTTTCTACTTTGACATGCTCTTTGTCCAATGTCACATCGTATCCATTATTTGAAAACCATAAAAAATCGAAAATAGGGTAAAAATTCAAAAGGGATATATATTTTTGATATTATTTTATTCGCTGGGAAATTTGATTTGATGTTTCTCCAGAGGTGCGTTCGATTATAGACTCCTAGAGTATATTAAAGTATTTGAGGGTTTCTTGAATTTACCAATATCATAAGTTTTCGATGCACTCTTGATGCCATACATTTAACGCAAAATGATTGTCTTATTGAGAATAAATCACATTCTAAATTTCTTGGGGTACTGATTGACCACAAATTGAAATTTGAGGAACATATCAAGACTCTGAACAAAAAGCTATCCTCTGGCTGCTATGCAGTTAGACCCTAACTCAAAAGAAAAAATCTAAAATTGAACATTTGCATTTTCATTCAGATAGTTATTTGATTTTCTATTCCAGTCTTAATTAGGAACTCATGAAGATGAATGAGGCAAAGAAGAATGTTTTCCAAAAAAGAGTACTCACCAGAAATCATTCGTAATATTGACGCAAGAGAGACATCGCATTCACTGGGTCTTCAATACATTTTTGTCGACGAAAATCTATTTCACGCTCCACGATCATCAGGAAGACCGGAAGAAATGGGAAACACATTTTCAAGAGGCAATCTCACTTTACAAAGATGGAAAAAGTTAGAATCATTTCTTTAGGAGAAACACTTTGAAATTCGTGTTTCCTGACATTAATGTCAGAAAACACTAATTTCAAAGTGTCTCTCCTAAAGAAATGACATTAATGTCAGAAAACACTAATTTCAAAGTGTTTCTCCTAAAGAAATGATTCTAACTTTTTCCTTCTTTGCAACGTGAGATTGCCTCTTGAAAATGTGTTTCCCATTTCTTCCGGTCTTTCTGATGGTGAAATAGATTTTCGTCGACAAAAATGTATTGAAGACCTAGTGAATGCGATGTCTCTCTTGCGTCAATATTACGAATGATTTCGGGAGTACTCTTTTGAAAACATTCTGCTTTGCCTCATTCATTTTCATGAGTTCCTAATCAAGACTGGAATAGAAAATCAAATAACTATCTGAATGAAAATGCAAATTTTCAATTTTAGATTTTTTATTTTGAGTTACGGTCTTTTCAGAATATCTATCAGATGTAGTTCAATGTCCAGCGTGGCTTTAGCCAGGGAAGTAGTTGTTTTCTGTTAGACATTCACAAAAAATAACTTCATTTTTATCGTGGATTTTTCATTTTACAGAAAAATATTTTTATCAATATCCAATTGAGAATGTTACCCTTTTCAACATCTACCAAATCATATCAAGATGTTAAGAAATGCGTGCAATTTTAAGAGAGCAGTCAAAGATTTTCTCACTGGTAGACCCTATTATCCTTTGGAAGAGTATTATGCAGACAGGTTTTAAAGTGTTTTACATGAATTTTAGAAAAGCAATATGTTTTACTTATTTGTCTGTGTTTGTCCTTATACAATGTACACTTCAGTTCTTATAAGAATTTGTATCTTTAGGATGACGCTTTTATTTATATATTTTTTATGTATAAAGCTGTGCATACCGATATGCAAAATATTATTTTCTTTCTTTTAATGCTTTGTCAATAAGATTAGTTTTGGACAATAAAGTATACTTCTTCTTCTTCTTCTTCTCTGGAGTTGAGTACTATTCATGTAATATTCGAACGGTGCGGAATTAATTTGGAGTTATTTACAAAATCCGAGTGACAGAAGGTTCTGACATCGGAAATATACCTAGGTTATATTATTGTTAAAAAAAAACTATAAATGGCAAGAACAAAGAAAGTTGAATAAAACCGGAGAAAAATATTGTTGACAATAGCAGATAACTTTTCTAGAATCTTGTTCGCCAATTGTAAATATGTTTCTCCGCAAGATTACAACTATTATCAGTGACCAGTATTAAACACATACACATAAATAATCTCAATCTTGGGTTGGCTATGAGAGTGTGAGACACAGCATAAAGAGGTTTTCCGTACCCCAGAGTTGTGTCTAGTGTCAATTTTGTGGAGTTAAATAAACCCAGCTATTTTGTTGAATTAACTCGGTAGCGAATACTCGGGTCTTTTCGAACGACAGTCTTATAGTAAAATATACACAACTTTACGATTTTCGAACGTTATTTAGTAAATTATACTCGATGGAGTTAATAATCCAACGCACCTCAGTTTGCTGTATTCCTCCGTTTATGGTAGAAAATTGTGATTTTTCTGTTTTAGTTGCACATACATTTCATATTTGAGAACAAACATGATTTTCAAGTTGTCCAAAAATATAAAGCTATTATGTAGCAGTTATGCAACTGTAATAACGCTCTTCTGAATGAAGAGTGGCCTAACCTTAGTAGTGGGATTGTCATTATTATTCCGTTCACAACCCTACATGCAAGGACAAGGGACTTGCTCGGGGCGAGCCTGCGCCAAGGGTTAACATTCACACATTCTGTGAACTGATGTCGATTTTTGTCAGTCGGTTGCCTTGACTTACTTCGGCAAGACCATTCTCCAGTCTGAACTTTATTGGCTGATTGGACGCTTTTAGGTAGATTTAATAGAAATGCTGCACCAGTTCACGAATTTCAAAATTCGCCGGTCATGATTCGATCCCCAGAACTCAAATATATTACCAGTTCGAAAGTTCACATACACTTGTAATATATCCTGTTGCAAAACCGCTAACAGTGCAGCAACAAATGAATAGATTTTTTCTTTGAAGTCCAGAAATAATATATAAAATAGTTATTTATGTAACAAGTTTGTAAAATTACACACGATTTGCTTTCATTATTTTTTGTACTACCGTACCTATTGTCCACTAAGATTAGATATACGAAAGTTACTTTACGCACTAGTGTGTGAAGTAATAAATGTACATTTTACGGACATACAAAGGTTACAACATATTTAACTCTTACAAAACAAATGAAACAATACTCAATAAATTAGGTTTTCAGTTGTTAGAAATATTAATATTGAAAGTGCAATGATTACCAAACTACCAAAATTTTTGGATTTGGCCTTTTTAAGTACAGAGTTTGAAAAATTTAATGACATTGCTTCTGTAACTCAAGCTAGAGTGGTTCCACAAATTCTCTATCAGAGTCGTCAACAGTAAAACGCTCTGTTGGGATGTAGATGGCATACTGTCATCCATCAACATTTCATTAGAAATTTTATTCTTTTGTGTAATTGTGCTATCCACATAGTTTTCTGCAACAACAGATGACTTCCACCCTCCATGTTTTTTTACTGTTAGAAGGTTTCCTCCAGAATTTGCTAGCATAGTGGCTGAGAAAGGTGTAGCTGGCTGCAAGGAGAACCTGTTGATGGATATATGTATCACGCAGTATAAGCGAAACCTTTCGATGGCCTGGATCCGCACATCGCACATCGCACGAGTTGATCTTGCATTTGCTCAGATGCCTTGCGGTACCCGATCAAATAGTGAGATGCATTGAACAATTGATACCACTCTGGAGGACTCGCTTCACCATAACATCAGGTGGAGCCAAAGTCCAAACGGAACAGGTGTGTTCCAAGGGGATTCCCTCAGCCCCCTCCTTTTTTACATCTCATTTATGCCATTATCCGTTGCGCTCTGAAAAACCCGTGGTTACAACTGCGGCACCCCCGGAGACCGAAGGAATAAAGTCACCGATCTATTTTATATGGATGACCTTAAGCTTTATGCCTCGCGTGAGGGAGATCTGCAGCAATCTCTGGGGGTGGTGCAAGAGTACACGCATGCTATCGGTATGGAATTCGGGATGGATACATGTGCACTGGTTCATCTCAGATGGTAGATGGAAGCATCATCCTCCGCCATCTGGATGCCGGAGAGGCGTATACCTATCTGGGAGTGCAACAACGTTGCACCCAAGAAGTAGTGGCGGTAAAAAACGCTCTCCGCGGCAAGTATCAGCAGAAACTACGGCAGATCTGGTCATCAGAACTGTCGGGCATGAACAAAGTTTCTTCCACCAACATGCTTGACGTTTAGATACTAATCTACTTCTTTGGGGTTGTGGAGTGGACACTGGAAGAGCTGCGTGGAATTGACGTAAAGACTCGCAGAAAAATGCACCTATATCGTAGTTTACATCCGAAATCATCCGTTCAACGGTTGTACCTCCCCCGACAAGGAGGAGGCCGTGGACTTCTGAGTTTGGAGTGTCTACACAACAGGATGGTGTTGGATGGATCCTGTAAAGTCATCAGGAGCATGGATCCCCTTCTCTGCATGGTCAAAGAGATCACAGGGAAAGAAGCGTTTCTTTTCAAGGCAGCAATCCGCGCAGCCGATGAACTTGGTCTTGTATTCGACACCGATCGGGAAATCCAAGACTCTATCACCGAGTTAGAGCCTGCTAGACGGAAAGTCCACATAAAAGCTGCAGATAATACTGTACATCTGCAGCTCCAAAAGCATAAGCCGAAGCATGGAATCTTCTACAAACATATTGAAGACCACGGCTCATCCGAAAGGCTGACCTTTGCTTTCCTTAGGTCAGGTGGACTCAAGTCGGAGACTGAGGGATTCATCAAGGCTTGCCAGGACGATGTTTTCGACACTCTCGTCTACCGAAGCCGCGTGATAGCAGGGCCTGTCGTGGAGCGCCTGAGACCATTATGCACTTGCTGTCAGCATGTTCAGCATATGCGGTCTCAGCCTATATCCATCGTCATAACGCGGCGATACGAGTGCTGTGTTATCATTTTCGAACACTCGTACGGTATTGATGAGACACCAGTGCTGTCATACGCTCCGGGGGATATTGAGTCCGTTGTGGTGAATGAGAAGTGCCGAATTTATTGGAACTACTCATTCCCCACCATCAGGCAAATACAAGCCAACAAGCCCTATGTAGACCTCTTCGACCGCCAGCAGAAAATGATATAAGTTATAGAGTTTTTGGCTCCGGGCGAGATTAATATCGTGCGAAAAGAGGAGGAGAAACGGACGAAGTATCGAGATTTACTCTTCGAGCTCCGCAGACTCTATCCAGACCATTCTGTTAAGATAGTGGTTCTGATTATAGGGGCCCTTGGTGGAATGATGCCAATGCTACTCTCAAATCTGGAAATCACACCGGCATGTCGTAAATTAGCAGAATCTTTAGCCGGTTGCATGCAGAAGGCAGTCAATCTCGGATCCTTACGTCTGCTCAGGACTCATGATTCTCGGACACAATGATCTCTCACCTCACGGATGTGGGAAATGGTCATTGGTTTAAGTAACCAGCACGCCCTTCCGAACGGGTCGGGGCTTCGGAAGTTTGGGCCTGGCTGGAATGTTTCAGCAAAAAAAAAAAAAAAAAAAAAATGAAATGATAATCTTTATTTTCCTTTTTGACAAAGTTATAAAATTTGTATAGGAATCGTCAAAAAAAGAGATAGAGGATTAAGAAATTCCTGAAAAAGAGAATGAAAACTACCTACTTATTCATTCACATAAATTCTTCAAAACTATAATAACAATTATCAGCAAGAAATTCCTTAAGCTTTCGTTTGAAAATATTCACAGTTTTAGATTCTTTCATAATATCTGGTAGCAAATTATACACGTGGAGCCATCTGATCAGGTGATTCAAAAGCAAGTTTGGTTTTTCCAAAATACATTGTTTATTTGTCTTGTCAATATTATGCTTACTTTTATTCAGTACAAACAATTCATTCCTATTCTCAAAAACAGATAAGCAGAAGTAGAAAATTAAAAGACTAGGAACAGTTAAAATTTTGCAAGAATCACGGAAACTCATGCCACTAATGATTCGTATGAGTTTTTTTGTGTGACATAAAAACATCAGAAGAGCGAGAGGAAAGAGACCCCAGAAACACACTCCATATCTCAGTCTGGAATCCACCTGAGCATAGTACAGCTTCAGCAGCTGATCAACATTTAAGACCTGCCTTATATTTCTGAACTGATATGAAATAGAGTTAATTTTTTTGATTAGGAACTCACAGTGATTCTTCCAATTCAAATGTTCATCAATGTGAAGGCCTAATAATTTCAAGCTCTCACATTCTGTTGTTACAGTGTCGGAATTATCATGTGCTCTGAAACTAATGATATCGCATTTCCGTTGTCGATGATGAAACCTCATTGAATCTGTTTTCTTCGCATTCTAGAACAAATTGTTTGCAGAAAACCATTTATTCATACTATCAAAAACTTGGTTACATTTTTCTTTTAAATCTGAATCTGATCTGTCAGAGATTATAATTGACGTGTCATCTGCCTACATTGTTATGAATGTCCCAGGCGTGGAATATTCCAAATCATCAATGTACAATACAAACAATATGAGTCCCCATATTGACCATTGAGGTACTCCTCATTCGAAGAGGACCATGTGCCATAAGAGAATGTTAAGAACAACACAGTCGAATATCCCAACAGAGCACTCGCCTGCCTCAATATAGTTCACAATCTCTCTATGATATAAATGTATAGCTGTAGTAGTGGATTTTTCATTCAGAAATCCATGCTGGTTTTTTGTAAAGATATTATGATCATCAGAAAATGATAGAAGTCTATTTAGAAAAGCATATTCGAATATTTTCGACATACTTGATGGAATTGTTACTGGCCTGTAATTTTCCAGTGAATTTGCACTATTCTTTATATACACTGGTATAATTTTACCTGTTTTCATCTGATTTGGGAATGAACCTTCGCTGGGACAGATTTACCAAATGAAGTAGAGGTTTAATTAAAACACGAAAACTCTTTTTCAGAAGAAACAAGGGGAGTTCATCATAACCTGAAGAACTTTGATTTTTAAGTTTGCGATTCAGTAATTCTTACAGCTCAGATTCAGTATAAGAGTGTAAAAAAACGAATTACTCGGAGATGGAATGTTTCTCGCAAAAGATTGATAATACAGATTTCTCTTATCAATTTGACTGGATAATACTTTAGTTACATCTATAAAATAATTATTGAACATGTTGGCGACTTCTATCGGAGAATCTACAACAGCGTCACTGATCTCTATTGAAATTGTCTTAGTGTTGCATTTTGGTTTATTTGATAATTCTGACATAATTCTCCAAGCTGTTTTTGAAGAATTATCAGAATCATCAATTCGTTTTTGGAAATATTCTTTCTTTGTTAATTTAAGTAATTTCAAGTGTTTTTGTTTTTCCATTTTATAATAATTCTCAAGGTCCTTTCGAATTTTTTTAGATTATATATGTCTTTCAACTTTCTACTGTACTTCACTGTTGACCCATTTATTATTATTTTTGTTAGTCTTATTGAATTTTTCGCGCTTTGGGAAATTAATTTCGAAGTAATAAGAAAATCTCCCCCAAACGTAATGATAAGCCAAATTCATATCAAATACACTAAACACATTTTCTCTCCTCCTGGAGGGCCAACACAAAAGATGTAACTGCAGTTTCATGAAATGAACGTATAAACTCACCATCCACTTTTGAATGAGCTTGCTCTATTCCATAATAAAAAATATTGATCTATGATCAGAAACATTATTGTCAGTACACATCAGTGAAATTTGAAAATATTTTATCAATTGCTGAAGCTGTACCGGGTATAACTCTGGTTGGCCAGCCCACCATATGTCTAATGTTATAACAACTGAAGACATTACACAGCTTTTTAAAATCTTTATTTAAATTATTATAAGTCAATATTGAAGTTGCCACAAACCAGCATATTATATTTTAATCTGAAAGTGACACTAAGAACATCATCCAATTAAAAAAAAAATTTATTAACATCTGAAGATTATAACATAAAATGATTGTTGGACCTACGTCTGATTTACATGTGATACCACAGATTTCGAATTCTTGTTTAGAACAATATCTATTCAAATTCAAAGATTTTCTTTCTATTCTATTCTATTCTTTTCTATTCTTTCTATTCTATTCTTTCTATTCTATTCTATTCTATTCTATTCTGTTCTATTCTATTCTATTCTATTCTATTCTATTCTATTCTGTTCTTTCTTTCTATTCTATTCTATTCTATTCTTTCTATTCTATTCTGTTCTATTCTATTCTGTTCTATTCTGTTCTATTCTGTTCTATTCTGTTCTATTCTGTTCTATTCTGTTCTATTCTGTTCTATTCTGTTCTATTCTGTTCTATTCTGTTCTATTCTGTTCTATTCTGTTCTATTCTGTTCTGTTCTGTTCTATTCTGTTCTATTCTGTTCTATTCTGTTCTATTCTGTTCTATTCTGTTCTATTCTGTTCTATTCTGTTCTATTC
>JAFIRS010002083.1:232500-254551 GCA_018342105.1 Gonioctena quinquepunctata | reverse complement strand
ATTCAAAAAGGCTTTGTGCTCGGAAAGCACTGGGAGACTTTGTGCCCCGCAAATATGTGCCCCGAGCACTTTTTTAAACCAGTGCTTAGTGCTTAGTGCTTCGAGCATTCCACCTATGTACCAGTCTTTAAAATTGTTTCTTCAGTTTTCGCCATGCTGTATGACAATTTTGAAATTATTGTTATGAAGTTGTGGGAAAGTGCGCGTTGAAAGGGGTATCCAGGAAAAAAATAAGTCAAGAAGACACGAGGAAACAAAAGTCAAAAAGTAGAATAACAAAATTAAGTAATTTTGTCGACCGTTATCAAGAAGATTGAACTAATTAACCATCGAAGGATGATATTGGATTGATAACAGTCGAACAGAATGCCAGCAATGATTGGAAGGCAGGATAAGAACCAGGCATATGTCGAATAACTTTATTGTCAAAGAACTGTCATCGAAGCAAATTTCATTACTGCCTGTCAATCCATAAGGAACTCCAAAGTGCTCGTTTTGGAAAGGAACTTCAAATTCATTTAAGGAGGAACTCATTTAACGAAGTTGAATAGTTTTAGTTTGTTGTTCTGAATATATGTTCTCCATGACATTATTTATCATTTCTGACGACCACCATCACCCATTTTGAACGGACCTCGAAGAGGCTTGTTTATTGGCGCCCAACTGGAGAGCCAAGGTTGGACAGAAATAAAATTATCATCGTGATACTTGGGAATTTCCAACTAATCGAATAAAGTCGGGTGGTAGTAGACAAAAATCTAAGAAGAAGGGGTAACAGCTTTGACGATGAGAAACATGATTTTAGCAAAGCTACGTTGGAGTATGCTGATATTCTGACACTTGATATAGTGAGACAGCCGAGCGGTTTGAGGCGCCAAATATGAGATTCAAGCTCTGGATCTCGAATGAAAGCGTGGGTTCGAATCCCACCACTAAAGGTTTTTTTTTTCCTTTGAAATTGAGGAATGATTTGTTTTGATTTCTTTATTAGAATATTTGTCCCAAAACAAGTCATTTCTCAATTTCTGGAGGGTAAAAAAGGCCTTCGGTGGTGGGATTTGAGCCCACGCCCCGTTTCGAAAACCAGAGCTTAAATCTAGTGAAGCTGGCGCCTCAGACCGACTATCTCGCTATATCGAATGTCAAAATATTACTATACTTCAACGTAGGTGCGTTATGTATCCATGTACCTTTTTGAACTAGCTACCTGTGAGAGAGCGCTATTCATACTCAAAATTCCATCTTTTCTTAAATGACGTAGGTATCTCAGAAGAAGCCGACAGTCCTGCTAAACTTCAAACTAAACTCAACATTATAAGTGAACGATTCACAGATTGGTGTCACAGAAACAGGCTTATAGTCAATCCAGATAAAACAGTTTTAATTCAATTTTTTGGCAGGGAATATACATATCATGATGATACTACAGCCGAATTATTTGAAGATTGGTTGTGAAAAAAGAGTTTAGTCTACTTTTTATAATTTTTTCAAAGATCTTACTTAGCGATACTGTCGCTAGTTCATCTCGGCTACCTTCTTCGTAGATGGAAATAACAATGGATGATTTCAAACAAGATGGGAAGTGGTCCATTTCTATTGTTTTGTTGAATATGAATACAATTGGCTCGACTATATATTCTGCCAGGGTTTCTGCTTTCGGGTTGTCGGAACCTTGAGCTTTATGATTTTTTAGATCATGTATAACATTAATAACTCCGTTGGTAGACGACAAAAAATGAAGTTAATATTTATTTTTTCTCTGAATTTTCAGTTTGAAGTTCTGGTAATTTTTGACTCTTCGACCAGATTATCGAGCTAGCTATTACAAATATACCTACACTTGAAAGAACTATGTTTTTCTACGTTTTTTCTAAGGAAGTGTTTCCGAAACAGTCGGACATCATTTTACATTTGACAGTACGTCTTGAACGTCATCTGACAGTGACTGAATTATTTTTATAGGTTTGGTATAAACAATAGTGAATGCCTACTTGTTCTATAGCACGTAGCGTGTATATTGGTGGATATACTGGCAACATGGTGTATATTTGCTGGTATTGGGATTTTATTGGAAACATGAAGATATCTTTGATACCCCGTAAGATAAAATAACAAAATTCCGGGTATGTATATTAGATGGATCAGCGATTTCAAATTTTATATTTTCGACAATGCCAAATGTACAGTTTCTGAGATATACGACCAATATGTTTATTTTTGAATGGAACCCGTATATTTTACAATTTTCTGTTACAGTTTTTTATTGCCGATGCAGCATGCAAACTGTTAATGGCCAATATGAACCATTAATTTTAAGAAATTGGGAAAAATATTTTTATTGCAACCGTTGATATTAACATAAAGATAAAATAAAATGGGCCACTTGGTATTTGTTAAAGTTTAAAAAAGTCTTTGCTGTTTTTGTACTGATAAACATGGTATGAATATCGGCTTCATTTCGTTAAATCAAGTAGGTTTTACTGTCAGTAGGTACGTCGTGATATACTGTCAGTAGGTACGTCGTGATAGTTTTCTGAAAATAGGCTTACCAGCGATAAAAATCAGAGTAAAATACAATGGTACAATTAACAGAGCGTCAAAGAATTGAAATTTTGAAACTGAAAGGATGTGGTGACAAGTAATATCATAATATTATGAAATTTGAGTATGTTTTACTTGCGACATTATTTGTAGGACACGAAGATGTATGTGAAATATTTTATAACAAGAATGAAGACAGAACTCTTATGGCACGTGGTACTGTATCTAAAATTATTCATAAATTTGAGGAAAGTGAACATGTACGAGAACTCCCAAAAAGTGGCCGCCCTGCTATTTTAGAGCGAACAAAAACTGACATTTTTTTGTCGGTGGTTGAAGGCTACTAGAGTTTTTGCAACCGTAAATCACATCAGTCAAACAACTGTTCGTGAATATTTAAAAAAAAGGAGAATGGCACCCCTATAAAGTACAATTGGTACAAGAACTGAACGAAGACGATCCAGATCGCAGAATGTGTGAAACAATGTTAAATAGATTTGACACTAATCCTAATTTCCTTTATCAAATCCTTATTTCTGATGAGGCTACTTTCCAGTTAAATGGCACATCCAAAAAACAAAACTGCAGGTACTGGTCAGATGGAAATCCTTATTGAATGGCGGAGGCACATATGCAGTATCCACAAAAGATCAATGTGTGGGCAGGAACTATTAATAATACCATTATGGATCTTATTTTTGGAATGGAACCATGGCAGGTGAAGAATACTGGGCATTTTTAGAATTGGAGTTAATTCCAGGAACAGCCAGACTCTTTCCTGATGATATAAATCCTCATATCGTGAATAGATCAATTTGGATTCAGCAAGATAGAGCGCCTACTCATTATCTTCGAGGCGTTCGTGAGTTTTTCAACATTACATTTCCTAATCGTTGGATTGGAAGGAGAGGAGCTATCGAATGGCCAGCAAGATCTCCGGATTTGACATCTCTGGATTATTTTTTGTGGGGTTATTCAAAATGCAAAGTGTATGTGGATAGGCCACAGACTATCCAAGGCCTGAAAGTCAGAATTACAGTGGAGATAGCACTCTTTTCTCCGGAAACGATTAGAAAAGTCTTGGATGAATTTTCATGCTGAATGGATTTCTGTTTCCAAAGACAAGGAGGTCATATTGAACATCTCCTTCAATTTTTTTCTTTAGGTATTGTATTCTGTTTATACTGCAATATTAATTACAAAATAAAAGGGTTTTTCCTAATTTCTTAAAATTAATGGTCAATATTATCCATTGACAGTTTGTATGCTGCATGGGCAATGGAAAACTGTAATGGAAAATTGTAAAATATAAGGGTTGTCCCATTTAAAAATAAACATATTTGTCGTATATCTCAGAAACTGTACATTTGGCAACGTGGAATATATAAAATCCAAAATCGCTGATCCATCTGATACACATAACCAACATTTTGTTATTGTATCTCACGGGCGACTCGTATCAACGAGTATGTTTATTCTACACGAAATTGATCGTCAATGAGCCCTATTAACGTTCAATTTCTCTATTAATGAATATTTGTGATATATGGTCGATTTATCTAATAATGTATCATTGTGGTATATGCAACTAAACATACACGAATTCAAATGTCAAATCATATTACCTTCGCGCTGTCAAATTTATGTATTTTAAAATTCAAATATTTTAAGTTTCCAACTAGTTGAAGCAAATGGATATCGGAAATTCCACGTTGACCCCAGGAATGAGGTTGACGGAAAAATTGTGTAATCCACTCGTATATTGAAATGATCTCGAACATTAGTTAGTTAAAACATCTCGATCATTAATCGCCACCATTAATACCCTAGTTGATTAAATAACTATTAATATAAAAGCGATTGATTAATGAACTTACTTAATCCATATATTCTATCTACCATCTAAGGCGGTGGGTGGAGTTGGGTCTCTTGCTTGAATCTTGGATTCCTTTCTGTTTGTAACCATATTCCCTATCTCCTACAATTTATTTCGTCGTCTATCTAGTGCTTACTTTAATCCTAGTTTTTTTCTAATATTTCTCGATTCGATTACTTGTCATGTTAGCCTCGAATTGCTTGGTCTGGACGTTGATGAATCAGTCAGTCAGTCAGGGCTTGAAACTGTATTTGTATTGATAGATTATTCACCCAAGTTTTCCCGATCAACCCACCTGAAATCAATCAGTCTACTCCACTGCCACCACATTATAATTACATAAATTAAGTAAAGTCGAGAAAACTACCTAACTAATGTACCTTAATATGGGGGTACGTACAGACTGTGAGGTTGTTCGGTACGGTGAATGGGCAGGTTCACAGTCTCTTTATCCGATAATAAATCGGACGCAGACTGGTTCTGATATTTCGAAAATATAATTACGTGTTTTCATCCTGTAATGGAATACTGGGGACGGTGTTGTAGAGTAAGGGAGAACAGATATTCTGATCGGCCAATCTTGGATTTTATATGCAAAGTTTTCATTTTGCGGATCTTTGGGACGATTCTTAGCGCACTGAAAATATGGAAAGGAGTAACTTGTTAAAAAGTATCACTAAAAATTGTTCTGGCTTCATTTGATATATTGATATTGAGCCTAGTTTGCTTCTGTTCATTACATTTTTCATCAAACATGTTTGAAGAGATGAAAAAGTGGACATGGTGTTAATTTATGGCGAATGCGAGAAAAATTCGAGGAACGCAGCAACTTTGTTTGCTGGAAGGTATCCCAATAGACATCATCCATGTTTTCCATATTTCCCCGTTGTGGAGAAACAACTCAGACAAGAAACTTTCAACCATGAAACTTTTATCATTGAAGAGGTGATGGACATCAATGTTTAAGCATTTGTAGAAGAGAAACCTCCAGCTTCTACTAGGGAAATTAGCCACGAGTCAGCAAATATTATTTTGAAAATGCATAGGTACCATAAATCTAAGATTAGTTTTGTTATGAGCACTCCTTATCAAGTATTTTAAATATAGCCATATGTAAACTGAAACAGAAGAATGCCAATATAATAAATCAATTTTCGTTCGATTTCAAAGGCGGTCGCATTAATAGTAAAATTTATATGACAACTCATAAAGTCGATACTTCCCCTATCATTTGTGTCGGCACCTCAATCGAATTTCCAACCATATTTTCAGACATTCATAACTAATAGTACGTCGGGACAGATGAATGACCCGCGGTCTTTTGGAAGCGATAATAGGCTTGGTGATATATCATGGCGGTGTGTCTACTCGAGGCAACTTGCCGACTCATTAAATATATTTTATTGTTTTCGGGCGGCATCGTTTGAATACCAACGCTATATATATAAGATTCTCCATACTAGAACTCTCTCCTCTCTTCATTCAGAATCCAGTTGTCGAACGAGTCAGTCAGTACAGAGTTATGCTTCATTATGAAGCGAACGAAAGTGAAGTCTAATTTCAATTAGAGAAGATGAAGTTTCATCTTCCTACGAGTAGTAAGCGTAGACTCCGTACAGATTATCTGAAGTAGAAATTAATCAACTATATGCAGAAATCATAGTGAAATAGTAACGCATCAGAAATCATCTCAGTAATAACTAAATCAATGGAATTAATATTCATCAAGAAGCTAAATAATCATATTGCAACAAGTGAACGCGTAATATAATTCGGAAATAAAACGGAATAATTAAGTCTAAAGTAAAATATTGTGAATTACTTCAGTGGAGGGTAAGAAATCAAACTGTTTATTTGGCAAGGTATATATGTATAGTGTTAATAGAAAATATTTCCTTATTATTTTTCAGTTTAATAAGGATTATTAAATTTATTTTGACTTTCTATACATTTTCTCAGTAAATTATACCAGGTGTATCAATAGTTGTTTTTATATTTTAGAAAATACATATATATATATATATATATATATATTATTACAAGTCCTAATTGTATTATTATTCCGAAACAATCTGAAATTGGTCATTGTACTGTCAAATTAAGTTCCCCGCTTCATTATATACAGGGGAAAACAAGATCTCAAGCCGCTCTGAGAAATTGTTCCGTTATTGGTCATAGACTGATAACACCCAGTATGGTTAATGCATAGCTAAGTTAGCAAAAACTAACGAGCAGTTATGATAGTTTATTGTGATTGGTTACTTCAGAACAATAATCCTAATCTCAATTTTGTTCCTTAGATATTGTTTTCCGTCAAGATTCACGAACAATATAAAAAATTGAAGATACCAGGAGCAACAAAATCAGCATTTAATGAAGGAAAGTAATTTTCAGGAAAGATTTGCGGTAAACGTGTAATCGCAAGTAAAATAAGTGGACTTTATTTCAAGGAAAGTTGACAGGGGTAAGGTATATGAGGACTTACCAATTGCTGTTTCTGGAGTGATTTATTTTCAACAAGAGATAATACCATCCAAGTCATGAACTAATTAATGAACCGGTTTAATGAGCGAGTAATTGCAACGAATGGAACGTTAGCCTGCCCGATCACCTGACCTGGATATTTTAGACTTTTTTTGTGGGGTTATGTAAAATTTTGTTTACAAAATCGCATGTGTGAAGTGTTTGCTACCGTAAATGCCGGTAGGTTGCGAAATGTGATGCGAATCACAATTGATAGAGCCAAAAAATGTCAGGAAGTTGGCGGATTGTTCGAACATTTAATTCCCTTCAATTTATACTGGTTTTATGGGTAGTTTTTTCTTATTGTGACTGAATATGAACTTTTGTTATGTGAAAATTCTTTTTCATTTGATTTTATATCCACAGCATATTCGATGAGTGATATACCCCAATTTCCTCATATACATTGTCCGCCATAAATAAATAATCGAGCTTATCAGAAAGAAATATTTGCATTCAATGTCCATTGATATTATATGGAAGTATGCATGGATTTTCAGGTGAATATCATTCAACGTTCTGCGTGGTATTTGCCAGGAAAGTAGTTGTTTTTCACCTGAGATCTACCATTTTCCGGTTCAATTTTATATTGAATCCTTTATGTGAAGAAAACCGTTTAATTCGATTTTTCAATTAATTCCACTTCACATGGCACTTATCTTTCACATTACTTATCCTTGCTAAATTTAATATTGGTTAGTAAATTTGAACTTCAATGACTTAGGTATATTTTTAATTTTATAAGGCGGCTTTGAAAAAAAGATCTACTTTTGTTGTAACAATAACAAATGTCACAATAACTTGTTGACAATTTTGTTGGAGTTGCCGTTCTTTATCAGTTTTTGTGTTTTTCAATATATTGATAGAAATGGCTCCAAAACTGAGTATTCAAGAAAAAATAGTAATAGTATCGCTATATGGCGAAAATTATCATAGCACAAGAGAAGTAGCTGAAATTTTCAATGGAAGGCTTCCACCAAAATTTGCATTTTACTACGGTGGCAAAGATATTGCAAAAATTTAAGAAAACTGGTTCGGTTGAAAACAAATATAAAAGTGTTCACGTTAAGCCTGTTGTAAATAATGAAAATGATGTGAACAATGCTTTACTGACAGTCACTGAGACCCCAAGAGTTCCGACGAAAATTATGGCAGAGAAGGCAGACTAATCTCAAACCTCTGACGAATTTTGAAGCAAAATCACATTTACCCATACAAACAAAATTATTATAGGGATTATGACGCTCGATTTTATTTTTGTGCATGGTTCCAGGGAATGTTAGAAGACAATCTTGATTTCTCAAAAAATGAGCTATTTTATGACGAAGCAACTTTCACCTCAAATGGTGTCGTTAGTTCTCAAAATTGTAGATGGTGGGCAGATCATAATCCTAATTTTATTATTGAAGCCAAAGGACCATATCCCAACTAACATTATAGGAAAATTATACGAAGCAGTGGGGTAAAACGGCTTCAATAAGTCCGAATTTACCCATTTATGACCGAATATTTCACCTTCAAGTACTAACTAACTCCAAAGTTATAATTGGAGTTATAAAAACCATAATTGAGACCACCAAATCTCCTTCAAAAACCAAAAACCTAATAGGCGTAGTGCATAGTATGAAATTACTTGTTATGGACTTCAAATATACCTTCACAGCCTCATGGGTTAATAGAGTTATTTACTAGGTTAAATTTTACCTGAAGGTAACCAGCAAAATGTGTTCAAAATACTTGGAACTCTCAGGAAAAACCTTCTGGTGAATATTAACCTAATTATTAACTCATGTTTGTTCATATAGTCAGGGAATTGACAAGTCAGTAAACAGGTCTACTATATACTCTTCATTACCTATTTTGGCACCAGTTAAGTTAAAGGAGTTGCCTGGACATTTCTTGACCTAGTTCATACCTACTGCTCTACAATGAGGGCGAGATTACCACAATATTTGTTTAATCAGACTAAATGTCTACAACGAAGTCAAAGTTACCTAAAATAAAATCCTCAAAGTAACTTAGTCTATCATCAGATATTGAAGACCAAGTCGATTCAGATGAGGATGACATGATACAATTTACTTCCTTTAATTTTTTTATTGTGCCCTAAATTTTAGAAATCTATAAAATGCCGAGCAAAAATTCGAATAGAGTTAGTAAACCATACGGGTATAACACCAACTATTATCGATTAGCTTCCAGAATGAGAACAAATGGAAATATAATCCGAAACCATCCTATACTTTCCGATGTCCAGAGATCAGAGCCATCATCTTCCACTCAGTCATCATCAACTGCAGAGATTAATGTAGAGTGTGAAATTGCTTTTACTGATGATGATACCGGGAAAAAATATGGATCGGAAGACGATGAGTTCAATGGGAATAAGGCACAAAGCTTGGAAGATAACCTCCCATTGTTAGAGGAGCTCAGACATTGGGCCTTGTCGCATAAAGTCTCCATACAAGCAGTTGGTGACCTACTAAAAATTTTAATAATGCATGGAAAATCTGAATTACCAAAAGATGGTAGAACACTCTTCTTTTCTGTTCCCACTTATGTGGTACATAGGAATATTCAACTATGGGTGTTGCTCCACGTCTTTTTATGACGGCAACTATTTTAAAACACTCATCCATTATTGAAATAAAAACATGAAAGCGATAACCTTAAACTTTGGTTAGGTCTCAGGGCATGTCGGTAAGATATACTGAACAATGAAAGGGGTGCGTTCAGGAAGCTTCGTCTGTCGCCAGCGGTAAACTACAGCCGCGACGTTTTGATGCAGCGACAAAAGGGAATTCAATGAAGTTCATCCTTTTGAAGTAAATGGATAAAAAAATGGTATTGAATACGCAAAAAAATCGAATCAAATAGAAAATTTATTTTAACAAAAATAAGAGATTGATGTGTTGAAATGATGAGTTTCCATGGCTTCGAAAATTTCAAAACCAATCATTGTGGCTTCCGGAAAAGTCAAAATCAAGCAAATCATAATAGGTCGATTTTTTAATGGTATTTACAGTTGGCTGATAAATTGTATATTTCCGGGCACCGCATTCGGAACGCAGAAATGTCAAATCAACATTATTCAGCCAATCACAACACACCATTTCATATTTAAAGTGTTATGATTGGCTATTTCTCTTCGGAAAGAGATTCCCTCATTAGACCATAACATTAATCATGGTTTCTATTCTGGAAATATGTGCACTGAAATATAAATATCGCGTACTATTATCAACATTACTGATGGATTTGATATTTAATTTCAGAATAAACACTCATTACAGGGTTTTCTAGTCTATATCCATTTCTCTGAGTAACTATAGGTTACTTGGCTTTACCATTAACATTAGCAAAACATATTGATTTTTTCACCCCGTATTGACATTTGAGTGTTTCTGCACAGAACATAGAA
Organism: Gonioctena quinquepunctata; assembly: GCA_018342105.1. Lineage (NCBI taxonomy): Eukaryota > Metazoa > Arthropoda > Insecta > Coleoptera > Chrysomelidae > Gonioctena > Gonioctena quinquepunctata. The sequence continues at coordinate 244,190 of JAFIRS010002083.1, read as the reverse complement.
TAAGTAAAATATAAATTTATTATCCACGATTCGCAATCCATCCAGAGAACGAAACGTATAGACATGCATGAAAAAACATCCAATAACATATATTGTATTTCATCACGTGACCACAATGTGAAAGGGTCTGAAATCCCAAGATAAGGAAAATGGACTTCAAAGTCAGGAATAAAGGTTACTTTCGACTTTGAACAAAGTCTATGTGTTCTCATAGTCAAAATTTCAAGGAATTTCGACGTATAGGTCCCATATGGAACCTACGCCATATTTTTCGGTTTGAACCGTTTCCGCCATTGTAAAAATAATACATAGTTTTCTCGAATCGACCACATTTTAATGATTGGTAGTAAAAAAATAGGTGAATATGATATGTATACAGATACTTCATCTATAAAATCAGTTTTTGAAGTGTTTGATGGAAAAAGCTGTGAAAGTAGACATAAATTAATGGTTTTTTTTCAAACAAATTCAATAATTTGATGGGCCCACTTGTTTTAGACGAGTAAAAATCAACATTATCACAGAAAAGTTTGTATCGCAAATAAAATCACAACTAGGTGTGAATGCGAAACCATCACTTATTGCATTATCTGCTATACGTGTATGCAGTTTTTTCTTCATACGCCATGTTCATGTCAACTTCAACGCTTTCACGAATGGGCATGTAGGTTAAGATACACAATATACAGTAAACTTTTATCATCTTCTTCTAACCTGCCATGGGTTGTTGTTTGTTTCATTACAGTGTTTATAACCCGAAATAGGTAAAAATGATTACATTTTTACCATCAGTCGACTAGTCTGGAGGCAATTTTACCTATTTATGCCTTCAACTTATAAGGAAAAATGTCATAATTTCCCAAATTTCGACTTCTGAATTACTTCCATTTTTTTCCCCATAATGGTAAATTCAAGGTAATTATAACGTAATAATTACCTTCGCCAATTAGGGCGCTGACCTATTCGAAGGTCGAAATGACGTAAATTTTACCTATAATGTTTGTTGGGATAATTTCAAAGTGAATGTATGGTGTGGAAATTTAAACGAGCGAATTGTAGGTCCCTTCTTTTTAGACAAAATTTAAATGGCGAACGGTATTTGAACTTTTTACGGACCGAGATATCTACATTCATCGACAACCTACAATTACAAGAGCGGTTTCGTTTATTCTTTCAACAAGATGGGGATTCTATTCATTCTACGAATGAAGTGCGGGAGTGGTTGAACAATGAGTTTGGTGAGCAGTGGATAGGTCGATATTCCGGTAATCCTTGGTCTGCTAGGTCTCCAGACCTAACGCCGTGTGATTTCTTTCTATGGGGTTTCCTTAAAAGCAATGTTCATAAACAACGCCCATTCCGAAGTGTAGAACATTTGAAAATTTGTATAAGGGATTGTGCAGCACTGATCAACAGAACTATGTTAAAAATGTTCACCGCGAAATGTTTTCCAGATCAATTCTATGTATAAAGCGCGAAGGTGGTCACGTAGAATATTGAAAATTTGTATATTGTTTGTTTATTAATTCATTTTTATTTCTCCATATCTACCTAAACAAACTAAATTCAATTGGGATAAATAATATATTATTAAGTCTTAATTACAAATATTAGTTGGTTTAAATTTCATCAACGGGTTGAGAATATTAAATAAGCTCATGCGCATCAATATACAGGGCATGACGACACCTAGTGACAAGACTAAACCATGTTTTCTAATTAATCTCCCGCAAAATATCTATTTCACAAATATTTGATCAGTTTTGACCCAAATTTATGTGATTCAGGTTATTGAAGCTGTTTCCAGATAAAACAAGAATGTATAATGTTTCTTGGTAAAGGTAGAGGAATAAAATGGTATTTTTTTTTATTTTTTTAATCTGGTTAAAAATTGTTACAAGGGGTCCTCGTTGAATTCCCAACACGAATTCTCAATAATTTTTTTCGATATCTTGTCAATTTGACTTACTTTTCGGCACCACAGACAACTTTTTTTTTTAATTCCCGCCAAATCTGAGGTCACGCGATATAAGTCGCAACGGATTTTTTAGTTGTCAACGAACCTCCATTGGAGTTTTTCAGAAATTTTCATAACAATTTTTTTCCATATGCAGCCAATTCTATGACGGACACTGTACACACATAAAAATATATATGATTGTGAGGCTTAAAAAGCTTTTTGAAATGGCATATACTTTGCCGATATTGCTATGAAACTTCAGTCTCTGTCTTCCATCGATCAAGTTGGGATATTCATGTTGGAAAAAAAAAACGTTCTCAATTTATATTGTATAGAAAGATTATTTTGGGAAATTGGAACAATTCATCATAAAAATATCTAACAGAAAACTGTGAATATCTAACAATAACAAAAAATCAAACCGACGAAATACGGAACTGAAAAGTAAACAATAAAATAAACCTTCTTAGTCTCAATAACTAAGCTCCTAAACTAATGTAAGTAACCAATTTTGAGTCGGCGCCAAACAAACTAGCAATTGAATTAGGTAAAGCGTAAAATGATGGCAGCGAGTTGCGCGGTGACATTCTGATAATTGTTTTGAAGTAATTTAATGATCTTCGTTATTTGTTCGTTTGGCGCCGACTCAAAATTAGTTACTTACATTAGTTTAAGAGCTTAGTTATTGAGACTAAGAATGTTTTTTTTTTAACTTTTCAGTTCCGTATTTCGTCGGTTTAATTTTTTGTTAAAAAGTTTTTATTTTTAAATTTTTGTGGCTGAAATCTTCTGATTACTACCTACTTGTGTTTTGACTACTTCCAAAATTCTTACTTACCCACCTTACTTCAACTATTACCAGTTAAATAATATGATTATCTACTTTTACTATTTGTTGTAATATAAATTATTTTTGTCGTTCTGGTTAGTTTATTTCATTACTTCCATTCCAACCTCTCATAAAACATAATGATTGTGACGGATGTAGGAGAACGAAAATGATGACAATAGCGATCTATCATTGTCAACTACATATGTGTAATTATCCCCTATTTTTATTCCCGTAAGGGTGGATAATTCCATTCGAAATCCAAATATGATCAACTATGAGGTATACCCTATCTAATTAAAAAAGAATCATCCAAATCGAAGAATCCAGTACAAAGTTATTCCTGATAGAATCGGTTAACGGACCAGAATTCAGAGGGTGAGTGATCAATATCCTTCATTTTGCTACCCTTAGGGGTGGATTTGAACTTCTTAATCTAAATGGGACCAACTTCGAAGTACACCCTATACACTGAAAAAATAATTATCGGAATCGGACGTCTCAGTGAAAAGTTATGCGTGGTCATTCATGAAAAAAAATATACGTGTCGACTAGAGAACCTCCTCCTTTTTGGTTTCGTCGGTTAAAAAACGAGTACTTCCCCGGCTAAAGCCACGCTGTACATAGAACTACATCTGATAGATATTCAGATTGTCATTCGATTTTCTATTCCAGTCTTAGTTGAGAACTCATATAGATCAATGAGACGAAGAAAAATCAATTCCAAGAAGTGTTTCCTTTTTCGATATGAAATCAATAATTTGATATTTTTTTGTGCTGAGTTTCATTCCATTTGTGTATTATTTCGAGTATTTCCGATATTTTGGTGAACTAACGTATCTGGTTCTCTCGGTCAGTCATAATTCTCACAATCTGTCTCAAAAATGCAACCAGCGCCCTAATGAAACAACCGCTTCGAAAACAACCACTGTTGGCGAGCCAAACCGGAATCTCCGGTCGAAAAAACGTCAGTTGTTTGGGGCCATTCCATCATTATTATAGGTTCCCTCTTATTAATATAATAGCCAATATTTATCCGCTTTCTAAATAATCCATTTAACATAAATTTGAAGGTAATTTCGGAGACTCGAACAGATCCGACCTCTTAGAAGTAATTTATATTTTAATAGCCACATTTTTCAGACCTTATCAACATAAATTACTCGAATGACGACTGCTTAGGCGGGAGGAAGGTCTCATTTTCGTAACTACAAAAAAATCATCCTAAATATTACTTCGAGTATTACAGCTGTTGAAATTTGGAGCACCACAGGGCTGTGTCCTGAGCCCAATCTTATATTTAGTATTAACACCTAATTTCCAAACAGATGAAAACGTGAAAGAAACGTTTTCGGTTGAAACAATTTCAGCTCGGAATCCAAATATTTGTGTAGAAACATCTGATCTTATGAACATCCTGTTTATATTTTCAACAAATCAAGAACAAAACATTTTTAATAATTTTGAAGATTGTACAAAGAAGAGGCGAGTGAAGATTGAAGTAGATAAATAATACCGGAATCCACTTTGATGAAAAGTTCACCTGGCGCGCGCATATTTGAGAAACAAAAATAACTAGTCAAACTCAAACAACTGCCTATTTGATAGATTATCACAACTGTGCCACATAACATAACAATACTATGCCACATAATGCTCTACCTCAGCTAAACATTGCTCCAAAGGAATCGTACAAGTTATCAGTAGTAATTCCCTAGGACATTAATAATAGACGAGATAATTTTATGACAATCAAAAGCTCGTTTTTTGACAAACATTTTTATAACTCAACATATTTATTTATTCATTAAGTACAATTATTAAAATTTAGCTTCACATTAGATTCGTTGCTGTTCTCTACTATAGAAGATCTATTACTACGCAAATATTTATGATCTTGTTAAGGTGTTCTTGATCGAGATTTAAGTATGGTTTCATAGCATTTTGATTGCTATGACCAGTAATTTTAAGCAATTGTTGTTCTTCTACACCACTTTTTGCCAATTCGCTAACAGCAGTTGATCTATTCGAGTGATTTGTTATCTTTTTGTCCTTTACATTCAAGCCAATTGCCTCAGCAGTCCATTCATTTATTGTATTTCTTCCAACAGGTACATTATCGTACCATTTGTCAGTTTAATTTTTCCACTGTCGATTTGGTTTTAAGGATTTGGTGAGGTAATATTGCCGCCCCGTTTTGATATCAGTTTATGAAAAAGACGTACAGGGCAGCTTTGTCTTTCTCTATCGGGAACCAACCATTTACTACTTGTTCAGCTTTTAGAACCACTTCGGCACGTTTTTCTGAACACCGGATTGTATTCAATGCGATTTGTTGGAGAGTCATCGTTATATTTCTCGAATTGAAAAAAATCCACCAGACAAGCAACTGCCTCTCCTCCTCGCTACGTTAATTCTACAGCAGCAACATGGTAAAATTTACGCATAAGATCTTCAGGTGTATTTTCATCCCATAGCAATATTATTTTGTTAACTTCAGACAAATTTGACGAAACTGAATTGGATCTGCTTGTAGTTTCTTCCTGATTGCATCACGGGCATCTCGGGCTGGTTTAAATACTGTATTGTTAAACGGGTCAATCATAATATTATAGTACTTTTCTTGCAAAAGTTTGCACGAAATTGTCTTCACCGTTGCTTCTTTAAATTCGGTCCCGTCTTTCTTTCTCATATTGACCGCCCAATCTTTCAGTATCAACGCCAATTCTTCTAAGCCTCTATGTTCATTTAATTCATATTCTCGTTCGCAGCAAAATCCATAAATATTGCCCAAATATATTTGTGACTGTAGGTTGTATTTCTGGGAATTTCTTCTCTGATTAGCGCATTTATACTTTGAACATTCGAATTGCCAAAACGTGACATTTTGAAATTTATTTGGAATGTAGTTGTCAAACTCAATCGTGTTGTCATGGTGATTGATAATTGCACTGAATACAATTATCAGTGCATTGTTGACATGGTTGGGTGAAATTGTTTCATATGACACAAAATGACAAAATTTGAATGGTTGTTAGAACTGTCAAAAAAATTTCATTGAAACTAACAAACATTTCACAGCAAGTTATTGACTCACCAATTCGAATTACCAATTCTTCTAGTACATTATTAGATATAATATGAATATCAAAATCTAAAACAAGTTTTAAAGCTGGTACTGAGGATGTATCAAATATTTCCGATCATTCCATAGTTTTTTGGTCAGTAGGAGAAAAGAAGCAAAATAAAAATGTGCAATACATTACAATGAGAAATCTTAAACGACTAGACACAAATACAATACAATAATTTTTATTAACTACCCCACTTTGAGAGAATATGAATGGTTTATTGATAAATATTTTTGATACATTGGCTCCACTCAAAACAATTTCGATCAAACACCAAAAGCCGCCATGGCTGACTGATACGATAAAGAGATAGAGATGAAAGAAAAACCATTCGAAAGGTTTGAAAGAACTGATAATGACGATCATTGGAAATATTACAAACAAATTAGAAACCAAACGAATATTTCTATTGATGATGAAAAAAAGAGTTACATTGAGTTCTGTGCTAATGGATATACTAAACTGAGTTTCTTAATAAATCATTCGAAATCAACAAATTCTTCTTGCAGTTCTCTGTAAAAAAGTACCCATAGATGGAAATTTATTGCACTATTATAATCATATTCGCAAATTACGTTTCTCTGAGTTAGTTCATTTCACCACTGTTGATATTGAAGAGGTAACATATATTAGAAATAAAAACTTTACTACTAGGTTCAGACTTGCTCATCATAGAAGTGATCCTCTTATACCGTCCAACAATTCCGCCTTGTTTAAGGAACAGTCTGAATACATGTCTGTCAGCTGTTACTTTTCCGGATAGCTGGAAACTGGCATAAGTGACTCCCTTGCTGAAAAAAATGAAATCACCAATTTCAATGACTTGCTCCCAGTAATTATTTTGCCGTGCCAATCAAAAATTTTGGAAAAAAATTATGGATAAAAAATACGCCTCCATTTGGAAAAATATTCGATACTGCTAAATAACCAATCGGGTTTTAGATCAGGATTCAGTTGCAGTGGTAGATGAACTGTTATGAGCGGTATCTTACACTTTGTAGGGTTTTCTAATGAGGCGAATGCTCTCATTGCTCGTTACTCAGATAAAAGATATCAGTATTTTGAGACTTCTATAGGTCGATCCTCTAAAGAACATATATGTTGTGGTGTGCCACAGGGATCTATATTGGGGCCACTATTGTTCAGTATTTATACAAATAATATAACAACATTGCATTGCAACTGCAAAATTTTTAATGATGATCTCGAGAGACTGATCAGGGAATCAGAGCGTCATAATTTGCGCATCAAAATCATCCATCATGATATTTACTAAGGAAAAACAATATATTGAACAGAACATAGGTAGATGGTGATATAAATTCGACTTGTGCATATAGTGTAAAAAATCTCGGTCTAGTGTTGGAAACCGACCTACGGTTCGATAAAAACTTTTTAACAAAAAATTAAACCGACGAAATACGGAACTGAGGAGTAAAAAATAAAATAAACCTTTTTAGTCCCAATAATCAAGCTCCTAAACTAATGTAAGTAACTAATTTTGAGTCGGCGCCAAACAAACTAGCAATTGAATTAGGTGAAGCGTAAAATGATGGCATCGAGTTGCGCGGTGACATTCTCATAATTTTTTTGAAGTAATTTAATGATCTTCGTTGATTGTTCGTTAAGCGCCGACTCAAAATTAGTTACTTACATTAGTTTAGGAGCTTAGTTATTCAGACTAAGAAGGTTTATTTTATTTTTTACTTTTCAGTTCCGTATTTCGTCGGTTTAATTTTTTGTTAAAAAATTTTTATTTTTCAATTTTTTGTGGCAGAAATCTACTGATTACTACCTACTTGTTTTTTTATTACTTCCAAAATACTTACTTACCCACCTTACTTCAACTATTACCAGTTAAATAATATGATTATCTACTTTTAGTATTTGTTGTAATATAAATTATTTTTGTTGTTCTGGTTAGTTTATTTCATAACTTTGTATATCATTCCATCCTCTCATAGAATATAATGATTGTGACGGATGTAGGAGAACATAAATAATGACAATAGCGATCTGTCATTGTCAACTACATATGTGTGCCAATGTTCACAAGTGAAAAATCAATTATCCCCCATTTTTCTACCCGTAAGGGTGGATGATTCCATTCGAAATCCAAATATGATCAACTATGAGGTATACCCTATCAAATAAAAAAAGAATCATCCAAATCCCATCACAAAGCTATGCCTGATAGAATCGGTTAACGGACCAGAATTCAGAAGGTGAGTGATCAATATCCTTCATTTTGCTACCCTTAGGGGTGGATTTCATCTTTTAAATTCAAATGGGACCAACCTCGGAGTACACCCTATCCACTGAAAATAATTTCCGGAATCGGACGTCTCAGTAGAAAGTTATGCGTAGCATAACATAAAAAAATATAGAGAACCTCCTCCTTTTTGATTTCGTCAGTTAAAAACCATGTCAGTCAATGCCTCCGAAGAAGTTATGCGTAAAATGCTCTATTCTCAACGATCTCTACTTTAAAAAAATCTCAAAATGAAGCTGACAACGATTCTTGTTCTCAGTCATTACAGCTACTGTGATGATTTATATGGATCGTGTCTAGATAATATTGAGATAAACCGTATTAAAAAAATGCAAAAATCATGTTTACGCTTCATATATGGAATCAGGAAGTTTGATCCTGTCTTACACAAGTTGGGAGAATTTAAATGGCACAACATGCATAGAAGGCACAAGTTTCACTCCCTAGTCTTGTATTATAAAATTATTACAAATAAAGGACCTGCAAACCTAACTAATGAAATTCATTACCGTACCGATTCTCATAATTTGTATTCGAGATTTCGAGATTCGAAATTTCATCACCACCACATAGAACGGCATATTTTCGTAGATGCTATTGTTATAATATATACTCTCTATATAATCAACTGCCGATGTCTTATAAAATATATGAATATTTACATACTTATAAAATCTATCTCCCGTTATTTCTCAAGCGGATATTTCCTAAGGGAATACAAATTATTATTATGATAGTTGAAGATGATTTTCATTTGTTTTAATTTTTTCTCATAAGCGAACGTATGTAATTTCTTTGTTATGAAATTAGAAGGGGCTGAACTAAATTTTTTTCAAATTGTTTTCAGCTATTTTTTGTTTTGCACAAGTTCAATTGATATATCTCATGATAATGTTATTTCTCGACTATATATGCAAAATGAAATAAATGATATTATTATTTCAATTTGAGCATTTCAACCCAAATGATAAAAGCAGGAAAACATCAAAAGGTCTTTTCAAGTGTCAACTGAAACTCAACGGAGAAATCAAAGAAGCAATGTCGTTTGAATACATAGAAGTGATAATGGTGATATCGGGCCTGAAGAATATCAATAATTCACGAGAGCCATCAAAACAGTTGGATATTCAATTGATATCGTATGCACAACAAAATCAAGAATTATGACCTATCAGGATAATCCCGACCTGACGCATGAATGACGATTGTTGTTTGCAAAGACTGATTATGGTAGATAGTACCAACCTTATAAAGCTTAAGTTTGAATTTTAGTAAGTTTAGTGATCCAATTAAACATATAATATTGAGGAGGTTTGTTGGGATTCGGATCAATTTTGTTGAAGAAAAACTATCGTTTCCTTGGCAACGTTTCGAATTTTATTGAATTCATCTTCAGAGCTATGGAACAATGAGTTTTTGTAAGTTGAGGGGATTAAGAAATAGTCGAGATAAAGAAACATTTCCCAGTAAAATAGATTATTAAAAAAGGAAAGATTCACCAAAAATTAGTTTTTCCGAGTTGGATGTAATAATACATATATAAATAATACATAATCATTCTAGCTAGATACAAACGAAAAACACTTTCACGGGACAACAGGTTCAGCATAAAGTGAAAGACAAACAAATACTGAGATATAATTCAACAAATATCCGTTAACCATATAGTTCTTTTATTGTTGGAGAAAAACAATTGTGGTAAAAAACGATAACAAATCATTTAGAAATCTGACTTGAAATCATCATCAATCATCAGGAATCAAGTTGAAATAGCACGTGTTCAATCAAATGTCTCTCCTGGTATTGAAAGTGTCTTGGTGGACAATTTCGATCATCTCTCTTCGAAGTATTTTTGACAGGAAAGGTTTTTTTATCAAGGATGATGGGGTTTCGAAATCAAAAGAATTACCATTTTCTCTAGTATGTTCTACTAGAGCAGTGGGGTTTTAGGCATTGAGTTTATTTGTGTTCCTATCGTGTTCAGATATGCGTTTTTTTTTAATATTGGCCTGTTTGACCAACGTAGCATTTTGTACAATTATAACAGTTGATTTTATAAACGACGTTGTAGATAAGTGTATTACTTTTTGTTGCTCACTGTGAATTATATTATCAATTTATACCTTTGAATTCTATATTTTCAGTTTGATCGTGATAACTGCCGCAACGTCAAAGAAATTATACTTCAATCGTGCGTAAAATGTACATGAATCAATCAATTAATAAATTTTGAATACTCTTTACTATTGTGAATTATCCTCATTATTAATCAACAGGAAAAATCCCTAACTTCTCTATCACTCCAAACTGCTATGCAAAGCCTTCAAAAAACTATCATTGAACAACATATTTCAAACCGTTTTTCGGGGTGTGGCACTCACCTACTTCCTACTATCTCTTTAACATGATTTATCTCCACTTTATTCATTGTTTCATTGGAAATAGGTGAAGTAATTGTCTATGTGTTGGTTTTACATCTTAAACGGTTTTTCTTCACTATATTTATGTTGATGAACAAAATGAGTGTAATGAGTGTTATTCAAAAGAGGGATTGGTGCAAGAGATTAGCTATTTGTTCCGCTGTAATTTTCGAAACAATAGATTATCTCCTCGTTGGTAATGATAGTTTTCAGAAAATGATCGGTAACCACCATTAAAAAAAAATGTTGAGTCAGTACATTCATGATTATGAGCAAACATGGCGAATATAACGGACACAAAATGCAGTATGAAAGTCATATTTGTTAACTATATTTTGTCCGTAACCTTTGGACTATAGGATCATCTTTAGACATCGTATTCACAAGATTTTCGATGTTCAGAGGCAGTTGCATTAGTCTCATCCTAGTTAGTTACTTTTCATTATCGTCAACTCTAGTCAGAAATAAAGTTTTTTTTTTAAAAGGGACTTGAGCACTTCAAAAAGTTATTTCGTGCATAAACAAAATAACCAAGAAGATTGATTTGTTGAAAATATGAACAGGATGTCCATCAAATCAGATGTAGTTCAATGTCCAGTGTGGCATCAGCCGGGGAAGTAGTTGTTTTCTGTTAGACATTCACAAAAAATAACTTCATTTTTATCGTGGATTTTTTCAATTCACAGAAAAATCTTTCTATTCAATATTCATTCGAGAATGTTTCCCTTTTCAACCAAGAAGAATTGTAGAAAGTCAATTATTCCGGGAAAACTCAATTTATATATACATATATATACATATATATATATATATACATATATGTATACATATATACATATATATATATATATATATATATATATAAATGAAAAATAGTATCTTGACTGGAGTATTTACGAAAGGAGGATTGGAGGAGACAAAATTGAAATCTTATCCTCCTTTCTTAAATACTTTTCCAGTCAAGATACTATTTTTCTCATAGTTTGATATGGGGTTTTTCAACAACATTCGTAACCAGTACGGACTTACCAGTGTCACGTTGCTGGAACGATGGGCTAGACAAATAAAAGAGAGTACT
>JAFIRS010002083.1:0-227500 GCA_018342105.1 Gonioctena quinquepunctata | reverse complement strand
TCTGGCCCAAATTCGAATGAATCCAGGAATAGGATCGAGAACTATGGCCAGTGAATGCAATTTATCAAAAAGTGCTGTTAATAAAATACTCAAGAGACACGGATACCATGACTATAAATACCAAGCCGTGCAAAAGCTATATTGCAATGATCCTGAGAGAAGGTTGCAATTCTGTAATTGGTTTCAACGGAAGGTACGGAATAACAACAATTTTGCGCACAATATCATTTGGGGAGACGAAACGACATTCACAAATTCTGGCATGTTCAATCGAAGGAACAAACATTTTTATGCCACAGAAAATCCTCACTTAATTCATGAAGTTAGACATCAATATCGTTTTTCTTTGAAAATGTGGTGCGGTTTGTTGAATAATAAATTACTGGGACCCTATTTTATTGACGGCAACCTAACCGGAGCAAAATATGTAGAAATTATAGGAGAAATGTTGGATTATCTTCCTATACGGTATCGGCGTAATAGTCCATGGTTCCAATAAGAGGGATGTGGTCCACACAACTCGAGAATAGTCACAGACTATCTAAATCGAACTTTTCCCGATTCATGGATTGGAACAAGAGGTCCAGTAGCATGGCCTGCCAGATCTCCGGATTTGAATCTGCTGGATTTTTATTTCTGGGGATATCTCAAAAATAAAATGTATGGCACTACGAACCCGACAATAGAGATTCTTCGCGAGAAGATTGAGAATGTATTGGAAGGTATTTAAGGAGACGAAATAAGCAAATGTATAAGAAGTATGGGTTCCAGAACCGCAAAGTGCATTTTACAAAATGGTGGACATTTCGAACACTTACTTCATTAATGTTCATCATTTACTTTCGAATAATCATTTGATTTTTCTTTCATTAAATGATAGTTTCGTTTAATTATTATGAATTAGGTTTTTCACCTCTTGAAATTTGTAAATAATTATTACTTGTTTCTTGCTTTGATTCTGTTAAGTTCCATTCAGTTGGAGATGGGTAAGTTGATTTTCTTATCGAAATGTATTGCATGTTGTTAATTAAACTAAAGGTACCTAAATGTAATACAGATCCGACCCAAAGAAATTTGGATAAGGGTCAAAATCACCTGAAAATCAACTTTGAATGACATTGTATGATATTTCGTTGAATTCAGCGTTAAAAGTTATTCCGAAAAGTGTCATAAAATATGCAGGTCCATATTGAAAAAAATGAGGTTGAGGGTGACCCAGAGCGTACGAAACGTTGGATACGAAATCAGATTATGTCAAATTGAGGATAATTCACTGTCGAATAAAAAACTCCTGGGACATTTTTTGATAATATTCGAAATAAAGTGGGAAAAAAAGAAAAATCAAAATGACAGAATTTACTTTTCTTATGATATCTCAATAACCGGCCCTGATAATCTCGATTTGTTTGAACTGCTCGACAATGCTTCTATGAATGCAACTTTTTCTCCATTTGACCGACCTTCTAACTCTTATGGTTTAAAAGTTACCAATACAATCCCATTAAAAAAGTGGCCACTCTGTATATTGTCATGATGCGTTGATTGCGGTTCGTTTTTATTTTATTTTATATTTGTTTATTTACTTTCCACAACCAGACATCATAAAAAAATAATTTTTTTTGTTCCACTATTTTTTTGTTTTGTTCTACTTTGTTTAACTATTATTTTTACTATTTTCAAAATCTTGAAGCTAGTTCCCCTTTTGAAGATTTATTTAATATGTATTGATAAATAAATACCCATATAAATATTTCATATTATTATTATTACATATAAGTAAAGGCTGAGGATAGAGTCATATGTAAGCCTGAGAAAAAAAAACTAAAGAGATTAACAAGATTCTACAATGCATGCAAAAGAAAAAGAAAAATAATTAATATATGCGTAGGAACGATTATGCAAATAAGCAAATGTCTATTTTGTTTTCAAAATATTCACAACATCGTTGGGTAAGTTATTCCATGTTTCGAAAATACGATTCACCAAAAAATGTTGTCTCTGCCTAGTGGCAAATTTCTCCTTTTTTAATTTGAGATTATGACCACGTAACCGCGAATCATTGTTGAAAACAAAAAGTTCTTTCTGATTAGCATAATTATACTTAGCTATACGGAAGGATATGATGAGATCCCCACGGAGTCGACGTTGGTCAAAAGCTATCAGTTGTGCCATCCTCAGTCTTTCGGGATAGGCTATGAATTTTACCTTCTTTCCATTTACTCTTTCACCTCATTTCCTTCACCTCAGCTAACTCAATCGGTACGTCTATGGAATCTCAGAAGTCGGTTTTACTGTAGAGCCCTCTGGTCGTTCTTGAAGTGAATTTCAGAAAATGGCAATTTATTGTTGCTCAAACATTGAAAATAAGCAGAAATTCATCAAAATAATAATTTCCTTCATTCAGGAAAAACTTACTACTACCTATTCTGCGATAAATAACCTGATTAGTGCTTCATAGCAAATATATAAAGGAAATGTGAAGTAATGTGATACTTGAAGTGAAATTCAACCTAGTTTTATAGGTTATGTGGTCAAAATATTAATTCATGAAAAGTTCTATCAAAAAAAAGGTCTTCAAAAGTTTTATTTCAATTGCACTGCAGTAACTTTCTATGGTTTCAAAAATACCTGTGACTTCTTGTAACGAGAATGTTCAGTGTTTCGGACTTCTTCCGTTCTTGGGAACTGCAGCCCCCTTTGTCGACTGTGACTTCGTCTCCAATGGAAAAAGGAAAGATTAACTCTGCATCTGGGATCTTTTATCTGCTATTGTTCCTTATAGTATTTTCCATATTGTCTTGGCAAAAAACTGTTTTTCTGATACACATTGATTGATTTTTCAAATTTTCAATTTTCCCCATTTGGTTCTCCCAAAATTATTTTTCTGTTCCCCACGCTTAGCTTGTTGATTCCTCTCCCTTGATACCAACAACATTTGTTTTCTTCTCGAATTTTCGATTTTCACGCACCTTTTGTTGCATTTTTCATTATTTTCCTTATTTGACAATTTTTATTTACGAAACATTTTTAACTACCTTATACTATATAATCATGTAAAAATCATTCTTTTACTTTCTGCTTTCATTTTTAAAATTATTTCATAATCTTTTCTGCATCTCATTGGCCCTTGTGTTCAGATCCAATTTCATATACAGAATGTTAGAACTTTTAATATTTTGTTATCTGCTTGTGCTAAAAAAAATATATCAGTAAATTTTAATTTCTATAAATTTTTTAATTATGCCAATTGCTTGTAATGTTGAAAACATGTTTATTTCAAACATAGGTATCGATAAATATTATATGAGGTTTCAGAAAAACGGTAGAATCTTCAGACAAACTGTAAAATAACGTAGCATAGATTTCTAAATATGAACATTTTATTATTTATATTTTTTATAATTCCATTTCAACTCTTTGAACATTTAACTTCTAAAATAACAAATATATATATATATATATATATATATATATATATATATATATATATATATATATATATATATATATATATATATATATATATATATATATATATATATATATATATATATATATATATATATATATATATATATATATATATATATATTTATATATATATATATATATATATATATATATATATATATATATATATATATATATATATATATATATATATATATATATATATATATATATATATATATATATATATGGTAGATTTGGGGTAGTCTTGGGATGTGGTACAATGAACAACTCTAGGTGGTGGCCTAGTATAAATATTCAATTGAAAATTTGCTCAACGTTTCGATGAGGGGCCACTCATCTTCTTCAGGAACATACATGGTAATGGAAATTGTACGATTTGGGACAAGAAATAATTTTTTTTGGATGTTAGGTTAAGTAGAATGGTTTTTTGTATTGTCTTACCATGAACTATGGTTTCAGCAGTTCATATCAGTGAGTTTCGAAGATAAAAGCTTCAAACAAATTGTACGCATACAATTCAAATTTTACATTCAGGAAATATGTGAAATGTCATATGAAGAACATAACCTCGGAATTCATTCACAATTTTTTCAAGTGAATACTTACTGACAAATGTTCCTACTTGTATTCGTATTATATGCATCCTATTTCACGTTATAATATCTTCACTGCTTTTTACGAAACTATAACTATAGTCAGATATGAACTTTAACCATAATAAGTTTGATTTACGATTATTTAATGTTGAGTTATAATACACGATTATGTAATGTCTAGTATCATCAATATATTTGAAATTGTGTTGTTAAATATTTATAAATTTTAATATGTCATTTCATATTCCACCATATTGGAAAATCATATTCTCTATCCTTTTATATGTACTTACTATTATATATGTGTATATGTGTGTCTATATATGTGTATGTATATGTATGTATATATTTTATATTTTGCTGGTTCACATAAGTGACCATCTCACAAACAAGTGAAAACTTCTGTGAGATATTTCTGTGTTTACATTGCTGAAAACTGTTGAAATTGTTTTTATTTTGTTATATTTCTTTGCACATGAACTTTATTCCATTCTAATAGATGACAATTTCATCAAGACTTGATAATTTATTAGTAAAATTTAATATATTAACAGAAAAACAACATGGGTTTCGTGCAGGAAAATCTATTGATACGGCAATTCACTCTTTTCGTAGTCAAATTATCAAATGTATTGAGGCAGCTGAGTGTCCTGTTGGGATTTTTTGTAATCTGAGCAGGGCATTCGACTGCGTCAATCATGATACTTTACTGTCGAAGCTATATGACTCTGGAATAAGAGGACAGCCTCTAAGAGGGATATCATCTTTTTTGAAGTATAGAAAACAATTCGTTCAAATACAGCATATAGATCCAACTGAAATAGAAAATATATAATCCAGACTATTCTTCAGTGGAATCTGGTGTGCCACAAGGCTCGGTGCTGGGACCCTGTCTTTCCTTAATGTATGTAAATAGCCTTGATTTATTTCTGAAAAATCAGTTTTCTACATTGTATGCAGATGACTTATCTCTAATCATCTCAAATCCATCAGCAACAAACATTAGTACATAAATTACAAATTTATTAGAACACACGTGTGAGCGGTTTGATGAACATCAATTATTTTTCAATACTAAAAAAACTCAATTAGCGACATTTGTTAATCGACAAAAAGTATGTGAACCACTTAATATATGCATCAACAACTGTATGGTTCGAGACAATGTAGAGGCGATCAGTTTTTTGAGAACCACACTGTGAAACATTGATTTCCAAAGTGAATTCAATATATTACCTTTTCAAAAATGTTAAATGTGTTCTAACTGGAGGACAGATGATGAATTTATATTATGCACAAGTAGACTCCCGCATTAGATTTGGTATTTGTCTTTGGGGTAACTCCACCCTAGCAGGAGATGTGTTGATTTCTCAAAAACGCATCAACAGATGTATTGCTGGTGTGAACTATACTCATTCTTGCAGGAACATTTTTAGAGAATATAGTATACTAACGCTCACTTCATTATATATTTTGGAAATGTGTTTATACATTTTTAAAAACAAAAACAGCTTCAAATTGAACAGAGATATCCATTCAATGAATACCAGGAATAAATATAACTTTAGTGTGCCATTTGCAAAAATGTGTATAACTTATAACTCGCCCGAATATATAGGGTTGCGTATTTTCAATAAGTTGCCAGAAATAATTAAAAATATTGAGAGCCTAACTGTGTTCAGGAAAACTCTCCAGGAATTTTTAATAGATAAGTGTTTTTACCATTTGTCTGAGTATTTTCATCGATCTGTTTGTCTTTTATATTACCCAGTGTCTACCTATTACTTTTATTACTTAGTACTTTTATGTGCGATTTTAATCCGTATATGTATATTTATATATCTGTTTGTTTATTCATAAACCTGACTATTGCTATTTCACAACAATGTCATTTTGGCAAAATAAAATATATATATATATATATATATATATATATATATATATATATATTTTTTATGTTTTGATATTAAGTTAACAAATTATTTTTTTCGCCCCGTTTGGGTGTTTTATTTATATAATAAATTATTTTGGTATTATTTCGCCCCACACTTTGGGTGCCAATTTGTTATGTATTGATAAATTGAATATAAATTGTTTTTATATAATAAGATTGCTAATAGTTTTTATGCTATTCTTTGTGAGCCAAATTGTTATGATATAGATAATTATTTGTGCCCTGTATAATATATTTTGCAATGTAATAATAATTGCTAGCTACGTCACTGTTCTCTCGTCACGTTGCTGCCAATTGTTATTATTTTCCTTACCTCAGCTAAGCACAGTTGGTACGCCTCTTATCTCAGATAGCCGGTTCAGGCAATTGAGCCACCAGCTTGATATGTCAAATTTCTATTTATTCAATGGTCATAAGTATGATTGTTGATCATTGTAGAAAACAAACGACAAAGTATCAAAAAGCAATTATTTCCTTTATTCAGGAAGACTTAATTTTACCTGGCCTACGAGAAATAACTTATTCCAATGTGAATCTACAAATATTCACGGATAATCATAAAAATCAAATCATGGATGGCTAGACACAACCTCACTTTTTCCTTGAGAGTGAAGTTTTCTGTTATAGTTCAAAATAAAGTGAAATAAAGTTCTTCAGAAGTGAGATACGTTATTTGTGAAATTGTTCAGGACCGGATGTGCACTATAAAAGTTTTTATACCTGGCTGGAAATGTCGGTGTTCAAGATATGCCCTGAAACTGGATCCCTTCTCACTCCAAGCTCTATCAGGAACTCCAATACCATAAATCAGGAACCATACATATGCAGAAATCAGCTTTGGACACTTGGATATGTTGTAAAATTAAGGTAATATTGATTTTTCTCTTCTAATGTTGGAATTATTTCATTTTTCTTTCTCCCAAAATGATGCGTGGCATTCCCTAGTAAATTTATTTCCGATCTCCTCTGTGGCTTTGTTTGTTGTCACCTAGATACCAATTTTCCCTCTTCTTTTTCATTTGAATGTTTGAATACGCGCACCAAATTGCCACATTTCATTGTTTGGCTTCATCTTATATAATTTATATATACAACTATTTTTACATTCTTATTACTATTTACAAATTTCAATAATAATTGCTTATGACATCACCCCGTTGCTATTCTCTCACAATTTCCAATTTTACATATGACCATCTATTCCCTGATTGGCTATTGTCATCAAGAAGTTTGCTGTTCTACCATTGGCTACTTTTAGTCATCTACAATTTCATATACTGTATGTTTCAAATTTATAAATGTGTTGATCACTTTTTATTCATGAAAATTTTGTAAATCTAGACTTTTTGTTGTCTTTTGAAGAATTATGGGTTGTAATCATTATGACTGTATGAAATTGATTGTGTTATAGTATTTTGACATTTTTATCTATCCATATTATACATAGGCTTGTAAATAAATAGAACTTCCAAAATTATGTAAAAACAATCTCTTGAAACTAATAACTATTTAGTAATTATTCATTTTTTTTGGGTTTTTTCCTTTTAAAACTTATAACTGGCATAACATAATTTAACAATATATATATATATATATATATATATATATATATATATATATATCTATCTATTGGCTGTCAGAGTATTTGGGCAACATAGCTGGTAAGTTAGGGCCTGGCTATTTTATTTACGTGAGGTAGCGCCATCATGGTGTGTTAAATGGCATCGGGTTTACTGTGAAAGGTCTATTTTATGAATTTATGATTCGAAATTATTATTAGGCAAAATGGGCTGAGTAATGTGAACGAATGAGTTATAAGAGGTTGAAGTAAGTTTTGTTCGTGTTGAATTTTTGTTTTGTGATTGACACAGTTAGGGGTATTTTTAATATGCATTATTTCTAACAATTCGCGCTTTTATTTATGACGTTAGGAGCAAAGAATTTGTTTCCCTCGTAGTTGAAATCCTGGGTGGTAGTTTGTTTATGTTTACCTAAGGCCGTGGATGCATTATGTGTATATTTATAGGGATTTATTCGGTTTACTAGGTATTGCTCAGTTTGACCAATGTATACTTTTTGACGATCTGGTTCTCTGCTATAGTCCGTGAAATAAAGGCATGGAGTAATAAAACTGCTTATCGTATTGAATTCAGATAGGTATAAGTACGAACTGATAGGAAATACTCATAATCTTTGGATTTTGCATACTAAATGAGGGTTTATTACTTCACACCTTTATTTCACGGACTGTTTAATCTTCAGAAAAACAAATTCAACCAAAGATTATTGTTCAAGTTGATCGGGTCATTAACCCTTTGTTGACGGACGGTACTCTGAAGTACCGGATTTATTTTGATTCATATAAATTATATGTTACCATTAAAGCTTCTCTCAGCCGGACGGTACTCTAAAGTATACTTGAATAGTCACTGTGATTGAGTTGCCGCTAGAGAACAGCACTATGCATGCAACTTATCGGCTGGGTGAAATTGTTGCACTATTCACTTGAGGAAACGTTCATATACGAATGTGGTGAATTATTATATGGAGTGAAAGTACCTCTATTGTATTATGGTTATTTTTGGTACCTTACTCAGGCTACAATTTGGTGAAATGGATGTAGCATGTTTATTTTACACTTTCAATTGTTTTTACTCATTAATGGTCTTTCAGTCGACATCAAAGGAAATAATTCATGATAAGTATCAACAAGACTAAACCTCTAACAGATGCAGAACTCCTAAAGATTATTGAGGAAATCACTTATGAGGATTTACCCGATGATAGCCAATATGTAGTGCTACGTTTGTGGAGTATTCCGAACAATGCTACCTTGTCATTCAATAAAGAACTATTTCTGATTGATTTCCATATTTTTTATAATCATAAGAAGCCATTTTGATTTATAAATAAAAAATACCAGTTCAACTTTTGCTACTCACCCTTGACCGAGAAACATTGTTTTGTTAACGATTTCGAAATATTACATTCAGGGCTTTTCTTTAATGCCCCCCCCCTTTTATTTTTTGAACGGGTCAACTCAAAAAATTGAAACTTGGGATAATGAAATTGATGCATGAATACCATCTAAGCGCCATCTGGGGAAAAAAAAATGAAAGAGGGGTCTCGTGACACATCCTTTCGAAGCTCCTGACGAATACTTCACAACCCTAGAATATAAAGTCAATATCTTCACCTACTACAAAATGGCAGAACATTTAATAATTACCTGCATACAAACACATTAATATCGATACATCTAGAAATATTTGTTTTTCTCTGCCATATGGCAATCCCAACAACCCGATAAGGTTTGATAGGTTATTTTTGTTCAAACAAAAAATGACGAGAAATGTCAGTAAGACAACGGAAATCATTGTTCAGTTAAAATATTCTCATTTAGTTTTCGGTTTTACTAGAAAATAGGTACCACGTGAACTATCTCTAAAATGGTAAATTCTCGTCCATTGGAAGAAAAAATCGAAGCTATTTTTATTTACGGTGCGACGCGTAACTTTCACGAAACCCAAAGAATTTTTAATGATCGTTTCCCGAATCGTCCTATCTGTAGAAAATATTCAAGGGAACTTGTAACCAAATCTACAACTACCCGTAGTGTACAGAGCAAAAGGCCCCCAGGTCATCCGTCCATTCCGGAAGAACAGCAAGTTCAAATAATTGGTGAGATGATAGTAAATCCTCAACAGTCTACTTCCTCCGTCGCGAATGTTTGTGACGGGTGTCCTTCCACTGTGTGGAGACTTTTGAAGAGGAATAAGTATCATCCATACAAAATTAAAATGGTACACCAGTTAACTGAAGATGACCCTGAACAGAAATCTGCGAAATTATGACGGCAACCATTGCAAGGCATCCTACCTATCTCCACAATATTTGTTTCAGTGACGAATCTACATTGTATCTCAACGGCAAGGTTCACAGACAAAATTGCCGTTATTGGAGTGATACCAACCCTCACATTTTCCGAGAAACTCATATTCAATATCCAGAAAAAATTAACGTCTGGGCAGGAATATTGGAAAACCATATTGTAGGACCTCTATTCATTGAACAAAAGTTAACAGGGGAACTGTATTTGAATATACTGGAAAATATTGTTGACCCTCTAATCACCGAAACCGTCGAAGCGAATCCTAATGAATTCGATATGGATATTGTATTCCAACAAGATGGAGCACCACCACATTACTACGGACAAGTAAGAAACTATTTGGATAATACTTTCCTCGGTAGTTGGATTGGCCGTCGAGGTCCTACGGAATGGCCAGCCCGCTCACCAGATTTGACACCTATAGACTTTTTTGATGGGGCTATCCGAAGCAAAAGGTGTACGAAACTGAACCTGCTTCAATATTGGATATACGGCAGAGAATAATGAATATTTGTAGAAATATCGACGTTACTGTGTTCGAAAATGTTCGGCGTTAAATATCGGATAGGCTGTTCTTATGTCAAGCAGTTCAAGACAACCATTTCAAGCATCTTCTGAACTGAACTCAGCTTCTTTCCTCAAATTATGAAGTTAAACGTCGATGTATTCAGGCAATTATTAAATGTTCCGCCATTTTGTAGTAGGTGAGGATATTGACTTCATATTCTAGGGTTGTGAAGTATCCATCAGGAGCTTCAAAAGGATGTGTCACAAGGGGGGTCTTTCATTTTAATTTTTTTTTCCAGATGGCGCCCAGTCGCCATTTTGAAAGTTTCATCTGTCAATTTCACTCCAAAATATAGTATTCATGCATCAATTTCATTATCTCAAATTTCAATTTTTTGAGTTGATCCGTTCAAAAAATAAAAGGGGAGGAGGACATTAAAGAAAAGCACTGTATAGAAAAGAAAGTTTGTTCACTGGACCTTCTAGAATGTTTCGAAATTAATAACAGCAAAAAGTCGCAATATTTGCTTGATGACCAGATCAATTCAAATGATTCTCCTTTGTTGAATTTGTTTTACTGAAGATTAAACAGGTAATCCATATAATCTCATTCCTAATAAATACCTGATGGATAATCCTCAATATCCTTAATATTCTTAATAAGATTCAGTTTAGTGAAAATGAGTTGGTGAAGTGAATGTCTTTACTTTACTTTACCAATTTTAGTTCAGGTCCTTTTATTAAATTTTGAGTAATTTTCCTGGATTTTATACTTACCTACGTACGTTATTGAATAACATTCAGTATTCCACAGAAATTATAATTATCTACCCATCATTCTATCCTTCGAAAATATATTGAAAAGTGAATGTATTTCATTTCTATTCATAAATAATTAATTCCTGTGAATTCTGAGAACAGCGCCACTCTCCGGATACAAAATGTTGCCATGCATGGGTTTCGTTGTTCCGAACTTTCGAAGTTTATTTTTCATTATTAGCGGATGAAAAAATGTATACGTGTTTGCAAAGGTCCAATCTATGTTTCCTACGTCTCACTTTTTCGAAATTTGATTTGATACTTTTCTAAAAGAAATGGGAAAATTATCAAAAAACATGGAATTTTGCGTTTTTTTTAGAAAAAAATTAATGAAATATTGAAAAAGTGAGACGAAGGGAACATAGATTTTTACCAATATGTACTAATTTTTCATTCACTCAAATTGAAAAATGAACCTGAAAAGTTAGGAACTACGAAACCCCTGCATACACTGCTTTATAGTATAGTACAACTTCCTCTTAACAACTTTTCCTAATAAACTTTTTGATAATGTAGAAAATAAGGGTAGTTTACTTCTGATCAGAATTCCAATGTTTCGTTCTGTTCTGTTGTAAATCTTCATTTCTGTTTTTCTGATTGATTTTGAATCAGCATATCATTGCTTTTTAAAAGTATCACACGATGATCTGATAATTCACCATCGATAACATAGCATTTATTCCACTGAAAGAGTTAGAAAAAATATCTATTGAGGTAAAACTCGTGTTTGTGACCCTTGTAGGCCAAACCACTAATGAGCGAAAATTAAAACAATGAATAGTGAGTATCTTTTATTTTTGTGAAAGAATATTCCCATTTCGACTTTCCAATGACCGAGTTGAATTTTTTGTACGAGTAAATTCGTGACAGTGAAATTTTCACATATTTGTTTTAGCCGTATCATCTGCCGAAACCGATAAACAAATGGGAAAGTTACCAAACAAACACTGCTGCGAAGGTTGCAATCTCGAAAATAATCACCACTCACGAATATTTTCATCTGTTATTATCGCCAGCAGGTATATTTCTGATATGTGATTAATGTAATTATATCTTGTTACTCCTTCAATCTTATTCGATTTTTATACATGATACTCGATTATTTCACTCGCCAAATAACCTTGGTGAGAATTAATTTTCAGCCAATCAAACACTGATTATCTCTTATGGCTGATAAGTCGCTGTTACTGAAATTGAGATGTCAGAATGTCAAAAGTAACCGATCGCATTGGTGAAAGGACGATTTTTTTCTGAAACCCTCTGAAAACAATTGAGTACCGTGGAGTGCGGTCACTTTGCTCAAACTTGGCAATTTTTTCAAGCTTAATTTGTAGCTGTTGGGCCTACAAATTGGAGATAAAAGTATATGGTACAATTATGTTCACCCTATTCCACATGGTAGGGCAGAGTTGTTTTGATTATAATCTTTTATTTTTATTTTTGAAGGCTGAGCAAAGAAACCCAACTTTGCCTTTGCATATAAAATTGCTGCTTGAGCATACATCGCGCTGTCAATAGGCTACTTTACTCAATGAGGTCATTTCCAATAAGTTCATATAAAAGTATATTTTGAGAAAATTTGCAGAGCTTTTTAGGGTCATTATAAAAATGCATAATTATGTTTGAAAATCCTTTATTATTTGAACTTATAAAATTGTACAAAGATGTAAAAAACGTAAAAAATATTCGACATGATATAAAAATAAAATAATAGGTACTTAATGAGCAACTTATTAGAAAATTCTAAACATTTAATGAAAAAGTTAAATTAACAGGTACACAAAAACGTAAGTGAAATATCCTTTGTAAAAAAACATAAAAATACAAAAATAAACTTTATTCCAGCACAGCCAATGTAAGGCACCATAATTAGGTATCACAATTATTAGCTAAAAATACTAAGGTCATCAGAAAGTTCGTGAGTATTACGACTCATTTTTGGTGGCATCAATACTTTTTACACGCTTTATATTAGCTTCACTTGTATGTTTGTTTGTTTGTTTGTTTGTAAACGACTCCTTTGGGCGCGATTTTGACCCACTTCCAGACGTACGAATGATTCGAAATTTGGCAGGTGTACATAATTCCGGTGACAATGCATTAAGAAATTTTTGTGTGAAGAAAAAACAAAATGGCGGCTCCAATATGGCGTACGAGTTTCGTGATTATGGTCCGATTCGCTTCAAAATTGGTATCCGTAGGTTTTCGTGGTCGGAGATTATGATTCTTTTGTCAAAATTGGAAACTTCGGGATGGCGGCTCCAAAATGGTGGACGAGTTTTGTGATTCTGGTCTGATTCTATTCAAAATTGGTATGTGGGGTTTTGGGGTCAAATATTATGATTTTTGTGGAAATGAAAAATTCAAAATGGCGGCTTCAAAATAGCGGCCGAGTTTTGTGATTCTGGTCTGATTCGTTTCAAAATTTGGTATTGTGGGTTTTTGTGGTCGGATATTATGATTCTTTTGTCAATATTGAAAAATTCGAGATGGCGGCTCCAAAATGGTGGACGAGTTTTGTGATTATGGTCTGATTCTATTCAAAATTGGTATGAGGAGGTTTTTGGGGTCGAATATTATGATTCTTTTGTAGAAATTGAAAAATTCAAGATGGCGGCTTCAAAATGGTGGACGAGTTTTGTGATTATGGTCTGATTCTATTCAAAATTGGTATGTGGGGGTTTTTGGGGTCGAATATTATGATTCTTTTGTGAAAATTGAAAAATTCAAGATGGCGGTTTCAAAATGGCGGCCGAGTTTTGTGATTATGGTCTGATTCTATTCAAAACTGGTATGTGGGGGTTTCTAGGGTCGAATATTATGATTTTTTTGTAGACATTGGAATATTCTAAATGGCGGCTTTAAAATGTCGGCCGAGTTTTGTGATTATGGTCTAATTCTATTCAAAATTTTTTTTTTAAGAAAATTTATAAATTCTCATACATTTTAATTTATCATTGTAGAGTTCCTGATGAAGAGTCAATAAAGTCTCGAAAGCTCGAATAAAAAAAAGAGTATACTCACTTCATCCCTACGACTGCATACCCAAAATAAAGATCCCTTTTTCATTAATATAGACAGTCGTCCAACCTCAACTTCTATATATATATATATATATATATATATATATATATATATATATATATATATATATATATATATATATATATTAATTATATATATATATATAATCCAATATTTTTGTACACAGCTTTGCCCTCCATTTTTTATTTGCCACACCACTGGAAATATCGATATCATGTGGACAAAGACCCCTGGCATAATCCTATACAAGCATGACAAACAGAAGCATGAGCGATTGTCGATTGTTATTGGCACAGTAGGAAGCAAGACCAGGCTAATTGAGTGACGACGACAAACCTAGCTATAGGGTTTCCCACGATGATGAACATAGTACATAGAATGATGGAAATAGTTTGCTGACTGATAAATAAAAATGTATTTTTCCAGGCAGGGTAATAAACATCTTCCAGTTCGAGAATGTTGATGAAAAATATAACATACTCAAATACAAACTTTTTGTGCAAGATTTGAACCCACTGTTCACAGATGTGTATCGTACCTCAAATAAGATACATAAAGCCCTAGTAAAAAAAACTAAAAAGGAACATTATCAAAACAGGGATTTTGCAACGGAAGACCCTGTGAATACATAAAAATAAAAATGGGAGATGAAATGATTGAGGAAGTTGGCAACACTTTTCAACAACTCCTCTGTTACAGCTCCAAATGATTGGGTACTGTCAACTAGACAAAAAAAGCATAGAACCAAAGCATCATACAAATATGTTAATTTAAATTTTATTTTATAAGTCCATTTCAGGAAAATGAGCTACTCAGTGTATTGACGAATAATATCAAGAATAAATGTTTGACCGGACCAGATAAAGTTCCTCCTTTTTCAATAAAAAAAATTTTGAAATCAATAATAACACCTCTCACTTTTATGGTAAATTTGTCATTCACAAATGGCGCTTTCCCAAAAAGGTCTAAAAAGTGACTCCCATTTACAAAAAAAATTAATAATCGGAATAATTTTGAAAATTACAGACCAGTAATGATACCTTTCAGTTTTCAAAAAGTATTCGAATACTCTTTTCTAGATCGTCTTAAAACCTTTATTAAAAAATTTGAAATTATAACCGAAAACCAACATGGTTTTCGAGAATCAAGATCGACGATAACGTCTTTAGTTTCCTTTTATAGTACAGTAGTAGAACATACTGAAGAAGGAGAAAGTCCTGCTACAGTATTTTGTGACTTGAACAGGGCTTTCGATTATGTAAATCATGCAAAGTTATTAGCAAAACTGGAAATATTTGGTATTAGAGGGGTTTCAAATACGTGGATTCCATCTTTCATACAAAATCGTACACAGTATGTCAGCATAACCCAAAACATTGACATCAAGTCCCAACATTTTTACTCACAATTGAGAACTATTGAGAGGAGTGTTCCCCAAGGTTCAATATTAGGCCCTATACTATTTATACCGCATGTGACAGATATTGATCAGAATTCAATTCAGGCAAGTACACTGCATATACAAATGATTTTCCATGAATAATATCAGCTCCTACAACATCAGAAATAGAAAAGGTAGGCACTGATGTAATGAAAAAAATTACCAGCTATTTCAATGAGAATGACGTACTTAAATGTAGACAAGACACCTTTATATAGAGTTCATGACAAACAGAATACGTGTAACCCAATAAAAATCAAAGTGAATGACAGGCCTTCATCCAGCTCTAATGGGACAATGGAATTTCTAGGGCTTTATATTGATGAGCACTTTGACTGGAAAGCACAATGTGGACATAATTTATTTCCAAGCTTCACTCAATGAATTATTCAGTCAGGAACGTGCGAACTATTTTAATAAGAGAACAATAATAACTCTTTTTTCCTCTCATATTGACTGTCAACTTAGATACGGCATTTTATTGTGGGGTCACTCTGAGGTGTTCATAACACAAAAAAAGATTGTTCGCTGCATAGCAGGAGTGTCTAGCTCTCACTCATGAAAACAATTGTTTTCAAATAATGGTATATTGACGTAACCGTGTGTATATATATGATGCATGTATATATGTTTTCCGAACCAAAAATAGATTCCCTCTCAATGATGACGTGCACATTTTCGAACGGCCGTTTAAGGTTGAGTAATCAATCCCCAAATTGCATGGGGCCTAGATTATTCAATAATCTTCCTCCTCAAATAAAAATTTGTAATAGTTTACATGTTTTCAAAAAATCATTGAAACAGTTTCTCTTAGAAAAATGTTACTACTCAGTATCCTACTATCTGAATGATTGTATGTAATCTCTATTTTTTTTTTATATTTTCAAGTCAGTTCGTATATTTTCATATTTTACTAGTGTAGTGCTATGACAACTTTCAATACAATTTAACGATTGTCAATTAAGAAAGAGTAAATGAAAAAAAAGGCGTATAAATTCATAATCACCCAAGAGGACTGATGTTGGTTTCGACAAGACCTAAACGGCTTTAGGTATTTCTTTACAATCACATACAGTAAACGGATAGGACTATGAAAAATAAAAATGAAATTGTTTCATAATAAATAATTAAGGAATAATTAACTTTGTTGAAAATAAATCTTTCAAAAGTAATATTTTATGTTTTTTTTGCAGTTATTTTTTTTTGGGTGAAAAAAAGAAAATGTTTACGCATCAATAAAGATGCAAAAATGTCAAGTTTTTTTACAGTTAAAAAACTTAGACACCGACGAACTATTTCTTTATGTGATGATTTCTGTTCATCATTGTGACAAACCCTGTATTCTATCGTTTTCTCGGATATGATGACCTTTTAGCGTTCATTTTCAAAATCAGACAGGTAGAAGGTATTGAATTAATGGTGGGCCCGATTGGGAATCTACCGGGTGGTAAGTCAACCGTTATTAATTTGAATCTTTTTCGTCGCTGACATTTTTGACGGTTTACGAGGAACTCTCGCCGAATAGGGCAATGTCAGGAGGTAAAGGGCTTGGAAAATGCGAAGCTTGAACATTCCATCTATGGTAATACTTGGAAGGTTCACATTTTGCTGAATCATTACCGAAGTTTCTTCTTATCAGTGGGTTTGTCTACTGTAACATAAAAAAGACAGCTAACATATTATGAGAATAAAAGTTCTATGATATATAAAAACCGTCGAATATATCAGAAATTTACTAAGAATAGATATTGTCGAATAAAGAACTTGTTCAATATGAATTACACACAAATACTAGTCAACCAACTAATTTCCAAGGATATTCAGAAACATTGCTGTTTTGTCCTCAAAAATAGTTCCTAAGAAAATTTGTTCCTATAGCTTTCTGAAAGAAATCGATATCGAAAAGTCCAAGAACTCTTATTTGCATGTTACATTCCTCTTATTTGGCTGTTTTATGATTCTGCATTCCAAAAGCTGAAATTCAAATAGAATTTATAAACCATCACCGATATTTAGTATATTTTCGAGAAGAGCCCTCCTAAATCTTGGTAATGGAATCAAAATCAAAGTAAATGATGTAAAAACGAATTCCGTGCAATATACCGAAATCTGTTATTCCTAAAATGAATGCCAATGTTGGAACAGCGACAGCTTAGATATCTCTCGTATAGATGGCGCTGTCTGTACAGAATAACTGCTCTCACATGGTATTAGAAAATATGTTCTGATTAGATGGGTTTTTTCATGTACTTTCTGAACATCGGTAATAACTCAAAGGCAATAATATCCACTAAAAAAAAGTGTGTGTAGCCTTCACGCCTGTTGTGGCAGATATAACGATTGAACTAAAATATAATAGTATATAATGATAGATGCTAGAATATAATAGTACATAATGATAATATAATTCACAGTCAGAGCAACAGAAAGTCACACACTTATTTACATCGTGTATTACAAATAAATTAATTAAATTGTTATTGAAATTCTATTATGAAATTCAAGGTTTATAGTAACTGAAATGAGAAACAGAAATGAACTTTTGACACAAGAATCAGACAAAAATCCATCAAATAGTATTTTATATGTCTCATCAACGACGGTACGGAATATTTGCATAAATATACAGGGTGTTAAGTAATAAGTGTCCGATATTTTATAGGACGATTCCTCAGTTATTTATAAGGCGAAAAGTTCATATAAGCATGAGTCCGCAAGGCCTCATTTTTTATATACAGGGTGTTAAAAATTTCTTTTTATTTTGGTTTTTCGTAAGTAATTTTTAAAATAACGTCGATATTTGAACGAAAATTGGTATTTGAGGATTTTTTTATATGAGAAATTCAAATTGATCTTAGTTTGGCCCTTACTTGTAGGGGGCGCCGCCTACAGGTCTTTTGGAGAG
Organism: Gonioctena quinquepunctata; assembly: GCA_018342105.1. Lineage (NCBI taxonomy): Eukaryota > Metazoa > Arthropoda > Insecta > Coleoptera > Chrysomelidae > Gonioctena > Gonioctena quinquepunctata. Next base: position 208,867 of record JAFIRS010002083.1, on the reverse strand, counting down.
TCACAACTCAATAGCTCAATATTTAAACTTGGCTGACCCCCAAAAATATTCTGGTCATTGTTTGCGTAGAACTTCCGCAACGCTATTAGTGGATAAAAGTGTTTTACTTCAATGAAAAAAGCATGGAGGCTGGAAATCTAGTAACGTTGCGGAGGGATATGTTGATCAATCAGTTAGCAGTAAAAATCAAATACAAACCAAAATTTTACAATCCATACAAAATACAACGCAATCCGATTACGGCGCATCTTCATCTGGAGTGACATCAGTTAACAACATAACAGATGTGGCATCGTCTACCTCAATACATAAAAATATTGATTGTAATACTCCTATAATTTTGAGTAATTGCTCGAATGTAACAATTAACCAATATTCAAATCATAAGTATGTTTAAAGAAATTCTGTTATTTTTATTTTGAAATAAAATATTTGTTCATCGTTCTTTTTTACCATATTATTATGATATAAACAGGGTTGTAGAAAAAGTATAGTGTTTCACTCGTCGAAAACATTTTTTGAAACTCGTGAACATTACCAGCCTCGGCTGATTCACTGTTCTCTCGCTTAAAAAAATGTTACTTTCGTCACTCGTAGAACAATATAATATTTATATGTAGGTGTATCCACCATATTTCATTAAATAAAAAAAAATTAACAAAAAATTAAACCGACGGAACTGAAAATTAAAAAATCAAATAAACCTTCGTAGTCTCAATAACTAAGCTCCTAAACTAATGTAAGTAACTAATTGTGAGTCGGCGCCAAACAAACAAGCAAATGAATTAGGTAGGGCGTAAAATGATGGCATCGAGTTGCGCGTGACATTCTGATAATTTTTTTGAAGTAATTTAATGATCTTCGTTGATTGTTCATTTGGCGCCGACTCAAAATTAGTTACTTACATCAGTTTAGGAGCTTAGTTATTGAGACTAAGAAGGTTTATTTTATTTTCTATTTTTAGTTCCGTATTTCGTCGGTTTAATTTTTTGTTAAAAATTTTTTATTTTTAAATTTTTTGTGGCTGAAATCTACTAATCACTACCTACTTGTTTTTTTATTACTTCCAAAATACTTACTCACCCACCTTACTTCAACTATTACCAGTTAAATAATATAATTATCTACTTTTAATATTTGTTGAAATATTGATCACTTGTGTTGTTCTGGTTAGTTCAATTCATTACTTTGTATATCATTCCATCCTCTCAAAGAATATAATGAGTCTGACGGATGTAGGAGAACAAAAATAATGACAACTACATATGTGTGCCAAAAATCAATTATCCCCTATTGTACTACCCGTTAGGGTGAATTATTCCATTCGAAATCCAAATATGATCAACTTTGAGGTATACTCTACCAATAAAAAAAGGATCATCCAAATAGATGGAATCGGTTAACGGACCAGAATTCAGAGGATGAGTGATCAATATTCTTCATTTTGCTACCCTCAGAGGTGGATTTCATCTCTTAAATTCAAATGGGACCAACTTCGAAGTACACCCTATCCACTGAAAATTATCGGAATCGGACGTCTCAGTAAAAAGTTATGCGTGCTCATACATAAAAAAAAATACGCGTCGACTAAAGAATCTCTTTCTATTTGGTTTCGTCGGTTAAAAAAATAACAACTTACTTTACTCCGTTACCAACGTTTCGCAAAGTCGACAATAAACAGCAAATTCCACACAGCTCCTTTTCACCACCAATGAAAGATGCTGCCAGGTACCATGCATTCAGGATCTACCACCAAGTCCAAAAAGGTGACGAAAACAAAAAAATTCATCTGATTGGACACTTGGTACAAATGGGCTTACTCCAGTGATAATATCAGCGGAACCTACCCCAGATACCTTATTCAATGTCATTCCATGCAATTGTTAGAAGGGATGCGGTGGATAAAAGGTGAGTTGCTCCGTGGTATACGGATTCTGCAATGGTGAATCATACGAGATTGCACGAGAGGTCATCATCGGAAGCGACGACAAAGATGAGACAATGACATGGATGGAAGCCCAGATTCTCAGTGCGGAAAATGGGATAACACTGACAACGAAGACGATTATGAAGGCATCAATATAACCGACCCAGACCATCAAAAATACAGAAATGATATAAACATTATTGGGGGCATAAATACGGAATACTAGCCGTGTTCAACTGCAAGAAATTTTTTTTTGCAATTGCAATTGCTGTAGATTCACGGGGGATACCACAATTTTAAAAAACGCACCGTATTAACTCTACCTCATGATGGTGTGGAATTGAGATGACTTTAAATTTACAAAATTATAATGATTTCTCAAAATGAGAAAAACGTGAACAGTTGGACGATTTTTTGAAAGAATGTTCACGTTTCGCCGGTGTAACTGGTTACACATCAGACTTAAAAAAAGTGTTAGAACAAAAAAATCAGGAAATTTAGTCTTCTTTAAATTTTATTTGTCGTAGGGATAAACCATTGAGAAATTTTTACCTGTAGGGCAAAAACCCCGCATACTGGAATAAATGTAACCAAACAGCTTTTCATAGCCTCCGGTCAATTCTCATTAGCAGGTGTCTGTTCTATTTGAGCCCCAGGAAAGTGACCCCTACATAGTTCCTTTATGGTTTCTTCTCCTGTAGTTATATACTCTCCTTGTTCATTTTTAAGGGAGTGTATTGCTTGATGTTTGTCCTAAGAGAGGATTCCTTGGAGCTTGGCGCACTCTTGAGTACTTTCTATCTCCTCACAGTACCTCCTCCAGGAGCCTTTCTTGGCTTTTTGTAACTGGTCAGTATTCAGTTTTCTTGGCGCTGTTGAACTTTTTCCTTATTGCCTCCTTAATCTTGCAAGTTCAGCATTCCACCAGGGCACTGGTGAAGTTTCTTGTGATGAACGCAGTGATGATTATATTGTGCTATCTCTAGGTCCCTGTTTGTACTTATCAGTCTTTGTAATCCAGGAAGGTTGCGTACTAGGTCTGCCTTGTATGCTTTCCATTATTCAAAATTTATTTTTTCAACTTTTTGTTGGACAACAAAGACACTATTTCCATTAAGAGTTCAAAGTATACAGGAATTCATTTTCTGGCATGTGGATGAACATCATCTGTTATTTGTTATTGCTTTTCGATGCGATTAGGCTCGACATAAGTAATATGTATCCACAAAAGAAATGACAAGAAACATTTCTCCCACAGAAAAACAGGACAAAGAAAAACACCTGTACAGGTAAATTAACTTGTTCATTTGACACAGCCGTACGAAAAGCTCGTAATAAATAAAAACACCTCCTCTATAAATCTCTGAATTACTACTGTTTCATAATAAACGAGCATCTCGCGCGTCCTGACATAACTTACTGCCTTTTAAATTAGCAGCTCAATCCTGGGGAGGACGACGTGCCACAATAATGACATTTCTGACTACCCCCCGCCTCTGAAAGAGTCACATTAACACAAAAATCACCCCCTAAATTCTCGGAGAACGACGGGGTGCGACAAAAAACTACATCTGTGGATGATTTCTCGGAATGTCCGCCTACCTAACGTCGTCTTAATCTGGACACGACATCGAAAATGTCCCTTATAGACGGGGAGACGCTCGCGGAGAATTCTCCTTTTATACCGGGTGAGTGAAATTCGAGTAGATGCATGGGGATCTCGGAAACGGTCAGAGCTACAGAGAGGGTTGAATGGAGGCAAAGTTGCGTATTATGGAGCTCATTACTATGATGCTGAAAAATCTGAGCTAGCCCTCTCACTTTCAAAGATTACAGGAAAAAACGATAAATTTGATTTTTGTTTTTTACTTATTCACTTTGTCGTTGCAACTTCCAATGGGCTGTACAAATATGTAAACGAAAGTGTTCTACAGGGTGTTGTTTTCCTTGGGCCACCCCTAACTATGAAATTTTAAATACGGACCTGGATATTTTATAACTTTTTTTAGGCTTCACAATCATGATAAAATATGACCATTGGAGTTGACATAGTTGAATCAAATACACAACTTATAAATATCAAAATAACAGTAGTCTACTAGATTGACATTACATTATTTATGTGGGTTTTGTGAATAATATTTTTGTGTCTTGAACGACTTTTTCCTGACGTTTAGCTGAACAGATAAGAAACTATCTGATTATTTCTTATGGGGTTATTTAAAATCAGAAGTATATATCAATAGACCAGACAATATTGCAGATTTAAAAGTTGGGATAACGGAAGAAATTAACAACATAACCCCTGATGTCCTTCAAAATGTTGTACGAGAATTCCAAGATCGACTTGCTTATTGTCAAGAAGTGAATGGTGGTGATTTTGAACATTTAATTTAATTTTAAAATGAATTGAAAAATACTTCCTAAACATTATGGGACATCATTTCCTTCATTCTACGTAAAGCATCAAAATTTTACATTTTCAAAATCAATTTTCTCATTTATGATTGCATCAAATTTGAAAAACTTAATATTGCTCAACAGAAAAAACTTTTTGACAAAAAATTAAACCGACGAAAAAATCAACTGAAAAGCAAAAAATAAAATATTCCCTCTCAGTCTTAATGATAATTGAGCACCTAAACTAATGTAAGGAACTGATTTTGAGTCGGCGCCAAACAAACAATTATCGAAGATCATTATCTATGAAAGAAGTCATCAAAACGCAGCCGTGCATCTCGCTGCCATCATTTTACGCTTCACCTAATTCAATTGCTAGTTTGTTTGGTGCCGACTCAAAATCAGTTACTTATATTAGTTTAGGAGCACAATTATCATTTTGACTGAGAAGGTTCATTTTATTTTTTGCTTTTCAGTTGATTTTTTCGTCGGTTTAATTTTTTGTTAAAAAGTTTTTATTTTTTATTTTTCAGTTCCGTATTTCGTCGGTTTAATTTTTTGTTAAAAATTTTTATTTTTCAATTTATTGTGGCTAAAATCTACCAATTACTACCTACTTGTTTTTTTATTACTTCCAAAATACTTACTTACCCACCTCACTCCAACTATTACCAGTTAAATAATATGATTATCTACTTTTACTATTTGTTGTAATATAAATTATTTTCGTTGTTCTGGTTAGTTTATCACATTACTTTGTATATCATTCCATCCTCTCATAAAATATACTGATTTTGACGGATGTGGAACAAGAATAATGTCATTAGCGATCTGTCATTGTCAACTACGTATGTGTGTGCCAATGTTCACTAGTGAAAAATCAATTATCCCCTATTTTTCCACCCGTAAGGGTGGCTAATTCCTTTCGAAATCCGAATATAAGGTATACCCTATCTATTAAGAAAAGAATCATCCAAATCGAGGAACTCAGTACAAAGTTATGCCTGATAGAATCGGTTAACGGACCAGAATTCAGAGGGTGAGTGATCAATATCCTTCATTTTGCTACCCTTAGGGGTGGATTTTATCTTTTAAATTCAAATGGGACCAAATTCGGAGTACACCCTATCCACTGAAAAAAGAATTATCGGAATCGGACGTATCAGTAAAAAGTTATGCGTGATCATACATAAAATAAAATGATGAAAAAAAAAATACGGGTCGACTAGAGAATCTCCCCCTTTTCGGTTTCGTCGGTTAAAAATGATTATCCCTCTCGAACAAGGTGCCACACCACCCCCTTCTCATTTAAAATGTTTGAGAGGGTGCTCATAATTCAGTGGGGGTGCGAGGAGGGAGTAATATTTGCATACTTCAAAGTAAAGTAAAATAAAAAAATACTGTATTGTCAAATTGACTGTAGAAATCGACTTGTTTCAGGTTTTTTCAAACAAATACATAATAACGCTAAAAATGAATTTATTCCTATATACCTATGGACCGCACTGTATATGTATTTTGACTCATCCTATATGATGTATTCGATCAAACAGGATTCAATAAAAGTATCATTATTATTATATTGCCGCTCAGAATCCTGAAGGGACGTACACATAAACCTCCCTTCGAGCAAAAATAGCGATATTTGAACTTGTGCTGTGTTTGTTGAAGAATATACTATTATTTTTGTTTTGAAAGAAACATTTTTCAATAATTTGAATCACAACACAAATAATCAAGAGAAAAGAGCATGTTATAGCTTTATGTTGGCTAACGCCTTTGTGTAGCTCAATATTCTTCGAAATATACGCTATATTTGTTACTTTTGTATTACCATTTTTACGTATCGTGGATTGTAAAAATATAGTACGGTATTAAAACAAAAATTCGCGTAGATTCCCCGCCTATATAAACACCAACTTAATCTGGCCACAACATCGAAAATTTGTTTGGGGTTAAAACGACATCGGACAGTACTGGAGAGAAATAATAGACCATAAATCGTGCCAGTCTATTGTGTGATGATTTCTTTGAATTACCGTACTTTCACGCACAGGAACATCAACATTAGTTTTGGTGGAATGCAAAGCGACATTAAGATTTGAGGATGCAGATAGACGATTTGTAGGGTTTTCGAATTCGTGATTTCTTTTGTGCTGAATGATAAAGATGCTGACGGAAGAAATGTCGATGAACAGTTTGTTCCCATCGCCACCTACCTCAAATGGAGATAATACGAAAAACTTATGGGACGGCCAGACGGAAAGGTAGATTTCATAATTTATTTATCGATTCTGAAATTGCCATCAATTAATATAATGAATGACATATCAAAAAAAATGCGACGTATTTCCATCGGCAAACACCAAAACCCATTTTATTTTATATTAACTCGCGTTTCTTGTCTGCTTGTCCGTTCGGTAGAAATTTTTCAATCGATTGGTTTTGACTAAACCATGTGGTCTGTCACTCCATTAATATCATATTGGTTCAACAGTTATTTGCTTAATTTTGTTATACAGGGTGAGTCAGAAGTACTTTGACAAACTTCAGGAGGTGATTCCACATAATATTCTAATATGAATTGTTCAAATAAATATATGTCCGGAAACGCTTCGTTTCCAAGATACAGGGTGTTGAACTTTTATTTTTATTTTCGTTTTTTTAAATAACTTTCGAAATACTGACCTCAATTGAACGAAAATTGGTATTGAGAGGTTTTTTGAGGTGTCAAATTCGAACCTGCTCTTACTCGTAGGGGGCGCCACCTACACGTCTTCTTTTTTTTTTAAGATTCATAACTTTTTTGAACGTACTTCTAGCACATTTTTCAGTACAAAAATCAAGTCTTCTATTATATCTACGCAAAAAAGCTACCCCTATTACAAGTCGCTATGAGCAACCATTTTCTAGATATTTGGATTTGAAAATTTCAAGTCGATTATTTGATAATCGATACGTGTTGAAGTTATTACCAATATTTTGCATTTTTCACAAGAATGCTAAGGAAATTAATTTAACGTTTAAGTAGGTAGTTTTGGTTTTTTGTAGGAGGCGCCACCTATTCTATTAATTTTTATTCGTTTGAAATAGTTTTTTTTCATATCAAGGGTGCAAAATCTGTATTTGTTTTAATAAAGTTTGCAAAAAATATTTACATTTTATTTCAAGAAATTTTGAATAAGTAGAATAAAATAAAATAAAGGAAACTAAATTGTATTCAAATGAATTGTTCAAAGTGTCCACCTCCGGCGAAGATACAGGCATTCAGTCTTCTAGTCATTGAATCTCGTACCAGCTCAAAAATTATTGTTGTTTTTTATTGTTTCACAGGTGTCTACTATTCGGTTTCATAAATCTTCCTCGTTCGCTACTGGAGTTTTATAAACTAGTGACTTCAAATGTCCCCAAAAATAAAAATCTAGCGGGTTCAGATCTGGGGACCTTGGTGCCCACGCCTGGTTAGGTTCTTCTACACCCTTACCAATCCATCGATTTGGATAGACAGTGTTAAGGAATTCCCTGGCTACAACACCAAAATGGGCCGGCATAAACCCATCATGCATACACCACATGCGGATACGAATTTCTAATGGTACATTCATTTTCTAAAAAGTCTCTGTAAGTTGCGCCATTCAGTCGGAACGGAAGGAAGAAAGGACCTATCAAGTAATTATCAATTATTGCCGCCCATACATTTACAGAAAATTGATAATGATAATGTCTTTCACTAACTGCGTGTGGATTTTCCAGAGCCCAAACATGGTTGTTATGAAAGTTTGTGATAGCATTTGGGGAGAAGTTTGCCTCGTCCGTGAGGAGAACATATCTTAAAAATTGAGTATTTCCAGCCAATTTTCTCAAAAACCACTGACACATATAATGCGTTGGGGAAGTCTCGTGGCAAAAAAGCTTGTACCCTTTGAACATGATATGGATAAAATTGTTGATCGTGGATAATTCTCCAAACTGTGTACTGAGTAGAATTGAGAGCTACAGCAATTATTCTTGTACTTGTTTCTGGATTCTCCTCCAGAGTGTTCAAAACAGCTTCTTTCAATTCTGGGGTTCGGACTGCTCGTGGTCTTCCAATAATATCAGCTGCCCTCTCAAAGCTACCTGTTTCTGCCAAACGACGATAAATGTTGGAGCTGAAGGCAGTACTCGATTAGGAAATCGCTCCTGGTAAATACGTCTTGCTTCGCGCGCATTGCCATCCGCAAGGCCACAAAAGAAATGCATATCGGCTTAATAAGCATTATTGTTTAAATAATCCATTTTCTCAAAATCAGTGTTTTAAAACTTACAGAAACTTCAACAAAACGACAAAACGTTCAACTGTCACATAATATGTAATTACCAAAACTACTATTAAACGTCAAATTCATTTCCTAAGCATTCTTGTGAAAAATGCATGATAATGGTAATATCTTCAATACGCATCGAGTATCAAATATTCGACTTGAAATTTTCAAGTCCAAATATCTAGAAAACGGTTGCTTATAGCGACTTGTAATAGGGTAGCTTTTTTACGTAGATATGACAGGGGAATTGATTTTTCCACTGAAAAATGTACTAGAAGTACGCTCAAAAAAGTTATGAATCTTCAAAAAAGAAAAAGGCTTGTATATGTTCGAATTTGACACCTCAAAAAACTTCTCAATACCAATTTTTGTTTAATTTAGGTCAGTATCTCGAATGGTATTTGAAAAAAAAACGAAAATAAAAATAAAACTGTTTTTAGTTCTGTGTTCGTTATTTCGTTATTCTTCATTTTGTGCAATTTGAGTTTTCTGTCTTAAAAAAAGGGGCGTGTCATGCATGAACTGACTTTTGTGTATTGAAAACTTACCTTTAGATACATAGATTGATAGTAGTGATTTGTCAAGATTGTACATCATCAATTACAGTTATTTGTAGCATGAATGTATTCCAATGAAATACTTCTTCGAAAAGTATTAGCCCTGAATATAAAACGAATTACAATACTTCACAGTACATTACAGTTGGGAGTTTCTTTTCTGAGTGATTTCTCCACAACGGGGAAAAATTCAAAACATGGATTATGTCTGTTGGGATACCTCTCAGCATACAAAGTTGCTGCGCTCCTTGAATTTTTCTTGTATTTGCCATAAATTAGTAGCATTTCTACTTTTTCATCTCGTGTATACATTTTATTACCTGAGGCACACTAGGTATACAGGGTAAGTCAACAGGATTCCCGTGGTTCATTGCTCCTTAATGTATCACTATTTCGATTTCTTATATTTTTTTTGTCAAAGAGAACATTTTGCTTCCAAAATAATTTTCATTCATACAGGGTGCATCATTGATGCGTGGCTAACCAAAGTTGTTCTTTTTCAAATGAAACATCCGGTCTATTTTCATATGCCCCGATCGGCTGTTCCATTGGCTGCACAACGATTTTTTCAATTTTGAATTCCGTTGTGGCGTTGCCGAGTTATTCAAAAAAAATCTATTTTGTAGATTTCTTTTCGAAAAATTACCTATTTCACATTTCGAAATATTTAGTAAAAATAATTGGGGAATCGTTGGTCGATATGATGATGTTCATTAAGAATACCAATAATTTGTAATAAATTGTACAGGATGTTCGATACAACAAGACAAACTTAACCCTGTATATTTTCATCTAGATCAAGTCCTTTTCAATAACTCTACACTTTTCATTCTTCATGCCATGTACCTAAAACAACTCGTTTCCGAGATATTCTATATCCAAAAGATGGGTATTTTTCCACAGAAAATATTGGCAATGTTCGCCTTTGGTATCATATTTGGAATTAAACTTTGCAAAAAATCATATTTATTCGAATCTAACAGAAAAAAACAATAATTAATGCAGCAAATGTTCAATGTGCCCTCCATTTTCACCAATACACACTCTCAATCTGTTTCGGAAATTAGTATCCAGCATGTCCTCTGAAATTTCCCTGAAAGCAGTTTGAATTCTTGCTTTCATATTTTCAGGAGTTGTAGGCGGAGTTTGATAGATAACCCATTTAATGTATCCCCATAGAAAAACATCAATTTTTGTAAGGTCCGGTGACCTTGGAGGCCACTGAACTGGCCCTTCCCTACCTATTCATTTTTCACGGAATTCATTATCAATGTATTCTCGTACATCAGTGTATGCAGGCGCGCCATCTTGTTGTAGTCACATTCTCTGCCTTATTGCTAATGGAATATCATCTAATAAATTTGATAACTGACTTCGCAGAAATGTTAGATATTTTCTTCCATTGGGATGACCGTTGAAAAAAAAGAGCCCAATTACACGCCGTCCAATGATACCTCCCCAAACATTCATTGACCAACGTTGTTGTTGATTGACATCTCTAACAGAATGAGGATTTTCAGTTGCATAATAGTGCATATTATGCCGATTCAGATGGCCATTGTCGTGAAACGTGGCTTCGTCCGAAAATAGAACATACTCAAAAAAATCTGGTTCTTGGTTGATTTTATCTACACCCCATTGGCAAAACCGCATTCGATTTGGAAAATCTCTTTCAGTCAGCTCCTGCATTAACTGCATATGACATGGATGGTAATTGCATTTTCTCACCATCCGAGAAACACTACTTTGAGATATTCCCAACTCCCTACTCAAAATACTTGTACCTACCCACATGGGGATTCTTGCTAATATCTAATGCAATATCAAGAGTATTTTCATCATTCGTTACAGGACAAGCACGTTCAAACTCTTTGTAAAATACTTTCCCGGTTTCCTCAAATCTTGTTTTGGGGTCTCGAAATGCTCGCTGGTCTGGATGTCTTCTCTCAGGGAACTTTTGTTCGTATAATCTAGATGCCAGTAAGCAATTGCCATCACTTTCCCCCAAAGCATACACCATTTTAACCATGACCTCTAAACGATCACTCATGATGCCACAATAATTTTTAACACAATTGGATTGTAGTTTGACAGTTACCTCTATTTACAAATTCCAGTAGTCATTTTTTCAGCGGTAGTCATAGATAACTAAACTAGAAAAAATTGTTACATTTGAAAATTTCTTTTGCAATGCTAGTTATCCATGAGTTGGCAAGAATGCTTCTGAAGATGGAAATAAATAATTGAAACATCATTCAGTATTAGTATTTTCTATAAACAAACATGTAGATAAAAAAATCTATAGAATTGTTGATTTGATATTGAACAATTCCTTTAAACCAGAATATTTCGGAAACAGGTTGTTTGAGGTACATGACGTCGGGGATAAAGACTGTAGAGTCATTAAAAAGGAGTTGATTTAAATGAAAATATACAGGGTGTTCCATTTGAAAAAATCAAAATTCCGATGTTTGAAAATCACTGAGTTGTGTTGTTGTACAATTTATTCCAAATTCTTGGTATTCTCAATGAACATCATCGTATCGACCAACGATTTCCCTATTATCTTCACAACGGGGGTCCTGTTGACTCACCCTGTATGAATTTATTAGGTTATTGATGTACACTGTTTTCTTTTCATAAGTTATTTTTGTTTCCCTAGCACCCTTTACCAAACAATGAGAATTCTGTGATGAGAATGGGAATAAATATGAAAAATGGAGTGAGCACTATTAGTTTCCGAAACTGAGTAAACCTACTTGGAGATGTTTGCGAAAGCACAAAATGTATAATTAAACAGAGCGTTTGATCAATAATTCCAAAGTTTGATTCAGTTCCGAGTGAAGGTGCCTTCGAAATGTTTGAATTATTCAAAAATTGATTTATTCGCAAACTAATTATACCTTTCGTTTTGATCTTAAAATTTCTTCATAATTTTTCGACAAATGTGTGTTGAAGATTATTATCCATCCGAGTTTCCATTCGAAACCGTCCATGATTGAACATTAGAATATTGGGAATGTTTGTCTATAAGCTGTTGTCATTTAAAAAAATTGACTTTTTCCGTAATTAGAGGTTTTGAAAATATCAAACCGCCATAGGCACTCAACTAGGTGGAGAAAAATATATATATTTTCTACTCATCATCCATGTCCATCAGATTGGTTGAAGTGGTACAACGCACTTAAAACTGCAAAAAATTGCAAAACTGCAGAAATAAAAATGTTTCTGAAAAATTAAATGTAACAATTTATTTTCTCAAAACTATATGATTGTACTCATAACCATCCCTAGAATCTGAAAAAAGTAACAATAGAAATTTCTGGAATATTCTTTCAAGAATCACTATGATTTTTCAATTCATTAGTACAAATGTTGTAATCATATACTTACATTTGGGAGACTTTGTGAAATATTGTTATTTTCTTTCCAAAATGTATGGTTCGCAATTTTTCGATCAAATTCATTGTTTAATCGCATACATTATCATAGCAGAATCTATTCAAAAATGTTCCGAAACATAAACCAACTAAACGTAAATATTAAAATATTTTTATACATTTTCAATTAATTGGATCACATTTTCTCATAAAAAAGGTATGTAATCAAAAATGGAATATTTGATTATACGAGACACCCACAGAATTAAAGTAATATATGCAACAAATTGCAACAAGTCTTTTTCAAATGAAAAGACCTAAAAACATTACGAGCTGAGGTTATCAAACTGAAATAGTATTGTGAGTAAAAGTTACAGTCAATAAAATTGCGTGAAATCAATCATCCATAATTGAATATATAAAAAATTATCGATATTTGAAAATGCAATACAAAAAAAAAATTGGTTTTTAAGCATAAAAAATTATAATTGATAAATATTCACAACATAAAATATATTTTAAAATATTTTCATATTGAGAAAATGATACGTAGTTGTAGATATCACATTGTGGGGCGTATTTTATCTCAGCACAATAAACAAAGCTATATTTTAGTAAAATTTGTTATTGAGATGAAATAATTAATTTATTAGAAAAATTCAAATTAGTTGATAATAATTATTGATAATATTGATAATCACATACTCGAAATCTCCATTAAAAGTCATCTGCCCAATTATAAATTGGTGGGATTGAATTCATACGTCTTTCATCAATGGACAAGGCTGCTAAATAGATACATTACATTTGTCCTCGCACAACCAATTTGGCTCAGAAGGTGATTGTTTTTTTTTTTTTTTATTGGGCAGAATAACAAAATTGCAATCTTCATAACCTTTGAATGAGATCAAGACCAATATTTTACTATAAAACTATTTCCATTGCATGAACTGTAATCCATGTCTGTAAAACTATAAGCAAAATATCTCACACAAGCTCCAAGAGCTTCAGTGATCTTCCTTTAAATTTAATCTCAAGACTTATTGAACCATAATATATCGGAAGATTGATTTGTTCATGAAATCAGATGTGGAATCTTTCTATTCAATATTCAATTAAGAATGTTTTCCTTTTCAAGATAACACATTGTTTGTGAACATTTGAAAATAAACTTTATTTTTATTATCAATATTTTATATGATTAGATTGGCCAAACATAAGTTTATATATATAAACTTATGTTCGACATTATTTGATATGTCGAATTTTTCAAGAAACGTTGTCGCTGTAGTAGTTAAAAAAATACAACTCATTTTGTACTATATGTCACATGCAATTTTCAAATAAACAAAAATGGTTCAAAAATAAGTATTTCTAAACGGCATCCACTGGTTTTTACTTAGTTATTATAGCATTCACCTCTTCACTTTATTCAATGAATGAGTCAATAAATTCTCCATCTTGCCAAGAAAATTCTAGTTTTTCTCAATATGCCATAGGAGCAAAAGGCAATCATAACAATTAAATTAATTATACACACATTGATTATGAGGTGCAAAATAGGTTCATTGGTTTCTTCCACTTCACAAATGTTCCAAAACTTTTGAAATTTTTCTTGAATTCAGAAATAACAATGCCTTCAATGACTGCTTCATTAGTGTCTCACACTCTATTTCCAAACGATGAAGTTTTTGTCAATCAATACAGCGAATAAAATATATATATATATAATATATATAATATATATATATATATATATATAATATATATATATATATATATTATTGTGATGGTACTAATTATTATAATGATTGTTAACGTTATTTATTTATTTTCAATATTTAATAACTAGTCATCATAATGAAATATTTGTTATGATAAATTTGTTTCGTTGATTTCCTTATTTATTTAATAATTTTGAAAAATAAATACTTATCATAACAGTAATGAAACTCCGGCTATGTTGTTCTTACCCTTTTTCAACTCTCTTTTACCTTATATCAGCTCAGTCGGTACGCCTATGGAGTATGACGCATCTCCACTCTCATGGCAGGATTCTGTAATGCCAACTTGTTGCCCTGCTTGATGTCAAACGTGCTATTTTGTGGGAAGATTATGATTAGGTTCTCAATAGATATACAAAGAATGCAGAAAAATCGTCAAATAGTTGTTGTTTTTATTGGAATAAGTCCTTAAATTGACCTTACCTGCGATATCTAACTCAGAACAGTGATGTAAAAAGGTAAAACTTGCTTATGTATGATAATTACTTAGTGAACAAACGTTTCAATGTTATGAACAGTCTGTGAGCATGAAAAAGACCAACAAAAGTTCAGATGCATGGATACAAGTGATCCAAAAACAAATATTAGGGCCTGGTCCTGTTATGTGGCACTTTATTTAGTACTGGTTTTTGAAATACCTGCTATTCTTCCTTTTTGGTGTTCTCCTGACTGTTAGAAGTGTTTGTGCTCTCTGGAAAAGTACAGCTACACTGCAGAAGGCCCCCTTTTGTTCGTGGCAATGTCACGGACTGGACTTTTGTTATCCTAATAAGGTGAGTAGTTTTTTCTTGTTTGTTTATTTTCCCATTCGTATCTGAATTCGTTGTATAACTTTTGAGGATAGTTTTGAGTGTTTTCCTCTAGTGTTTTATTATAAATTGTTCTTCCGAATTGGTACCAGGTTTCGTTTTCTACATCAATTTTCCATCTCCCTAAAGCTTCTTACATTTATTCTTGGAAACCCACATTTTTTGTTTATTTTCACAAATTTTAAGTTTATTCCCACTTTCTGTATCACTTTTTGTTATTCTAACTTATCCTTATGATTTTATTTACAATATATAATTCTAGATCTTATATTATATGTACAAATTTGGTTAAAATTCATATTTGACATTTTTCTGTTTTCATAATTTTTATGTTTTATTTTTTCCCTCACATTGTTTTTGACATCTCGCTGTTGGGTTTCCTCCTGATATAATACCATACAGGATGTACCAACTTGAATACCATTTCATCTACTTGAGATCAAAAGTTGTTTCATGAATTTAAATCTCCATATTATCTTTATTGTTTCTGCAAATTGGATGTATTGGTAACATACTTATGACAATAGATATACTTCAGTACTGACTTTTTGAGACATATGCGTTGACTAGAACATTCATTTTCATTATTTTATAAACATTTCCTACCATAACAATATACAGAGTGGTCCAACGAAAAGTATGCACCTAGCTTTTCTCCTTTGTTTAGAATTGAAAGCAAAAATGCTCGGACACGTGGAGTTTGCTTTTGAGGAGGACACATTTAAGACATATTTTTCAACCTGTGCCTTTAACGCCCTAGCGAGGGGGTGTCACAACCCTAAAATTTTAAATGGAAAGTGGTGTCGAGTGATATATCATTTGAACGGGCACAAAATTATCTTTCTAATGATACCCTATTTATTGAAATTCATTCGAACAGTTAATCCGAAAACGGCTTTAAGAACAGTTACCCGATAATTTTGGTATTAATGAAAAATACAAATAAGTTTTGGTTATTAGGAATCAGAATAACTACAATCATTTCTAAATTACTTCATTTTACCGAAAGCAACATTTCAATGTAATATCTGAATTAAAATAAAAAAATTTTGTGTGAAAAAAAAAACAAAATGGCGGCTCCAATATGGCGTACGAGTTTTGTGATTATGTTCTGATTCTATTCAAAATTGGTATGTGGGGGTTTTGGGGTCGGAGATCATGATTATTTTGTATAAATTGGAAAATTCAAGATGGTGGACGAGTTTTGTGATTATGGTCTGATCCTATTCAAAATTGGTGAGTGGGGGTTTTGGGGTCGAATACTATGATTCGTTTGTAAAAATTGAAAAATTCAAGATGGCGGCCGAGTTTTGTGATTATGGTCGGATTCTATTCAAAATTGGTATGTGGGGGTTTTTGGGGTCGGAGATTATGATTATTTTGCCACAATTGAGAAATTCAAGATGGCGGCTCCAAAATGGTGGACAAGTTTTGTGATTATCATCTGATTCTATTCAAAATTGGTATGTGGGGGTTTTTGGGGTCGGAGATCATGATTATTTTGTCTAAATTGGGGCGGCTCCAAAATGGTGGACAAGTTTTGTGATTATCATCTGATTCTATTCAAAATTGGTATGTGGGGGTTTTTGGGGTCGGAGATCATGATTATTTTGTCTAAATTGGAAAATTCAAGATGGTGGACGAGTTTTGTGATTATGGTCTGATCCTATTCAAAATTGGTAAGTGGGGGTTTTTGGGGTCGAATACTATGATTCGTTTGTATAAATTGGAAAATTCAAGATGGTGGACGAGTTTGTGATTATGGTCTGATCCTATTCAAAATTGGTAAGTGGGTTTTGGGTCGAATACTATGATTCGTTTGTAAAATTGAAAATTCAAGATGACGGCCGAGTTTTGTGGATTATGGTCGGATTCTATTCAAAATTGGTATGTGGGGGTTTTGGGGTCGGAGATTATGATTATTTTGCCACAATTGAGAAATCAAGATGGCGGCCCAAAATGGTGGACAAGTTTTGTGATTATCATCTGATTCTATTCAAAATTGGTATGTGGGGATTTTGGGTGGAGATCGATTATTTTGTTAAATTGGAAAATTCAAGATGGTGGACAGTTTGTGATTATGGTCATCCTATTCAAAATTGGTAAGTGGGTTTGGCCTCCAAAATGGTGACAAGTTTGTGATTATCATCTGATTATCAAAATTGGTAGGGGTTTTTGAATCGATTATTTTTAAATTGAAAATTCAAGATGGTGACGGTTTGTGAAGTCTGATCCTATTCAAAATTGGTAATGGGTTTTGGGTCGAATACTATGATTCGTTTGAAAATGAAAATTCAAGATGCGGCCGAGTTTTGTGATTATGGTCGATTCTATTCAAAATTGGTTGTGGGGTTTTGGGTCGGAGATTATGATTATTTTACAATTGAGAATTAGATGGCGCTCCAAAATTGGACAAGTTTTGTGATTATCATCGTTCTATTCAAAATGGTAGTGGGGTTGGGGTCGGAGATCATGATTATTTTGTTAAATTGGAAAATTCAAGATGGTGACGAGTTTTGGATTATGGTCTGATCCTATTCAAAATTGGTAAGTGGGGTTTTGGGGTCAATACATGATTCGTTTGAAATTGAAAAATTCAAGATGGGGCCGATTGTGATTATGGTCGGATTCTATTCAAAATTGGTATGTGGGGTTTTGGGTCGGAGTATGATTATTTTCCACAATTGAGAAATTCAAGATGGCGCTCCAAATGGTGGACAGTTTGTGATTATCATCTGATTCTATTCAAAATTGGTATGTGGGGGTTTTGGGTCGGAGATCATGATTATTTTGTTAAATTGGAAAATTCAAGATGGTGGACAGTTTTGTGATTATGGTCTGATCCTATTCAAAATTGGTAAGTGGGGTTTTTGGTTCGAATTCAATGATTCGTTTTCAAAATTAAAAATTCAAGATGTGGCCGAGTTTTGTGATTATGGTGGATTCTATTCAAAATTGGTATGTGGGGTTTTGGGGTCGAGTTTATGATTATTTCACAATTGAAAATTCAATGGCGGTTCAAATGGTGGACAAGTTTTGTGATTATCATCTGATTCTATTCAAAATTGGTATGTAGGGTTTTTTGGGTGGAGATCATGATTATTTTGTCTAATTGGAAGAATTCAAGATGGTGGACAAATTTTGGATTATGGTCTGATCTATTCAAAAATAGTAAGTTGGGTTTTGGATGTCTATTGATTCGTTTGTAAAATTGAAAAATTCAAGATGGGCCGAGTTTTGTGATTATGTCAGGATCTATTCAAAATTGGTATGTGGGGTTTTGGGGTCGGAGATTATGATTATTTTGCCACAATTGAGAAATTCAAGATGCGGCTCCAAAATGGTGGACAAGTTTTGTGATTATCATCTGATTCTATTCAAAATTGGTATGTGGGGTTTTGGTCGGAGATCATGATTTATTTTGTCTAAATTGGAAAATTCAAGATGGTGACGAGTTTTGTGATTATGGTCTGATCCTATTCAAAATTGGTAAGTGGGGGTTTTTGGGGTCGAATTCAATGATTCGTTTGCTAAAATTGGAAAATTCAAGATGGTGACGAGTTTTGTGATTATGGTCTGATCCTATTCAAAATTGGTAAGTGGGGGTTTTTGGGGTCGAATTCAAATTATTTTGTCTAAATTGGAAAATTCAAGATGGTGGACGAGTTTTGTGATTATGGTCTGATCCTATTCAAAATTGGTAAGTGGGGGTTTTTGGGGTCGAATACTATGATTCGTTTGTAAAAATTGAAAAATTCAAGATGGCGGCCGAGTTTTGTGATTATGGTCGGATTCTATTCAAAATTGGTATGTGGGGGTTTTTGGGGTCGGAGATTATGATTATTTTGCCACAATTGAGAAATTCAAGATGGCGGCTCCAAAATGGTGGACAAGTTTTGTGATTATCATCTGATTCTATTCAAAATTGGTATGTGGGGGTTTTTGGGGTCGGAGATTATGATTATTTTGTAAAATTGAAAAATTCAAGATGGCGGACGAGTTTTGTGATTATGGTCGGATTCTATTCAAAATTGGTATGTGGGGGTTTTTGGGGTCGGAGATTATGATTATTTTGCCACAATTGAGAAATTCAAGATGGCGGCTCCAAAATGGTGGACAAGTTTTGTGATTATATCTGATTCTATTCAAAATTGGTATGTGGGGGTTTTTGGGGTCGGAGATCATGATTATTTTGTCTAAATTGGAAAATTCAAGATGGTGACAAGTTTTGTTATTATTATCTGATTCTATTCAAAATTGGTATGTGGGGCTTTTGGGGTCGGAGATCATGATTATTTTGTCTAAATTGGAAAATTCAAGATGGTGGACGAGTTTTGTGATTATGGTCTGATCCTATTCAAAATTGGTAAGTGGGGGTTTTTGGGGTCGAATACTATGATTCGTTTGTAAAAATTGAAAAATTCAAGATGGCGGCCGAGTTTTGTGATTATGGTCGGATTCTATTCAAAATTGGTATGTGGGGGTTTTTGGGGTCGGAGATTATGATTATTTTGCCACAATTGAGAAATTCAAGATGGCGGCTCCAAAATGGTGGACAAGTTTTGTGATTATTATCTGATTTTATTCAAAATTGGTATGTGGTATTTGGGGTCGAATATTATGATTTTTTTGTGAAAATTGAAAAATTCAAGATGGCGGATTTAAAATGGCGGTCGAGTTTTGTGATTATGGTCTGATTCTATTCAAAATTGGTATGTGGGGGTTTTTGGGGTCGGAGATTATGATTATTATGTCAAAATTGAAGGATTTAAGATTGCGGCTCCCAAATGGCCGCGAGTTTTGGGATTATGTTCCGATTCTATTCAATATTGGACAATAATAGTTGAAAAAAATTAATAATAATAATAAAAGTTCTAAAAACCTAAAACACGCGTTAATATAAAACTGAACTAAAAAGTTGAAAAGAAATAATAGTTTAAAAAACCTAAAACACACGCTTTTATAGGAAACCAGACTAAAAAAATAGAAAATAAGAAAAAAAATTATTTAAAAAAAAGCGTGGGGTGCATGGTATCAATAATTATATAGTACATTACACACCTAGGGCAGTAAAGAAGGATCACAGATAATTGTTGGCCGAGGCGATACCATGCACCCCACGCTTTTTTTTAAATAATTTTTTTTTCTTATTTTCTATTTTTTTAGTCTAGTTTTCTATGAAAGCGTGTGTTTTAGTTTTTTTAATTATTGTGGATTTTTCAAATCACTGAAAAATATTTCTATTCAATATACAATTGAAAACGTTTCCCTTATCTACAATTTCGATATTCAATAAACCATTGAATCTATGATAAGTGAACGTGGACTATTGGGTGGGGCAATATAAATTTTCCAACACAAAAATGTGTAACTTGTTCGAATTATTTCAGCCGTTAGAGTTGAAAACAGATTAAATTATATGCTGTCAGACCTATCCAACGATAACCTAAACCATGGCCGTCCTTACTGTTTAAGTTAGGTATACAGTACAATTTCTGATCTATCATTTTCGAATGATAATGCCAGAGTTGTTTCAATTTCCTTGCCGAAATGATTTTCGCGAAATTGAAATGAAAAAATAACTAATAAAAAAACTTTTTAATAACAAGCTTTTATTTGAGCCTTGTACTAAAACGTATGAAATGAATTTAAGTCATCGCTGACAATGATTTAATTATTTTTTGTTGAATTATTTTGTTTCAAAAATGAATGGTTGGAAAGTAACAACTTGAAGTATTAATTTTATTACAATTCGCCCAACAAGCTTTTTAAAACCAAACAATTCAACTAAAAATAATTAAATCATTGTCAGCGATGACTTAAATTTATTTTATACGTTTTAGCACACGGCTCAAATAAAAGCTCGTCTTTCAAAAGTTTTTTCATTATATATTTTATTTTTTGCTTCATAGTTAGGTCGCCTTAATCTGTTAATATCTAATAGAGCATCGTTACTTCAAGGTTTCCTTCCTGTAAGTTTTGAGCTGAAAGAAATAATTATCTCCGGCCCCAAAAACTCCTACACATCAATTTTGAATAGAATCTGACCATAATCACGAAACTCGTCCGTCCCCAACAAACATTATAGGTAAAATTTACGTCATTTCGACCTTCGAATAGGTCAGCGCCCTAATTGGCGAAGGTAATTATTACGTTATAATTACCTTAAATTTACCATTATGGGGAAAAAAATGGAAGTAATTCAGAAGTCGAAATTTGGGAAATTAAGACATTTCTCCTTATAAGTTGAAGGCATAAATAGGTAAAATTGCCTCCAGACTAGTCGACTGATTGTAAAAATGTAGTCATTTTGACCAATTTCAGGTTATAAACACTGTAATGAAACAAACAACAAACAATGGCAGGTTAGAAGAAGATGATAAAAGTTTACTGTATATTGTGTATCTTAACCTATATGCTTATGCGTGAAAGCGTTGAAGTTGACATGAACATGGCGTATGAAGAAGAAATTGTCAATAAACGTATAGCAGATAATGCAATAAGTGATGGTTTCGCATCCACACCTAGCTGTGATTTCATTTGCGATACAAACTTTTCTGTGATAATGTTGATTTTTACTCGTCTAAAACAAGTGGGCCCATCAAATTATTAGATTTGTATGAAAAAAAAACATTAATTCATGTCTACTTTGACAACTTTTTCCATCAAACACTTCAAAAACTGATTTTATAGATGAAGTATGTGTGTACATATCATATTCACCTATTTTTTGACTACCACTCATTAAAATGTGGTCGATTCGAGAATATTATGTATTATTTTTACAATGGCGGAAACGGTTCAAACCGAAAAATATGGCGTAGATTCCATATGGGACCTATATGTCGAAATTCCTTAAAATTTTGACCATGAGAACACATAGACTTTGTTCAAAGTCGAAAGTAACCTTTATTCCTGACTTTGAAGTCCATTTTCCTTATCTTGGGATTTCAGACCCTTTCACATTGTGGTCACGTGATGAAATACAATATATGTTATTGGATGCATGTCTATACGTTTCGTTCTCTGGATGGATTGCGAATCGTGGATAATAAATTTATATTTTACTTATTTTATGTTCTGTGCAGAAACACTCAAATGTCAATACGGGGTGAAAAAGTCAATATGTTTTGCTAATGTTAATGGTAAGGCCAAGTAACCTATAGTTACTCAGAGAAATGGATATTGACTAGAAAACCCTGTAATGAGTGTTCATTCTGAAATTAAATATCAAATCCATCAGTAATGTTGATAATAGTACGCGATATTTATATTTCAGTGCACATCTTCCCAGAATAGAAACCATGATTAATGTTATTGTCTAATGAGGGAATCTCTTTCCGAAGAGAAATAGCCAATCATAACTTATCAAATATAAAATGGTGTGTTGTGATCGGCTGAATAATTTTGATTTGACATTTCTGCGTTCCGCATTCGGTGCCCGGAAATATACAATTTATCAGCCAACTGTAAATACCATTAAAAAATCGACCAATTATGATTCGCTTGATTTTTACTTTTCCGGAAACCACAATGATTGGTTTTAAAATTTTCGAAGCCATGGAAACTCATCATTTCAACACATCAATCTCTTATTTTTGTTAAAATCAATTTTCTATTTGATTTGATTTTTTGCGTATTCAATACCATTTTTTCATCCATTTACTTCAAAAGGATGAACTTCATTGAATTCCATTTTGTCGCTGCATCATTGAAAACGTCGCGGCTGTAGTTTACCGCTGGCGACAGACGAAGCTTTCTGAACGCAGCCCATTCATTGTTCAGTATCTCTTACCGACATGACCTGAGACCTAACCAAAGTTTTAGGTTAACGCTTTCATGTTTTTATTTCAATAATGAATGAGTGTTTTAAAATAGTTGCCGTCATGAAAAGACGTGAAGCAACACCCATAGTTGAATACTCCCATGTACCCCATAAGTGGGAACAAAAAGGAGAGTGTTCTACCAACTGCTTGAATGGAGACTTTATGCGACAAGGCCCAAAGTCTGAACTCCTCTAACAATGGTAGGTTATCTTCCAAGCTTTGTGCCTTATTCCCATTGAACTCATCGTCTTGTGATCCATATTTTTCCCCGGTATCATCATCGGTAAAAGCAATTTCTTACTCTACATTAATTTCTGTAGTTGATGATGACTGAGTGGAAGATGATGGCTCTGATCTCTGGACATCGGAAAGTATAGGATGGTTTCGGATTATATTTTCATTTGTTCTCATTCTGGCAGCTAATCGATAATAGTTGGTGGTATACCTGTATGGTTTACTAACTCTATTCGAATTTTTGCTCGGCATTTTATAGATTTCTAGAATGTAGGGCACAATAAAAAAATTAAAGGAAGTAAATTGTATCATGTCATCCTCATCTGAATCGACTTGGTCTTTAATATCTGATGATAGACTAAGTTACTTTGAGGATTTTATTTCAGGTAACTTTGACTTCGTTGTAGACATTTAGTCTGATTAGACAAATATTGTGGTAATCTCGCCCTCATTGTAGAGCAGTAGGTATAAAATAGGTCAAGAAATGTCCAGGCAACTCCTTTAACTTAATTGGTGCCAAAATAGGTAATAAAGAGTATATAGTAGACCTGTTTACTGACTTGTCAATTCCCTGACTATATGAACACACATGAGGTAATAATTAGGTAAATATTCACCAGAAGGTTTTTCCTGAGAGTTCCAAGTATTTTGAATACATTTTGCTGGTTACCTTTAGGTGAAATTTAACCTAGTAAATAACTCTATTAACCCATGAGGCTGTGAAGGTATATTTGAAGTCCATAACAAGTCATTTCATACTACGCACTACGCCTATTAAGTTTTTGGTTTTTGAAGGAGATTTGGTGCTCTCAATTATGGTTTTTATAACTCCAATTATAACTTTGGAGTTAGTTAGTACTTGAAGGTAAAATATTTGGTCAGGAATGGGTAAATTCGGACTTCTTGAAACCGCTTCACCCCACTGCTTGGTATAATTTTCCTATAATGTTAGTTGGGTCGCCATCTTGAATTGATAGATTTTGAACTTGAAAACCCCCGCATACCAATTTTGAATGAAATATGACCATAATCAGAAAACTCGTACTCCATCTTTGGATTGCCATCTTGAATTTATAAATTTTCATAATCTCCGACCCCAAAAACCTCCACATACCAATTTTGACATCACAAAACTCGTCCGCCATCTTGGAACCGCTATCTTGAATTCATGAATTTGGACAAAAATTCCATAATCTACGACCCCGGTAACCTCCGCATACCAATTTTGAATCGAAATGGACCATAATCACTAAACTCGTCCTCCATCGTGGGGCCGCCATCTTGAATTGATGAATAGAAGTATTTTTCGTTTCCAACATATCTTTCTCCATATGTATACTGAGAGCTCTAATGTTTTTTCAAAGATTTTCTGTGAAGTTACAGATTTTCTGTCAAATTTCTTTCATGAAATTCCGCAGATATCCTCGTTTGATGATTATATCATTATTTTAATATTGTATTTGTAATAACTGTTCAAATTTTGAAAAGTGAATCAGCTGCTGTGAGAAGATAGAATGTTACAGGTAGAACAATGGGAAATGCGTTGCTGACAACTTGCCAAATTGCATTTTCTTGTCATGTCTAGCTAATATTGTATCATGAGGACACTGATTGGTGGATAAGGTTATCAGAACTATTTATGATTTCCAAACCATCTGCATACAGCAACCAACAGACATCTATTACGTCAACTTTATCATTGATAAATGTATTGAAAAGTAGCAGACCTAGGTTGCTCCCTTGGAGAACACCTGAGTTGGCCACATATTCCATAGACTCGAAATCATTGAATATAACGTTCTGACGCTCATCAGAAAACAGACCTAAACAGTTGGATGAGGTCCAAAGGATAGATGAACTTATTTGTATATGTACTGATTTCCATACAAATATATATCAGTGGACGAGCAAAGACATTTGCACAACCTTTGAAAGTCATTACAGAAATACTAGCTGGATCGGTTGTCATTTCAGGTTATATATGTTATATCAAGACATGTAAGCTCTATTGACTTGCAAAACTCATAACAAACTATTTTGGAAAAAACTGACAAAGCTATTGAGGATATCAAGGGGATTTTCTAATAGTTGATTTAAGTCGAAATGTCTGGACCATTTTTGCTGCTAACACATGCCCAAAATGTATTTGGATTGTTTTAATTCCACCTTCAGCAAACAAATGTTTTGTGAACTTATATAATTTTTTTCGATTATTGACTCCAATCTTCAAACATTTCGAATACAATCAGATACGTGAGAAAACAATCGATTTGAAGGTTTCTTCAGAAAAAATTTATTGGCTAATAAAAACTCCAATTCCTACTAGTTTTATTGAAATATCTCCTATTGATCCTGAACGAAGAGAAGTTGATGTCTTTTTTATTTCAAGTTTGCCAACTACATTCCGTTAAAAAAATCAATATGCGCGTAATTCTTGCAATTGATGAATAATTTTTTTGGCGGCACACTCCTGATCAATCTGCTTCTACGCTCCTGATGCCTAGTTCTCATCAATTAGTTCTAAACGCTGTTTAGGCAAGAATAAGCAGCCTGCACGAACGCTCTTATCCTTTCTAATGTTTCCTACAATCCTTCACTCATTATTATAATGATATCTTCAATTTGAAAGGAACTGACGATGCAATTAAGTGTAATTAAGAAATTACTAATCCACTTCTAGCTCTCGGTTCACATATAATCCTGCAAGGTTGGGAACAGCTCACGATTCATTGAAGAAAAAAAATGTTGATTCCATTTCGTGGTGTGACTGGAAAATTGGACGTGGATTGAATCAAGTAAGCGAGTGACAGGGGAAATTTCCACAGGCCGGTATTTGGAATAATTGAAGGGCTTCTGATTTGGAATGACTGATTGTATAGCGTTTCTAGCTAGATTTCATAAAGATGCTACCTTTTGCGGATGTCACCATTTCATTAATAAATTGTAAAATCTACCTTGCCGAGTGGCCGCGCCACTGGATTTTTATCATTCACACGAATAATTATAAATGATATTGAAGAACAGACCCGATTTTTTTTTAATGATAACCACTGTTATCGATATTTTACAGAAGGCCATGGCTATTTATTATTATTGTTCAAATAATTATTTGATCAATCTTTATTTATCATCATAAAAAACTTGTAACACAAAAATCAATTCTACACCAGCACACAGTTTCACGACTTCGGCATGGCTTATAATTGTTTCTTTGAAGATGAGTAAATTACAGTATGATTAAGATTCACTATTGGATAAAACTTTATGGTAAAGTTTTCCAATAAGCTTTTTTATTATTATTATTATTATTGGCTACGGAATAGAGGAGTGAAATATCCCAAGACTATGACAAATAGTCGACTATTATTTTCGGAAGTAATTACACAAGTGCATCAAAATTACCGATAATTTTCCATGAAAGCATGTTGTCTAATAAATAATAGTTTAAAAACTAATGAACACGCTTTAATAGAAAACTAAACTAAGAAGTAGAAAATAATTTTAAATGAAATTCAAATAAGAATAAAGTGATTAACAACAAATTTATTTCATCGTTAAACAGCGTGGGGTACTTGATGTCAATTGTTGTTCATGGACAGATATTGGTAAAAGTAGAATCATTATGAAAATATCTTAAAAATCACCCCACGCTTTTTTAGATGAAAAAATTTTTGTTAATACTGTATTCTTATTTCAAACTCATTTAAAATTATTTTCAACTTTTTAGTTTAGTTTTCTATTAAAGCGTGTTCTTTAGTTTTTAAACAATTATTTATTTTCAACTTTTTATCTTTGTTTTCTATTAAAGCGTGTTTTCTAGTTTTCCAAACTATTATTATTACTATTTAATTTTTTTAACTATTATTCTCCGATTTTGAATAGAATCGGACCATAATCACAAAACTCGTCCGCCATTTTGGAGCCGCCATCTAGAATTCTTCAATTTTTATAAAAGAATCATAATGTTGGACCCCAAAAACCCCCACATACCAATTTTGAATAGAATCGGACCACAATCACAAAACTCGTCTACCATTTTGGATCCGCCATCTTGAATTTTTCAGTTTTGACAGAAGAATCATAATCTTTGACCACGAAAATCCTCAGATACTAATTTTGAAGCGAATCGGACCATAATCACAAAACTTGTACGCCATATTTGAGCCGCCATTTTGTTTTTTTTCGATCAAAAATTTCCTAACCCTTTCGCTGCGGAGCGACATAGTGAGTAACTCGTCCGGAGCTGCACTTGTTTTTTCAATAAAAATTGTTTTTTTATTTTTAATATTTTAGTATTTGCTAATGTTTAACTAATAGTAACACGATTTTAGGGTTTTGTTTCCTCGACATACATGCGTGCCAGCAGCACCCAGCACACAATTTGTTGCCCAGTGCGCCCTGGCACGCATGTGTGTCGTAAACATTTGTTTGTTTTTTTGTTTAAAAATAACAAAATAATCAAAACATAATTATTTATTTTCGATAAAACAGAAAATAAAATCAGAAATTTAAAATAAACGAAACTATAAACAAACAAAACAAAAAAATACAATTCTAAGCGAAACAAACGAGAGCAACTTTCACGAAAAAATATTCATGAAATTTGTGTATTTTACAAGCGGCATGAAAAACCGGAAAACACTCAACACAAAGACCGGGCTCTCCAGGACATCTAGTGCAGTGATACAGGGTCATCTGACGTTCATTACTCTGGGAACAAACCCGACATCTTTTTCTATTTGTCCGTCCTTGCTCATTTTTGGAAATAATTTTTGAAATATTGAGTTCTACCTCTCTGACTCTGGGGGTTTTTGTTTTCGTTATGTTCAGCAATCCCTCCAATATTGCAATTCTATAGTCATAAAAGGACATTTTTCGCCCAGAATACTTATTATATAAGAAAAAGGGAGTTCAATAGACCCGCCCCACTATACTCCATGCTGTACCGACAAACAAAATCAAAATCCAGAACGGCACAAAATTGTATGTCTTATCTGGTCTTCACAACACGCTACCAACGATAACACACCTCTCTGTAAGGCTGCTAGAGACATCTGGCCATTTGTTTACACGTAGACCCGCGGCATACATGAGTGCCAGTCGCACCGCGCGAGGAATCGCTGCGTCGCGCATGTGTGCCAGGCGCACTGAAAGGGTTAATGCATTGTCACCGGAATCATGTACACCCGCCAAATTTCAAATCATTCGCACGTCTGGAAGTGGGTCAAAATCGCGCCCAAAGGAGACGGTTACAAACAAACATACGGTTACAAACATACAAGTGAAGCTAATATAAAGCGTCTAGAAAATGCATGAGTTTATTTTCATATTTTGGCGAAAGAGCCCGACTCCGAAGGAGAAGGGCTCTTTTAACAAAATATGAAAATAACCGAATGCAGTTTTTTACTGACAACATGCTTGAACGGAAAATTATCAGGTTCATTTTGATGCACGAGTGTAATTCGGTAGAGTTACAAGAAAAAAGGTATGTGCTGAGTTTGAAATTTTATTTAAATTTACATGCAGGTAGGTATACATAAAAATTATATAAAAATTAACAAATTAAATACGACCTGAAAATTGCATGAATTGCAGTGGAATACACAGTTGTAAACATTTGTATTTTCTGGGCCTGGTGCTCTAATTGATGCTCTAATTGTTGTATTCGAGTTTGCTATTGAATTATAACTTAAAGAACTTATGGTAGGCACATTAGCTACACTAGTTTCTTTATTAAGGTTAGTAGTATCTCTAATTTTCTCTACTATACTTGCATGGAGTTCCTCGTCCAGTTGGAGATATGGCTTTATGGACTCTGCGTTTGAATGTCCAGTCATTTTAATCAACGTATTTTCTTCAACCCCTTTCTTTGCTAAGTTTGAAACAGCTGTTGCACGTAGTGAATGATTGGTTATTTTGACTTTTTCAGTCGCCAAACCTGACTTTTCTGCCTCCGTTGGCGTACACTGAGAGATCATGTTTTTTCCGACAGGAATGTTTTTGTACCAGTGGCCCAATTTCCAAAAAGGATTAACAGTTAAGAAGAATCTTGGAATATTTATATAATTTCACTTTTCCATAAACTTTCTGAACAACCTTACCGGACCCAAATCTGGGTTAACTATGTTTCTAACCAGCCACTTGGAGGGAGCGCAAGGTTTATCCCCTCCTTGCGTTAATTTGTCAAATATTGGGATGTATTCCAGTCTGTTGGTTTTCCCCCCGCGTTATTAATGTCTTGTTTGAAATAGGAAGTTAAACATTTTACTCCCTCTCCTTCTCGCCATGCTAATTCGTACGATAAAACAAAAAATAACTTTTTTTGTAAGCCATCAGGCGTTTTTTCATCACAGTTCTCTATCATGGCTTTGAACTTTTCGTATTTGAATGATACAGCGCTTTGTTTTCTTTTCCGAGGGTCTGTCTGTAATTCCTTTCTTTTGGCATTTTTTGCCTCGCGAGCATTTTTAAATTCTGTATCATTGAAAGGATTGAACTTAATATTATATTCGTCTTGGTATTTTTCCATTAATAGTTTTGACGTTACATTCCAAATAGTCTACACAGTATAATCTTTATAATCCTCACAATTTTTTTTTTCATGTTGTAGGCACAGTCAGTGAGAATATTTACCAGCGACGGTATTGAAGTGTTTTCGTTTAAACTATAATTTATTTCTTTAATGGAATCCTTAAACGTTTCCATATATAGTGATGATGCAGTATTGTATCTTTAGGTTTACTTTTGGTCACTTTTTCTTGAATTAAACTTAAAGAATCATTTCCGAAACGTGTCATTTCAACAACTTTTAAAATTCAATATTTATGTATGTCAAGATGACAAATGCACATTTTAACAATCATTACTATAGATACGGACCTATAGGGAAATTTTCGATACCTACCGGGCAATTATCGCTGAATATGTCCCGCTTCATGAATATGTCCCGCTTCATATGGGATACTGTTGCTGTAATTATTCGAAAATGTCCTGCTTCATATGGGATTTTCAATGTAGGATGGAAATATTCCTCATAATTCTATCAAGACTACCCTGTATTTCGAGACAATTTGATGAGACTATATGAACATTAATAATCTGAATAAAGCCCGAGAGCTTAGCCCGAGGGAGTTATTCTTTGATTATTAATATTCATATGGTCGAATTTGAATTGTTTCAAAATACAGGTTGCTCTTAACTTTTAATGTAGGCATGTACCAGTACCATGTTCTGTTTTAATAGAATGTCAAATTAAAAATACAAACAAAACAAAATTATGTGTATTACAACAAAGAAAAAGGCAACAAGATCAAACGGAACGGAGTTATTAAAACTGCTCGAAATGACCACCTCCAACCATTAGACAGAATCAAGTCATAGACTGGCGCAAACGTTGAAATATTCCTGGTGTGTTTTGGTTTGTCTCGCTGGCTGCAATGATGCCATTCTTTAAATCATTCACACATTTATGGTTGTATGAAACAAGGACTTCAGATGACCCCAGATGCAAAAGTCCAAGGGTTTTAAGTCTGGAGATCTGAGAGACCTAGGTTGAGGTCCTGCTCTGCCTATCCAACGATTTGGATACACGTCGTCCAACTACTGACGATCAGTTATGCTGAAATGGACAGGCGCACCATCGTGCACAAACCACATTCGTGGTCAAATAGCTAGTGGAACATTTTCTACTAAAATGTGAAGCTGCTCCTGGAGAAAATTTGTATAGGTTGGCCTCAACGGTGGAAAATATGGTCCAATAATATTTTCGCCAATAATTCCGACCCACACGTTGAATGAAAATTCATATTGATACCGACCTTGCATGTGGGTTATCTTCGCAATTGAATTGCATGTGGGTTATCTTCGGCCTATAAATGATTGTTAAGGAAATTTGTAATCCCTTGCTTTGAAAAGTTGGAATCGTCAGTGAATATTACATTTTCTAAAAATTGGGCATTTTGGGTAATCATACGAAGGCGTATAAGGGCCAACAACAAAATATTTTTTAAAATATTAGAAATTGTCACTTCAAAGTGACAATTGTCACTTTGAACTGACAATTGTCACTTCGAACTGACAATTGTTACTTTGAAGTGACAATTGTCACTCAAAAAGGACATTTGATGCCAACTGCTAAAATAATATTGTTTTTCAGTCAATTTATGGGCATTCTATCATTTCACTTATACCACTTGAAAACTTTATTCATGTTGAAAAATAACAAATTCTCTTCAGTTAATACAAAAAAAGTTATCTATTTATTACCCAAATCAATTTGTTATAATAAAAAAAATGTATTTTATTCTTGATCGAAAATGACTTCCTTTTCGATAAAAAAACTATTTCAGAAAAACCAATTGAATTCTCGTGGAAAATCTCCTATTTTGTTTGAAAAAAAGAGCACTGTGTCCGTCCGAGACATTTGAGAAAAAACTCCATTCATTTTTCGAAAGAAACTACCCTGTATACAAAATGAAATGTTCATAGGAGGCCATCAAAAATGAAACAGGTTGAATATTTAGTCAATTTTCAACATAGGTATAGGAGAAAGTATTGAAAAAACTTTTATAGATTGTGCATGTCGAATAACCTCAAAATCAATTGAAATTTTACATGTTACAAGTTAAAAAAAAACTATGAAGATGGCAGAATTTCGAAAACAGTTAGAATCCAATACTATGGCTTAGGTGCAGTTCCAAGCATTTATTCGAAAATATCTAAAATCACCTTTTTTTCCTATATTCTCTGATCAATTTATAAATATCCTATCTTTCTTTCAAATAACTTAAGTTAAATAGAGTAAGTATTTTAATACCAATAGATGAACTATTTAATTTTTTTCGCAATTTTATTAATAGAACCATGTAAATAACACTTCAGAAACTCATTCTGAGAAAACGCCATCAAAACAACCCCGTCCAGAGTATTGCAATACTCATACCGAAGTGAAAATTGTTACTACAGTTCGAATCAAAGTGACAATTGTCACTTCAAAGTGAAATTGTCAGTTGAAGTGACAATTGTCAGTTCGAAGTAACAATTGTCAGTTCAAAGTGACAATTGTCAGTTCGAAGTGACAATTGTCACTTCGAAGTGACAATTGTCAGTTCAAAGTGACAATTGTCACTTTGAAGTGACAATTCTTAATATTTTAAAAAATATTTTGTTGTTGGCCCTTATACGCCTTCGTATAATCATTCGAAGATTCGATGGGGAAAATCTCGCGGCAAAAGTGCGTGGACTCGTTGAATATGGTGAGGATGCAATTGGTGATCCTTTAAAAGGTTCCTGTATCGTGTGTGGCCTGGAAAAAAGTGAAAAAGAGAACCTTCATAGAGAGTTGAGAAGAAAAAAAAAGAGAGCTAAGAAGAGAAAAAACAGATATTATTCAACATACCTAAGATTATTCATACAGTATGGAAAAAGAGTGACTATATATCTACATCTATGTGATTAGGATACATTTTCACACCATCTTGTTTGTTTTAGATAAAATTAAAAAAACTGTTTTTGTTAGTTTTATTTTCCATTCGAACATTCACAAATAATAATTACAATAATTTCCGATGACTTCACTAAGCTGTCCTGAAACTTGTTATTATGTTAATTATAAATTCCAAAAGTTAACAAAATATGAGAAATTGAGAAAATATTGTCAATTTTTTTTCATTGATATATCACATTATCAGTTTCATGTCTGACGAAGGCATTCTACAACGTTTAAAAAAATACGCTTTATGTTTATAAAATATTTATAAACAAATGGATGAGTTGATAATTTTTCAAAAATTGTTTTTTTGCATTAGGTTGTTGAGAGTTTATTATGATTACAAAAATTATAATGTCAATCAAAGTTTGTTTATAACTAATTGTTAAGTAAATAAACAATTACGTTATTAATAAAAAACATCTTATTAGGTAGACAATAACCAATTATTAATCAATAAATACATACTTTGTCTCCTTCAAAGTGAGTTTTCGCAAATGATATTGTCTGAAGATTCAAATACACCACTTCACTAGAGTCTTGAAATGCATAACACTACACAAAAAAAACTGGAAAATAATACCAAATGGAAATATTTTAAGAAAAACTCCAAAAACAAGTATATAACCTCTGAAAAAACAGACAAACAATGTACGTTTGTCTGGTTTGAACTTTCGCCACTCTGGCACTGCCATCTAATTTTGAATTCCCAAATAGTCGTTAATGCTGCGTTTTGATTGGTCTTGTCAAACGGGAAACAAAAGTGTGATTGGTTGATGACTGATATTTAATAGACGAAAGAAATAATCGATAGTATTGCATATCATGTGACTGAATTCATGACTTTTTATACAGTGTGACCCATTTGAAATGGAACCACCCCTGTAGAATACGCATTTTTCAATCATTCTCAAAAAAAAAATTTCCAATATCAAGCATCAGAAACTGTATCTTGACACAAATTTTCATAACTTTAGTTTCATTTCCGGAGCACTCTATGGTTTTTTTTCTTCGTCAAAAATGGCAAAAGTTTATTAGAAAATTTTTGTTTTGAAATTTGACTACACCACTGGATTTTTAGTCATTATAAATGGAAACCATGGAAATTTCATAAAAAAATATTGGTTAACAACGAAGTTACAACAACTTCAATTTTGGAAACAAAATATTTGATTATAATTTCTATTTAGATTTTAGACATGTTTAAAATCTGGCAACACTGCCGATACAAAGAAGAATACCAGTGAATTTGTACAGCGAAAATCCGAAGTCAATAGCTCATTCCGTTCTACAGTTAAAACTCCTGAAAGTATGGTAATGTGAGCGATTTGAGGTTGAAGCGATATTGTAATAAAAATCTGACTACGCCACTGGATTTGTAAATTATATTTCCTCAAAATAATTTATTTAAGTTTAGGTTATAAGTGTATTCGAGAATAACAAAAAACTAAAAATTCATTTTCAAGTTATGCAGTCTTTCATAGCCGATAAAAATGAAATGAACCGAATCAAGTTTTAAAGTATCAAAATTATTTATTTATTAATAAAACAGAAAGCAGGACAAAAAATGTTCCTTTTAAATTCTGCATAACACAATGAAAACAAGCTTTCAGAGAAGATATCAATAATTTGAGGGAAGCTGAACTAATACATTAGGCATAGGTATTGTACTAAATCAATAGTAGGCTGTGATTTAGTACACCACAAATCGCTCACATTACCATACTTTCAGGAGTTATAACTGTAGAACGGAATGAGCTATTGACTTCGGATTTTCGCTGTACAAATTCACTCGTGTTCTACTTTGTATCGGCAATGTTGCCAGATTTTAAATATGTCTACAAACTAAATAAAAATTATAATGAAATACTTTGTTTCTAAAATTAAAGTTGTTGTAACTACGTTGTTAACCAATCTTTTTCCATGAAATTTTGATGGTTTTCATTTATAACGACTACGAATCCAGTGGTGTAGTCGAATTTGAAAACAAAAATTGTCTAATAAACTGTTGCCGTTTATGACAAAGAAAAAAAACATTGAGTGCCTTGGAAATGAAACTAAAGTTATGAAAATTTGTGTCAAGATACAGTTTTTGATGCTTAATATTATAAATGAAAATTTTTGAGATCGACTGAAGAATGCGTATTCTACAGGGGTGGTTCCATTTTAAATGAGTCACACTGTAGGTGTAGCCATGTGTGAATGAAATAATCCCAAAAATCAGGACTCTGGTTGACTTACAAACAATACAGTTTGTTGCGAAAGAAATGTATAAGCATATTACAAAATTAGTGATACCAAATGCAAATCTGCAACTCCTCATAAATATAAATACATTCAACAAACACCAATGGCCTATGAGACCGACATCATAAGCTTGGCTTATCCAAGGATATAATCCATTTCAGCTGAAACGTTTAGTACTCCTTTAGCATTCGTGGCATCCGGAATAATGCTGTTAGGGTAATCCTCACTATTTGAAGATTAAAGTCGGTAACTTATTAACAACGTGTAATGCATTTAACTCTAGCTGTCTTTTGGGTCTGTCACTTTTCGGCGAAAGAACCTGCTAGGATTCGGCTGATAATGGGGACGTAGGCGGACCTGCAGATTAGTTGGATTTGTGGTCGTAATAATCACCCTGAGGAAAGTACAGCTAGACATGACTCATGATGATGGCTTGAAATGTTTTTCAAGTTATTCTCCTTCCGACAAGCATTTCTGTTTCATCTCAATTCATTAATAAAGGACCCTCGCACCGCATCAATGGCAAATTGGCTTTCGGTGAATGTGCTAGAATGTTGCAGAACTCGTGACGCTCATCAAATGTCTCCTTGCACCATCGCTGTAAATTCAACAGTTCAGATTATACAGGGTGATTCAAAAGTACTATGACAAACTTCAGGAGGTGATTTCTCACAATATTCTAATATGAATCTTCCGAATAAATAAATGTCCGGAAACGCTTCATTTCCAAGATACAGGGTGTTGAAGTTTTATTTTTATTTTAGTTTTTTTCAAATAACTTTCGAAATACTGACGTAAATTAAACGAAAATTGGTATTGAGAGGTTTTTTGAGGTGTTGAATTCGAACCTGATGTTATTATTGCTCTCACTCGTGGGGAGCGCCACATACACGTCTTTTTCTCATTTGAAGATTCATCACTTTTTTGAGCGTACTTCTAGCACATTTTTCAGTAAAAAAATCAAATCCTCTAACATATCTACGTAAAAAATCTACCCATTTTACAAGTCGCTATAAGCAACCGTTTTCTAGATATTTGAACATGAAAATTTCAATTCGATTATTTGATAATCGATGCGTGTTGAAGTTATTACAATTATTTTGCATTTTTCACAAGAATGCTCAGGAAATGAATTTGACGTTTAAGTAAGTAGTTTCGTTTTTTTGTAGGAGGCGCCACCTATTCTATTTATCTTTACTCGTTTAAAATAGTTATTTTTGTATCAAGGGTGCAAAATCTGTATTTGTTTTAATAAAATTTGCAAGGAATATCAACATTTTATTTCAAGAAATTCTGAATATGTGGAATAAAATAAAGGAAACTAAATTGTATTCAAATAAATTGTTCAAAGTGTCCATCTTCAGCGAAGATACAGGCATTCAGTCTTCTAGTCATTGAATCTCGGTACCCTCTCAAAAATTATTGGTGTGTTTCTTATTGTTTCACAGGCGTCTACTATTCGGTTTCTTAGATCTTCCTCGTTCGCTACTGGAGTTTTTTGAACTTGTGACTCCAAATGTCATCAAAAATAAAAATCTAGCGGGTTTAGATCCGGAGACCTTGGTGCCCACGCCTGGTTAGGTTCTTCCACACCCCTACCGATCCATCGATTTGGATAGACAGTGTATCCCCTGGCTACAATGCCAAAATAGGCCGGAGCCTCATCATGCATAAACCACATGCTGGTACGAATTTCTAATGGTACATTCTGAAGTAGTCCCGGAATGGTACATTCTAAAAAGTCTCTGTAAGTTGCGCCATTCAGTCGGAACGGGAGAAGGAAAGGACCTGTCAAGTAATTATCAATATTGCCGCCCATACATTTACAGAAAATTGATACTGAATTCAAATGTCTTACTAAAGTAATGAAAGTGCCGCAATTGAAAATGGTCTATTTTGCCCTTGTTGACTCTAGGATAAGTTATGGTATATTAGGATGGGGAGGACTCGCTTCATCAAATCTGGAGGGGATCAATATACTGCAAAAAAAAATTCTGAAAATTATTTTGAAAGAGGATGGTAACTTTTCAAGTGATGCTCTCTATGAAGAAAGCAAAATACTTGACTCACGTCAGATTTATTTTCATAAAATAGCATTGTATTGTCAAAAAAACAAGAATAAGTTCTTGCTTGTTTCCCATTTTCATGAGACTAGAAGTAAAACCAAAAAAAATTTGTTTTATCAACTTCAAAAAAAACTGTTGGTCAAAAATGTTACACCTTTCTTGCCCCTAGAGTATTCAATTACCTTCCCCAGCACTTGAAAAGTATAGTTAATTATAACTTATTCAAATCGAAGCTCAAGCAATTTATTTTGATAGAAAACAGAAAAAAAATACACCATATAATAGAGAATAAACTGAACGTGTAGCACTAAAAATTTCATATTTGACTTTCTGCTTATGTTTAGTAATCGCGTCCTGATTGGTATTGAAAATGAATATAGAACTTGATGTTCATACTTACTCTTAGTGGAATCCGTAATCGTAACAATTTTTTTAGTGGACAGCCTCCAAGCTTTGTTAATTTTTGTACTGATAGGCATACACTTACTGTTAGTTGAGAAAACCATGATGTACTACACCATACTTGTTGCCAATTCTTGAATGATGTTCCGCACAGTTCTCAAAAATCCAACGCAGACAGCCCCTTGGCTTTGCGATTTTGCGAATTTGTGCTGAACATTCTTGATATGTTTTAAAATAATATTATGATAATTGTTAACACCTTTCTTTATTGTATACACTATCTGCAGACATCCAATTAGGCTTTGCGGTTTCCTTTTGTTTATTTGTCCGATTATTTATGCAATTATTTTTCTGTATTGTACAAATAAACATTATTATTATATTATTATAATGTCTCTCTCTAACTGCGTGCGGATTTTCCAGAGCCCAAACGTGGTTGTTATGAAAGCTTGTGATAGCATTCCGGGAGAAGTTTGCCTCGTCCGTGGAAAGTACATATCTTAAAAATTGAGGATTTCCAGCCAATTCTCTCAAAAACCACTGACACATGGTAAAGCGTTGGGGAAAGTCTCATGGCAAAAGAGCTTGTACCCTTTGAATATGGTATGGATAAAATTGTTGATCGTGGATAATTCTCCAAACTGTGGACTAAGTAGAATTGAGAGCATTTATTCTTGTACTTGTTTCTGGATTCTCCTCGAGAGCGTTCAAAACAGCTTCTTCCAATTCTGGGGTTCGGACTGCTCGTGGTCTTCCAATAATATCAGCTGCCCTCTCAAAGCTACCTGTTTCTGCCAAACGACGGTGGAGACTGGTTAATGTTGGAGCTGAAGGCAGTACTCGATTAGGAAATCGCTCCTGGTAAATACGTCTTGCTTCGCGTGCATTGCCATCCGCAAGGCCATAAACGAAATGCATATTTGCTAAATGAGCATTAGTTTAAATAATCCATTTTTTCAAAATTCGTGTTTTAATACTTACAGAATCTTCAACAAAACAACAAAACGTTTAACTGTCACATAATATGTATTACCAAAACTTCTTTCTTAAATGTCAAATTCATTTCTTAAGCATTCTTGTGAAAAATGCAAAATAAAGGTAATAACTTCAACACGCATCGATTATCAAATGATAGACTTGAAATTTCCGAGTTGAAATATCTAGAAAACGGTTGCGTATAGCGACTTGTAACAGAGGTAGCTTTTTACGTAGATATGATAGAGAAATGGATTTTTCTACTGAAAAATGTGCTAGAAGTACGCTCAAAAAGTTATGAATCTTAAAAAAGAGAGAGACGTGTAGGAGGCGCCCCCTACGAGTAAGATCAATACTAACATCAGGTTCGAATTTTACACCTCAGTATTTCAAAAGTTATTAAAAAAAACGAAATTAAAATTTTAACACCCTGTATCTTGGAAACGAAGCCTTTCCGAATATATATTCATTTGGACAATTCATATTAGAATATTGTGAGGAATCACCTGAAGTTTGTTAAAGTATGTATGTATGTATGTTTATTGACATAATATGGTCCAGTTACAGGTTAAAATTTAAAACATTTTAATAAACACATATAAACCACAGAAACTATCTGGGCGACAGTTTGTACGTGGTGAGGTAATTAAAAATAAATAATTAAAATGTATAAAATAAATTTAGTACTTAAACCTGAACTTATCTAAGGAATATCCATCGAAAAAATTCAGTAGATGATATAATAATTCAAAATGTAACAAAAACTAAAAAAGTGAATTCACTTAAATCTGAACTTATTTAACGAATATCCATCGAAAAAATTCAGTAGATGATATAATGAATGAATGATATATTGATGATATAATACTTCTGAATCACCCTGTATAGGGTGCTAAAAATAACTTTTCCAAAATTTCAAATGGCCATTGTGAAGAGACTTTTTCGAATATATAAATCAAATCGAGTATGCATCGATTGTTCATACACTATAGAGAACAATGATTCCCGCACCTACAGGCGATATACAGGCTAAGTCCAAAGATAGCAAGTTTTTCAGTAATTTAAAAAAATTGAGCGGTGGAATTTCATTCATTTTCAGATATTTTGTAGGATACCAATATCAATTGCGATTGATGATATTAGCATCTGAACTGACATATCTATTATGTATTTCTCATGAAACTGCTATTGAATAATTTTTTTATGTACCTACATTCAATATATACATTTTTGGAACGTAGTTCCTTATCGCGCGTTGCGAAAGAGGGCTAGACGGAATAAATTAAGACCAAAATGTGTAACGAGACTTTCGCTATGGTTTTAAGCCTTACGGCGTGCGCGTGTTTCTCTGTCTGTCTCTCTATCTCTCTCTCATAGAAAGCAAGCCAGTTACTTTCATTTCGTCTTTCTATTGAACAGTATGGGGTTGTACATAATAAATAATAAAAAATAATAACAATAATGAATCCTGACAGTGTTTCTGCACAAGTTCCGGATATTGCTGATGAAGTTAGGTGAGTAGAGATTTTATACAGACAATAATAAATGCTTATATATTTTTAGCAAGTACGCATTATAACCTCTCTTTACTATTGTGCTAACCAAGTCATATGCGTTATAATCTCTCCATTATTCTGTGTTTAGCAAGTGTACGCTCATAACTTTAATAAATATAAAAGCAAATTATATTTTAATATTACAATATCAAGCCGTGCGTGTTCTAACCTATACGCTGTTGTGTTTACGAAGTCGAGAGAGTATATATATATATACACACACTCTGTTGTGTTAACAAAGTCCCGCGCATCTATGACGTGTACGGAAGGATAGACAGACAGAGTGCATATATATATATATATATATATATATATATATATATATATATTTGTGTGTGTGTGTGTGTGTGTGTGTATGTATATGTACAATTTTTTTGCTTTTTATTTCAATAGCGAATCAACTAAAGCATCGACTACTGAGGTACAAACTATAACATCAAGGAAAAAGACACATGCACAAAGATGTAGAGAATATCGTGAGAGAAAGAAATTACAAATACATTTATTCACTGGAAAACACAAAACAGTTTTTTATTTTTCTGTAAACCTCAAACTCTTCAATCAAAAATTGGAGAAGAGTTCAAATTTCTCTGAACGCTTTTGATTATAATTTAGAAAAAAAAATTATTACAATTCCTCCACTAATTAATCGAAAGGAACTTCGTTTCATCCGGGTGTCCCTTGACACCTCTCAAGTTTATTTTTCATATTTTATCACTTGATTTTTTAACTTCTATTTTACTTGTGTCTCAGGAAAATAAAGTATTGATTGATTGATTGATTGATTGATATATCCAAATGCCTGAAATTCCGGAAAAGTCGTTCACAAACTCGATCGTTTACGGTGGAAGTTCACTCTGCAGATACATGAAATATACAGGGTGGCAGACAAAGTTGCAAATTGATGAAATCATTGTACGTCAGGACATATCCACTTGCAACCATTATTTGAAACTTTTGTAATAATTCCGATACTTATTTTAAAAATAAAAAAATCAATATAATGAAAAAATATATTTTTCGTTTGACGCAAGAGGTTGCAAATTAAAACTCTTCTCAAGAACACTTATTTTTTCGAGTTTGCAGAACTTTTGGAATTTTCATCAAATTGGGATTATGAACATTTTTTTCCGACAAAACAAACATTTCCGTTTTGTTTGAATGGTTGCAAATTTATCAAAAGATATAAAAAAATTTGGAAAAATCATATATATTTCTACTGGCCTTAATGTATAACAAACTCTATCGTTACAGATCCCTGATGATGAATTAAATGTAATTCGAAACGTTGACAATAAAAGCAATAGTTTTTCTTCGAATTTATTGATCCACATCCCATCCAAAACTCCAGAAAAGTAAACTCAGGATCACCAAACTTATCAGTTAATAATAACAAAGAACCCCGCACGAAAACATATGGGAAATTGGCTCTCGCTCGAATTGGCTGGAATTCTATTATGTCATTAGAAAAAAGGGTGAGTTCAAATGATTTTGTATGTTTAGTTTCTGAGATATAAGCGGCCAAAGTTCGTAAAAACGTCGTATTGGGGTAGGATTGTCAAAGACAGGCGTTATGGGACAACACGAAAATTCTCATTCATGAACCAAAAATAAAATTGAAAGAAGCTTGCTGTATTTTGTTTAACAGTATGGATCCAACATGGATGTCCCTACTGAAAAAGCAGCTGGAACAACAGAAATTTCGTACAAAATAGATCACGTTGAATTTGATATCCAGTGACAATGTATGGTGTATGTCAATGTCAAAAAAAAAATGTTTACAGCGATTCAAAATTCTTGTTATTCGACAAAAACCTGATTTTGTGCACGGGAACAGAGGAAGTATTTTTTATATTCATGATTCCGAATATTATTTTTGTTGTGAAATATTTTAGGCAAATCATTTTCAATCGAAATGTTACTGACAAATTTCATTTCCGAGTCCAGAATAAAAAGTAAGTGAGCTTTTTTTACATAAAATAAAATTTTTTGGTCAATGACTTTATTCTCATTATTTTCAAGTTTTCAGTCCTTATTGCCAGATATGCGTATTTTTTTAGTTTCTTCAAACTATAATTTCATTTTTAACTTTTTAGTCCATATTGTTACAGAAGACTAAAAAATAACTAATAAAAAACCGTTTTAAAGACAAGCTTTTATTAAAGCCGTGTACTAAGACAAAGTAAGGATGAAAATGTATTGATCGGAACTCATAAACATGTTCAATTATAATCTTATTAATGATAGTACATTAGAGTGCATACATGGCATAGCCAAATAAATCGTTTTTCTGGATTTTTTTTCCAGCACTATTTCAGAACCAACAAGTTATATTTTATTAAGATATCATAGTTTCAGTCTATTGTAGGCGAAAAAACGTGTTTTGTTTCTTGATCTCTCTCTGTTTGAAATACATATTTTTTTTTAATATTCGAGTATACCCCTATACTGAAAACAATTGACAGATCGTTTTTGATAACAAGAAAAGGAAATAATTGCTACTGCCATTGAATAAAAGATAGGGTAACATTCTGATGAACTCAATTGTTCAATATTACCTTTTATTTAGATAAAGGGTGCGTTACATTTTTTAAGGTCATTTACAATGTTTCTATTGAATATCTAGAAATCTGTTCCGTTAATTTGGACCATATTTTACTAACAATATTTTTTTTAAATGTTGACTATCGTATACCTACGATAGTTTATCAATTTTGTATGTTGCGTTTCTGAGATATGCATTTTTGAAGTTTACGGTATTACGATATATGGGGTAACCTATCGATTTAACAAAATTTTATGGAATCTTTCGAAACATTAAATTCTATTATAAAACTTTTCGAAATCAATTATTTTATACTATAAATAACACAAACAACTCTCAACAATTTGGAACTCAACAGTATACACTCTACGCTGCCGCATAGCGTCCAGATTTAGGAATGCTATGAAGTATCAACTGTGGATATCCTTTAGTATCATTCCTGATGCACCTGCAAATGAACGTATTCTAGGCTACTACTGTACCTGCAAAAGTGGAGCAAGAACAGTGGGATGCTGTTCCCATATTTGCAGCGTTTTTCGGTACCTAGGATATGCACGTCATCAAGAAACAATGAAGTACGCTAGTCATAAACTATTTAACAATGTTTAAGATTGCGCAAATAGTCCAATAAATAACAATATCAATATTATCATTTGAATTTAGATTTTGTTTATTGTTCGTTTTTTGAGAGTTCAATTATGTAAATTATTGTTTATGTTGTTCATAACTAATAAGTTAACTCAACAGTATACACTAAAAAAAAACAATTATAAATAACGACTTCTTACATAAAAGGTCAATTAATATTATGAAAATTATAATATAACGAATCGAAATTTAAACTAATTGGTTATAAACAACATAATCAACAATTTACATAATGGAACTCTCAAAAAACAAACAACCAAAACCTAAATTCAAATAAAATTATTAATATTGTTATTGATTGGTCTATTTGCGCAATCTAAAACATTCCCCAATAGTTTATGGCTAGGGCACTTTATTGTTTCTATTTGAAATTGATATGCGTAATCCTGAACCTGGACTATTAAGCTGCCGCATAGCGTCCGGATTTAGGAATGCTATGAAGTATCAACTGTGGATATCCTTTAGTATCATTCCTGATGCATCTGCAAATGAACGTATTCTAGGCTACTACTGT
The DNA here is from genome assembly GCA_018342105.1 of Gonioctena quinquepunctata. Classification (NCBI taxonomy): domain Eukaryota; kingdom Metazoa; phylum Arthropoda; class Insecta; order Coleoptera; family Chrysomelidae; genus Gonioctena; species Gonioctena quinquepunctata. The sequence continues at coordinate 165,206 of JAFIRS010002083.1, read as the reverse complement.
ATAGTTTTCCCAATATCAATTGCAGAAGCATAAAAAAGTTTTGCGGCGAAATCCTGTGAGCAGCAGTGGCGGAGATAACTAATTTTATTTAGATATTTTAAGATTTTAAAAATACTTCATAAATAATGAAAAATGAAAAAAAAATTAAAGACCAGCTCTTATTTATAGAAATACATTAAGAAAGAAAAATAATTTCTTTCATTATTTGATGTAGGTTATTATTATATCCTAAAACGTATTTCGATCGGCACACACCAAGACCATAGACGCTACTGGTTTTTAATCTTTCAGAGCTATTAAAACACAAATATAACGCGTGATTTATGACCTCCCATCGTAGACACACCTGCCAGCATCGATGTCCAACTCGATTGGCCCAGACGAGTCGGGTGTACAATAGACAGCCGCCACTCGAGTCCACGTTGACTATCGGCTCTTTTGATCGACCGTTTGCCGACGGAAAATGTTTACGAGTAGTACAGATTATTTTTCGTTCTGTTTCTTCGCATATACGCTCGCGTTAGCGAAGTGAGTTTTCATTTGCTCCCTATAGAAACAGCTTCTGCAATTGATATTGGATGGACTATACCTGCAGAAGTGGAGCAAGAACAGTGGAATGCTGTTCCCATAGTTGCAGCGTACTTTGGTACCCAGGATATGTTCGTCATCAAGAAACAATAAAGTACCCTAGGCATAAACTATTTAACAATGTTTGAGATTGCGCGAATAGTCCAATAAATAACAAAATTATTAATATTTTTTGAATTTTGGTTTCGTTTATTGTTTGTTTTTTGAGAGTTCAATTAGGTAAATTGTTGTTTATGTTGTTTATAACTAATAAGTTTCAATTTCGATTTAGAGTTCACTACTACAATACACTAGGTATAAGATTTTCACTACTTAAAGGTTCACTAAAGCACGACTCGTGTTTCACCAGACAATAGCTTCATCAGGTTCATTTCGATTTGTTATACTGTTGAGTTCCAAATTGTTGTTGAGTGTGGTTTGTGTTGTTTATAGTTTATAGTATCAAATAATTGATTCCGAAAAGTTTTATAATAGAACTGAATGTGTCGAAAGGTTAATTTTGTTAAATGGGTAGGTTACCTCATATATCATCGTAATACCATAAACTTCAAAAATGCATATCCCAGAAACGCAACATACAAAGTTGATAAAACTATCGTATATAATAGTAAACATTTTCAGAATATTGTAGTATTACTATTATTCAAAATAGCGGAGGATATTTTCGATGAGGTGAGTTCTCTGTTTTTTAAGGAATTGTCAACATGTACTTTATGTTAGAAGTCGTTATTTATGATTCGATTTTTTCTTGAGTCTATACTGTTGAGTTCCAAATTGTTGTTGAGTGTGGTTTGTGTTGTTTATAGTATCAAATAATTGATTTCGAAAAGTTTTATAATAGAATTGAATGTGTCGAAAGGTTTACATGAAGATTTAAACAAGGCGAGTGCAGAGATTCATCTATCACCAAACGATTTTGTTATCACGAATGATAATCAGAAAGCTTCCATTTTTCGGACAAGATATCTGTCTACTCATGATTCCAAAATTGTGGATACATTTTCCGGTCAGCTGAAGTCTATATTGAGATGTACTTTTTGTAATTACTGCTCCGTTACTTTCGAACCTTTCTGGGTACTTTCAATCCCTATTCCAGACTTGCCAAACGAAGTCGTGAATTTAACACAATATATTGAACTGTTGACAGAAGGGGAGACTTTGACTAACGATGCGAGCCCATACTGTTCAACTTGTGGAATGAAAAGGGAATTCAACAAGATGATTCGTATACAAACATTTCCAAAAATTTTAGTTATACATTTAAAACGTGTTTCTTCGACTATTGACAGTGAATTGGATAATGTGATTAATTTTCCCATACAAAATTTGAATTTGGACCAATATTCTGCTCAGGATGGAATGAATACTCTTTATAATATCTACGCCATATCTAATCATAGCGGCAGAATTTCCAATGGACACTACACTGCATATTGCAAACACCCTTATTCTAATTGTTGGCACCTCTTCGATGACTGCCGTGTATTTTCCCAAAATTGATTCTCTCAGCTCCCAGGGAGCATGTGTCCTTTTCTATGAGAAAGTTGATGATCTGATTCCTGATGGTGTTGTGGGTTTTTCCGGGTTTTCCTCCAACTGAAACAGCAAATGCGCCATCACTTCGAGTCCCGGGCTTCAATCAAGATTTTCATCGTGATATTATTTTATATTTAAAACTTTGCTTTTGTATTCTTTAATTCTGAATAAAGTTACTTTGTACTCATTAAAAAAAAAAGGTTAGGTACCCCATATATCATCGTAATACCGTAAACTTCAAAAATGCATATCTTAGAAACGCAACATACGAAGTTGATAAAACTATCGTATATAATAGTAAACATTTTCAAAATATTGTGAGTAAAATATGAAAGGTAATATTGAACAACTGAGTTCATCAGAATGTAACCCTATCTTTCATTCAATGGGCAGTAGCAATTAATTCCTTTTTTTGGAATTAAAAACGTTCTGTCAATGGTTTTCAGTATAGGGGTATTCTCGAAAATAAAAAAATCTATATATTTCAAACGGAGAGAGTTAACAAGGAACAAAACACGTTTTTCCGCCTACAATAGACTGAAATTATGATATCTTAACAAAATATAACTTGTTGGTTTTGAAATAGTGCTGGAAAAAAAACCGGAAAAACGATTTTTTTTACTGTCCCTTATACAACCTATTGTAATATCATCAATAAGATTATAATTGAACATGTTTATGAGTTTCGATCAATACATTTTCATCCTTACTTCGTCTTATGTCGACTAAAAAAAGTTTTTTTCTTTGTCAATCCTACCCCAATACGACGTTTTTACGAATTTTAGCCACTTATATCTCAGAAACTAAACATACAAAATCCTTTGAACTCACACTTTTTTCTAATGACCCATCCTACTATAACATAATTAAATTTCAGCCAATTCGATCGAGATCCAGTTTCCCAACGTTATACGCATCACCCACATAAGCGTTTATTGATTCTAAAATCCATTTAACTCAAATATTTTTTCGCGTCTAATTATGATTGGTTATTTCCATTCCATTGTTCGGCAAATTTGAATGAAAAAATTTCATTTCGCGATAGAGACATCGAAAGCAAACAATTAGTCCAACACGGGGGCCTTTATCACCCACATCCATTTCGGGAACAATAGCTCCATAATTCCGTTCCACCCGAAATTGCAAAATTGAATCGTATGAATATCGCCAATTAATAAAATATCCAATTCACGAAAGCTAATTCAAGAAAATGAAAACGTGTATTCCCACAACCCGCCGAATTGAATATCAACCATCAACTTTAATGGCAATTCCGAACGGAATAATGACCGGCCCACTTGACATGAGCTATCAAGCCAGCGACTGATTCCATATCGATTAATCAACCATCTGAGAAGTTGACATTAAATGAAGCAATTAATTTTTCCCCACAATGAAATTTTATAATTGCATTAAAACCTCCGAGTAGCTATAAGCAATAAAACCACCGAGCTTCATTGTTGACACCTCAATTAAAATTATTTAACGACCGAAAACCACGCCCTCGCCGCTGCGTGCGCACCCAAAGGCGTAACAACGTCGATAACTTCAAAAACAAATATGCGACTGTCAACTAGCCGTCTTGATCTGTAAAAAACCCCAACGAATAATCGTAACCTGTTTGTCTTAAAGCTAACTATGCCATAAGTGTAATATCCCGACATTTATCGGACTAAACGAGTTTTTTCCCCGTGTTAAGGAGGCGCAAATAAGGGGCGTGAACGACATCCGTAATTCCATTTGCATTGTGTCCCGCCGCCAATCACGGCCAGCGGAGAGCTCGCTGGGAGAGCACCCCGCGCGCCAATCCTCGCGCGCCGGCTCCCCACTAGCGGTTGAACCATTCCGGTTGCACCCCCACCTCCCGAACACTGGAAGCTCAACGTTTATATCACTTATTAATGCAAGAGATTTGTGAGCGGTAACACGTTGCCACTTAGCGACACGATTAGCAACAAAAGAATACGCAATTCCAGTGCTTTCGTGACCAGACGGTGCAGTGTGTGACTTTCCGACGGATGGATTTATCCAGTGCCCGGTGTAAGTTGTGACGATGAGGTTGAGCTACTCGTGTGGGACAGCTCCAAATGATAACGCGGCAGTACTTCCCGCTGATTTCGTCGGTGAATTCAACCATGATGCCTTTGGCACCCACCCCAATAGTGGCGGTGCCTTCGAAACCCAAGATAGGCTTCTCTATCGACTCGATCGTCGGGGGTGCCAGCCAGGGGAGCCCGCAGCTCTCCCCCGTACAGTATTCGGAAAGTTCGGGGCCCATATCGCCCAGCAGTGACGCGGAAAACAGACTGAACGGTTCGCCGAAGCACTACACCAATTCCCCCCAGAGATCCCCCGACGGCTCGCCCAAGCCGCCCATCATGGTGCCCGGCATCCCCGCGCATACCTTGGTCAGGCCGAATCCCACGTACGACCCAAATCTAGTGCCGAAAAACGGGTTTTTGCAGCAGGAGATGATGCACAATCACGGGCAGCACCCGTTTGCCCTCGCTGCGCATTTCCAAGGGGCGGCTTTGGCTGCCGCGTTGAGTTCCGGGCAGCATGGGTTTCCCGGGCAGCCTTCCCCTTTGGCGCAGCACGCGCAGCCTAGGGATAGTTATCCTTTGTATCCTTGGTTGCTGTCGAGGCATGGGAGGATATTCCCGCATAGGTTTCCTGGAGGTAAGTTCTTTGAATCGACCAAGAACAAGTGATGTTTTTCCATGCTATGCGAAAATTAATCACTATAGTTGTTTATGGTATCAAAACCACAAACATTATGGATGACCCCCGACAAATTTATCCGGTTATTATTGCATGAATATCAAATAAAACAATACTAGTCCGTAGTGCCTTCCCAACTAACAACAGGAAAATTATACCAAGCAGAGAGGAGAAATATCCTTAATAAGTCCAAATTGACGAATTATTTCACTTTGAAGTCCTTACAACTTCACAATCCTGATTCAGGTTGTGAAAACCATGGTTGAGACAACAAATCTCCTTGAAAATCCATAAACACCAAGGGAAAAAACATAGTTGAAAATTACTCATCATCAACTGCAAATATACCCCTCAAATCCCCAAGGGGGTTACGTTATTAGCATAAATTTAGTTCACCCGCTGAAGGATCTGAAGGTCTATGAACTTCCGGGGAAAATTTGTAGGTAAAGATCTACCTAATTGTGACCTTAAATCCGTTCATATGGTCAGGAAGTGAAGAAGTCGATGAATAGTTCAAATTTGTACTACTTCTTCCTATTTTACAAGTTATTCAAAAAAGAACTTGTAGACCTTTTTAACCGACGAAACCAAAAAGGAGGAGGTTTTCTAGTCGACCCGTATATTTTTTTTCCATCATTTTTTTTATGTATGATCACGCATAACTTTTTACTGAGGCGTCGGATTCCGATAACTCTTTTTTCAGTGGATAGGGTGTACTTCGAAGGTGGTCCCATTTGGATTTAAAAGATGGAATCCACCCCTAAGGGTAGCAAAATGAAGGATATTGATCACTCACCCTCTGAATTCTGGTCCGTTAACCGATTCTTTCAGGCATAACTTTGTTCCTACTGGGTTCTTCGATTTGGATGATTCTTCTTTTAATAGATAGGGTATACCTTATATTTAGATTTCGAAGGGAATTAAATGCCCTTACGGGTAGAAAAATAGGGGATAATTGATTTTTCAATTATGAACATTGGCACACACATACGTAGTTGACAATGACAGATCGCTACTGACATTATTTCTGTTCCACATACGTCAAAACCATTATATTCTATGAGAGGATGGAATGATATACAAAGTTATGGAATAAACTGACCAGATCAACAAAAATAATTTATATTACAACAAATAGTAAAAGTAGATAATCATATTATTTAACTGGTCATAGTTAAAGTAGTAATTAGTATATTTTAGCCATAATAAATTGAAAAATTAAAACTTTTTAACGAAGAATTAAACCGACGAAATACGGAACTGAAAATTAAAAAATTAAATAAAACTTCTTAGTCTCAGTATCTAAGCTCCTAAACTAATGTAAGTAACTAATTTTGAGTCGGCGCCAAACAAACAATCGTGGAAGCGTGAAATAGATTTTCGTCGAAAAAATGTATTGAAGACCTAGTGAATGCGATGTCTCTCCTGCGTCAATGTTACGAATGATTTCTGGTAAGTACTCTTATTTGGAAAACATTCTTCTTTTCCTCATTCATCTTCATGAGTTCTTAATTAGGACTGGAATAGAAAATCAAATAACTATCTGAATGAAAATGCAAATTTTCAATTTCAGATTTTTTCTTTTGAGTTAGAGCCTTTTGAGAATATCTATCAGATGAAGTTCAATGTCCAGCGTGGCTTTAGCCGGGGAAGTAGTTGTTTTTGTTAGACATTCACAAAAAATAACTTCATTTTAATCGTGGATTTTTCAATTCACAGGAAAATCTTTCTATCAATATTCAATTGAGAATGTTTCCCTTTTCAACATGAATACCCCACAAGAGGTTATCTTGACGATGGAAGATAGTGACTAAAGTTTATCTTTTAGTCGCAGATGATTCCACATCTGATTTTATGAACATCCTGTTTATATTTTCAACAAATCAATCATTGAATTACTTCAAAAAAATTATCAGAATGTCACCGCGCAACTCGATGCCATCATTTTACGCCTTACCTAATTCATTTGCTTGTTTGTTTGGCGCCGACTCAAAATTAGTTACTTACATTAGTTTAGGAGCTTAGTTACTGAGACTAAGAAGGTTTATTTTATTTTTTACTTTTCAGTTCCGTATTTTGTCGGTTTAATTTTTTGTTAAAAAGTTTTTTATCAACTCATAGTCATCGTGGAACAGACTTAATTTTTTACACCGCTGACCGTAAACTTTTTTGGAAATTGTCAGAATATAGATATGCATTGTATCATTTTTTCTCAGTGTGGGTTTTTTCACAAGAGGATTGAGGAATGTAGGAAATACCTGTTTTATGAATAGCATGATGCATTGTCTTTCGAATACCAAAGTTTTGATGAAATTTTTCAAGAATGGTTTTTGTATGGAGGATTTGAATACTACTTCATCGAGAATGAAAGGGGATCTAGTGAAATCTTTCATATCTTTGATGGACAATAGGTATCTGGAGTCCTGATTCTTCTCGGAAAATGGTGAATACTTTACATTTTGTCCGTCTAATCAGAAATTTGGCTCCTTGATTATAACGCCCCAGCAGATTCAGAAGAGTTTCTAAGATACCTTCTTGTAGGTTTACATGAAGAGTTAAACAAGTCGAGAGCGGAGAATCATCAATCACCAAACGATTTTGTTATCATGAATGATAATCAAAAAGCTTTCATTTCTTGAACAAGATATATGTCTGCTCATAATTTCAAAATTGTGATACATTTGCCGGTCAGCTGAGTATTGAGATGTTAATCAATCAATCAATATATACTTTATTATCGGAAGATATTACATCTCATAGATAAAGTCATATTAATAAATATAAAATAAATAAATAATATATAAATTTATAACATTGTCACAATTATAAAAAATAATTTTTTTACGAAACAGAACAACAATAACCAAAAACTTTTTAACAAAAAATTAAACCAACGAAATACGGAACTGAAAAGTAAAAAATTAAATAAACCTTCTTAGTCTCAATAACTAAGCTCCTGAACTAATAAGTAACTAATTTTGGGTCGGCGCCAAATAAACAAGCAAATGAATTAGGTAAGGCGTAAAATGATGGCATCGAGTTGCGCAGTGACATTCTGATAATTCTTTTGAAGTAGGTAATTTAATGATCTTCGTTGATTGTTCGTTTGGCGCCGACTCAAAATTAGTTACTTATAAGTTCAGGAGCTTAGTTATTGAGACTAAGAAGGTTTATTTAATTTTTCAATTTTCAGTTCCGTATTTCGACGGTTTAATTTTTTGTTAAAAAGTTTTTATTTTTAAATTTTTTGTGGCTGAAATCTACTAATTACTACCTACTGGTTTTTTTATTATTTCCAAAATACTTACTTACCCACCTTACTTCAACTATTAGCAGTTAAATAATATGATTATCTACTTTTACTATTTGTTGTAATATAAATTATTTTTGTTGTTCTGGTTAGTTTATTTCATTACTTTGTATATCATTCCATCTTCTCATGGAATAAAATGATTGTGACGGATGTAGGAGAACAAAAATAATGACGGTAGCGATCTGTCATTGTCAACTACATATGTGTGCCAATGTTCACAAGTGAAAAATTAATTATCCCCTGATTTTCTACCCGTAAGGGTGGATAATTCCATTCAAAACCCAAATATAATCAACTATGAGGTATACCCTATCCAATAAAAAAAGAATAATCCAAATCGAAGAACCCAGTAAAAAGTTATGCCTGATAGAATCGGTTAACAGACCAGAATTCAGAGGGTGAGTGATCAATATCTTTTATTTTGCTACCCTTAGGGGTGGATTTCATCTTTTTAATTCAAATGGGACCAACTTCGAAGTACACCCTCCCCACTAAAAAAAGAACTATCGGAATCGGACGTCTCAGTAAAACGTTATGCGTGATCATACATAAAAAAAATTTACGCGTCTACTAGAGAACCTCCTCCTTTTTGGTTTCGTCGGTTGAAAAGTACAGAATATCATCAAACTTGAGCAGTTGAACTAACTAAAATAGAGTTTCACATCTAAATGAACCATTCCAATCTTTGTCAAGAAACTCTTGAACACCATAAAACACCTTATCTATAAGTAGGATTTTTATAGATCTCCTGAAATGAGGTGGCGATACAATGTTTTAGTAGATGGGTGGGAGATGATTGTATAGTTTGACTGCACTATTAATCAGAGAGTTCTCCGTTCAATTTGAAGTCGGAATAGGAACTCTTAAATTATTATTTTGGCGAGTGCTCATATGATGCTTTATTTTTGTGTACTAAGCACACAGTTTCGGGAATAAATAACGGAGGAAGGGTTAGGATTTTTTGTTTTGAGAACAGCGGCTTACAAGATACTCTGGGTCCAACTTTACAAAGGTAACGAACTGCACGCTTTTGAAGAACAAATATACTATTGAAGGTTTTGTGGCTGCATATACCATTCCTAATATGAGATTCAATCAGAGCGTGGTATACTACTTTTGCAGTCGCTGAACCCATTTCCTTCGACACCATCCGCAGAGCAAAGCACCCAGCCCAGATGCTAGTTTTCCATTCAAGAACTTCACATGGTTTCCAAAATCTAGGTTGTTGTCCAGATGGATTCCAAAGAATTCACTCGTATATGCTTGCTCAATGACATATTCAGTACTTGAATGAATATCTGGTGAATTACATTTGAACAATAAGAGATTGGTTTTATCTACATTTAACGAGAGCAAATTGGAGTTAAACCACCTTTTCACACTGAAGATATCATTAGCAATTTTCGAGAGGAGGCTATTAATATCGGTTTCATGCCACAAAATGGTTGTGTCGTCTGCAAATATTTTAAATCTACCATCAATCTTGAAGTTAGTCAAATCGTGAAATACAACAAAAATAGGATAGGCCCCAGTACAGAGCCCTGAGGCACACCATGTTTAACCAGCTCGTTTTTTAGTTTGTTTTTGTTCTTACGAATTGGGTACGATCAGTTAGGTGGAACTCAATCCAACTAATGCTCGGATTCCGGAAGCCATAACATTGGAGCTTGCGCAAATTCCATGATTAACACAATCGAAGGCTTTCGACAGATCCCAAAATACTGCTGGGCAAACCTCCTTAAGATTGTCTATACTATAAAGCTCTTTCAGAAATGAGAAGACTGCGTCACCTGTAATTTTTTGTGGTTGGAAACCAAATTGTTGGGGATTCAGAACTTTGTGAGAGGATAGAAACTTCATCAATCTAGTTTCTTCTTCTTCTCTATAATTTTTCCCAAAGAATAAGGGAAAAAGGTAAAAAATTTGAAGGATCCGAAGTATCTCCACCATTGTGCAGAGGAATAACAATACTAATTTTCAGAAAATTCGGAGAAATACCCTCTGAGAAAGACTCATTGATTAACTGGACAAGAAGTTCTAGTGTGAATACGGGCATTTTCTCGAGAATTCTCATTGAGATATTATCCATTCCGGAAGAGGTTTCATTTCTCATATGTTTTATTGTGTCCATTAGCTCAACCAAATCCGTGTCATAAAGAAAAATGTGTCAGACTTTCGGCTATGGAGCAGTAGAATTCATTAAGAATGTTTGGGTCTGAAGGGATATTATTAGATACTGGACGTTTCCTTCGAAGGTCATTCACAACACGCCAGATTTCCCTGGTAATGTCTTTACTAGTGGAAATTCTGTTGTGGTAATGCATTCTTTTTGCTGCCTCAATAACATTTCTGTCAATTCTCCTGTAGGCATTATAATATTGATGGAACAAACAATTATTGTAGTATTTCTCAATGCGATGAAGACTTCTCAGATTAATAGCAGAAATACGAATACCTTCAATCAACCAATCTTTTTTGTTACTTTTTTTAATATTAATTTTTTGAATGGGAAAGGAATTTTCAAAGCAGTTGGATAGTATATTGTGATACAAAAGAAAGGGATCATCGGCAATCTTCACCATATTCCACTTGGCAACCAACAATTATTTTAAAATTTATCATAATTACTCTCGCTGAATAATCTACCAAATTTTTTGTAATTACTGCTCCGTAACTTTTGAACCTTTCTGGGTTCTTTCAATCCTCATTCCAGACTTGCCAAACGAAGTCGTGAATAGAACACAATGTGTTGAACAGAAGAGAATACTTTTACTGACGATACAAGCTCATAGTGTTCGACTCGTGGAATGAAAACAGAATTCACAAAGATGATTCGTTTTCAAACATTTTCAACAATTTTACTTATATATTCGAAAAATGTTTCTTCAACCGATGGCAGTAAATTAGACAATGTGATTAATTTTTCCATGCAAAATTCAAATCTGGACCATTAGTCTGCTCAGGGTGGAATTCATACTCTTTATAATACATCTTTATAATCACAGTGGCAGCATTTCCAATGGACACTATACGGCATATTGCAAACACCCGGATTCTAATCATTGGCACCTCTTTGATGACTCCGGTGTATTTTCTGAAATTGATTTTCTCGTCTCTCAGGGAGCATGTGTCCTTTTCTATCAGAAATTTGATGATCTGAATTGTGATGGAGTTGTGGGTTTTCCGGGTTTTCGTCCAACTGGAACAGCAAATGCGCCATCACTTCGAGTCCCAGAGATTTTCACCTTGAAATTATTTTATATTTAACACTACGATTTTGTGTTTTTAAATAAATGTTATAGCTATGTATTTTTCATTTGGAAAATCAATTTTTTATAATATATATAAAATAAACATGTTAAAAAACAAGTCAAATGGGTTCCAATACCAAACCAAAGGGTTTTCTCTATTATTCAATGGCAATAAAAAATAGTATATACGTTAATTTTTTCTATTTTTTATACAAAAGAGCATATGTTATTGAGAGAAGAAAAGTACTAGTTTTATAGTTCCTGGCTACTTGGATATTGCCACTTAAAAGAAAACTATCCATTTTCTTGACTTGTAGATCAATCTACTATACTTACCTATTCAGTGCTTGAAATACTCAATAAAGATACTTTTTTTCCAAGTTTTTTATTATTTGTAAATTCGATCTGGAGTATTGTAAAAAGCAGAGTTTCAAGCTTATTTTTAGAAATAATAATTGGACAGCAACAGAATATGTCTATATATCAAATGAGATCAAATATTGGGGTTATGCCTGATATCAAACTCAAGAAATATATTAAAACATCTGCACGTACCTATTAACGATCTGTTTAGTACCTATATAGTTTTCTAGTTATTGAAAAGTCAATTTCATTTGGATGGTTCAGCCTTTGCTATCGAAAACGACAGTTTCAAGATAAATAAATTTGAGTTTCAAAAAGAATTGCAAGCTGTACTCTGGTAATAGATGATATTTTTACCGTCGCTTAGTATTCAAACGACAAATTCATATTTTCGAATTTATGGACACTGAATTCGAGGAACATTAATCCAGGAATATATTCAATTGGAATTGCTTTTATAGTGGTCAAATTATCGGAGACAAGAACTTCTCACCGATTATGAACCCCTGCTCGGCCCGAAATATAGAAATAAATTTTATATAAGAAAAAGTCCAAGCCTAGAAGTTTGACTTGTTCTTTACAATTTTTCCAAAGTTAGGACTTTGCGAAATTAAAGAAAATATACTGTATTTTAGGTGTGTTCAATAGTAATTTCAATTTTTCTATTTTTGTAAAAAATTTGCTTTGTATATTTTCCATATTGAATAATACTATTCTAAATTCACTATCACCATAGGTTCCAGAGGCACAATCATCCACAATAATCGTAATTTTCGCTGAACTTGAAATATTACAGTTTTGTAATTTTCATTACATGATCGATTGTGTTTTTGAAGTATTCAGCACTAATATTCTCGAATTTACAAATATTTTGAAAGTTGTTCATAATCATAACCATATAAGGTATAGAAGTCTTTATCCTATGGCCTATCATTTTATCGTTGTACCGTTTTCGAAAATAGTGAAATTAAACAATTTTTATCCACTCAGATGTCAATTTCATCCATTCATATGTCAATTTCACCCACCCAAGGGTCATTTATTTCGAAATTATTAGGTAGTTTACGTAATATGAATCAGAACAAGCATACAAAACTTATAGAAATAAACTAAATGAACTACTGAATAAAACTAAAAATAACTTGAAAAAGGAAACATTCTCAATTGAATATTGATAGAAAGATTTTTCTGTGAATTGAAAAATCCACGATTAAAATTTTATGAACATCCTGTTTATATTTTCAACAAATTAAAAATAACTTATCTTGAACAAATTAAAAACAATAAAAATTATATAAAGAACGTATCAACTGATATCATAAGCTACCAATGAAAGAAATAACAATAAATAATACAAGAATGGGGGTCCCCCAAGGAACCGTTCTTGGTCCAATATAAATTAACTGCTCTGTTTAAACGGGAAAGCAAAAATTATATCATACGCTGACTATACGGTTGCGATTTTGAGTGAAAACACATGGCCTGAAACTAAACTTTTTGTATTGTCCCAGTTTGCCATATGGGTCTATGTTTGTGTTGATATATATTTTGAATTTCCAATTCCACATTTTTTTAATCTTATTCTTGTGTTCCGATATTCCTATTATCGAAGATCTTGACGTTTTCCCCGTGTTAGTTTCACCAAAAACCCATGCGACACTGTATACACAACTTTTGAATTTTTTCTTTCTTTATTGTTTTTGATAACTGACATTTTTCACTTCCATGGGGCAGAAAACCAAAAATATATACTTTCTGTAATACTTGTATATCTCCGAAAAAATACAATTAGACGTTAATATACAGCAGAAGCAAATATTGTGAAATAGACGAATTAAAAATAACAATAAAAGATCTGAACTATCCTATGGAGATTTGTTTCCTTCTGATACTTATCACCAATCCTTGATATTGATATTTTCTCTAACTAATAATAGTATAATAATAATAATTTATTCCCATATCTTACCTATTATCCTATAATGTCATGATGTTTCAACTTTTTGCCATGTTCCTATCATATAATAAAATGTAATAGTTCCTGGGCTTCTCCTGTTTGTATTATTTTTCGTAAAATTAATAAATAAATATAAAAATCAGACGTGACTGAGGATTTATAGTGAAAATTCGTTCCAACCAAAAGAGAAAAAGAAATATAAGAGAATTTTTCATAACCATTTTGTTCTTAGACTATTTTGTAGTATACCTAAACTTTTCAATTGGAATTTGGCACCCATGCAAACGATAAGTAAATAGTTTTGATCAATTTTTTTTGAAAATAAAAAAAAAAAGAAAATTACCAACAGAGTTTTCACAAGCTGCAAAATCCATTGAAAATATTTAGAAAATTTCGTGTTGGGCAAGGACACGAAATTTTGCCCCTGATACTTCTCTGCCATTTAATTCTTTGACCTTTTTTTTTCTAATTAATTTATCCTTGATTTCTGCTTTTAGCCTGAGGCAAAAAAATGCTCGATTTTTCAGAAATTTTCAATTTTTCTATCAAACGAATACTTTTCTTATACTGATAGCATAGTTCTCAAAATTATATATTCTCTATAAGTATTCTATTGTTATGATTTCTTTCAAGATTAAAAATAATGCACCTTTGCAATGTTTGAGTTGTGACATTACTTTATTTTCTCTCTCCCTGGAGATGAAAAATAATAATCTGTTCCAAGGACAAATTACTAAATTTGGCCCAATACATTTCTGCCTGTTTGTGATTCTCGATTCAAAAATAAACATACCGTTTCACAAGAAAAATGATATTGGAAATTGGGGCGACCAATCGGAAAGGTAGATTTCAGAATGTATTTATTGATTCTGAAACTGCTATCAACGCGCTAAGGATTCGTGGGTCAGAAAAAATTTGAGATATTTTCATTTGTTTTTTTTTTTTAAGTTCTGCAGCTCATGAAGCTCTATATGCTTTTCCTTTAGTGACGTTTCATAAATCTTCAGTTTCCTTTCTCAAATCCTGGTCCTAAATTTCTCTATTTCCACCTCTTCCATTGGTAAATCCTTGTTGGATCCATAGTGAGAGAATATAAAGCTATATTATCATTTTATTTCGATGAAATACAGCAAGCTTCATTTAGTTTTCTTTGCATGTCACTTGGTTCATGCATGATAATTTTTCTATTGCCCCAGTCTGTTCTGTTAATATATATTTTGAATTTACAATTCCTCAGTGTTTTTATCTTATTCTTGTGTTCCGATTTTCTTATTAGTGAGGATCTTGGCGATTTCCCCGTGTAAGTTTTGACAAGAACCCAAGCGACAGTGTATCTTTGAAGTTTTTCTTTGTTTATTGGTTTTGATAACTGACATTTTTCACTTCCAGAGGGGCAGAAAATCAAAAATATTTAGTGTAATATTTTGATACCTCTAAAAAATACAATAAGAAGTTAATATAAAATCAGCAGAATCAAAGATGCGAAATAGATAAATTAAAAATATCAGTAATAGATCTGAACTCTCCTATGCAGAGGTGTTATTTTTCAACACTTATAAGCAATCCTAGATATTGATATTTTCTCTAAATCACTGAAAAAAAAACTACTATGGGTCCCCTCTAGAATAGAATATTACTTACCTATTATGCTATAATTTCATGTTCGTTCAACTTTTTGCCATGTTCTCATCATATCATAAAATGTAATAGTTTTATGGGCTTCTTCTGTTTGTATTATTTTTTGTGAAATGAATATATGAATATACAAAAAAACAGAAATTACTGAGTATTTATGAATAATCCTAAAAACCAAAGGAGAAAAGGAAATATATTAGCATTTTTTATGACGATTTCGTTTTTAGACTAGTTTGTAGTATGCAATTCGGCACCTAGGCAAACGATTCATAGTTTCATTTTAAATCTTCATATCTGGTGATTTGGATTAAGGGGTGATATATTTTCCTCCGTGATAGATCATCTAAATTGAACCCTTAAGGATGTGGTATTGCATATGAAAAACTGTACAATATATCATTTGCCAATTTTTGTTCAGGACATCTTAGTTTTTCCAATATACAATTTGCTGTAGTACAAGCATACAAGTAAATCCTCCTTGAAATTATTGATTGAAATATGCAAGGAACGGTAATGGATCCAATACTGCTCCCTGTGGAACACCGCTTCTGACATCACTGAAGACAGTTTCCAATTCTTACAATTTGTGACTTTTTGTCAAATCAACTACTTTCGTAGTTTTACTTCAAATCAGTTTTAGTTTTGATATTCACGAGATAGGATTCGAAAAAATGTTGACTATCAGTTCTCTGAGTCATTTAGAAACTTTTCGATAATTCTTCCATAATTTTCGATTTTCACTTAGTAGAGAAGGCATAGAACAAACATTTTCACAGGTTTTAGAATTGAATTAGCTATAGGAACAAGATTTTATTCTGATGGCTATTTGATTCACTTCACCAACCTATAGTATAGGTTAGTTCTTCTGAAATAATGTTGTTATCTTTCAGCAAATCTAGAAACTCCCTGAACTGTATTCTTTTGGCGCGATTTTTTTTATGTTCCTCTCCAATCCTTGCAACTTGACTTTGTCAAATGTCTGTGCTAGATAATAATATTGTGGAGCGGATTTTGTCTCTTCAAAGTTTTTTTCTATTTCAGTTATTATTTTGAAAACTTGTACAATAATAGAATATTTATTTTTTAATCCATATCATTCATATACATGACATTTATATCGGCATCTCCCCTGGTCTTAAAAAAATATTGACATGATAGCCTATATATTGTTCATAATTTGTATATCTATGCAAAATTAAGGAGGGAAATTTGTGCTTGTGATATATAATGTAAAGATAGTTGGCAGCGTGAATTTTAAAAATTCTTGTCTGCACGTTGCCAACTATATTTACACTCTATGAATAATTTCTACATTACACTCGTTTTCATTCGAATCTCTCTACCTCAAGATAATATTGGGCCCAGTGTGCTCCATTTTGTTACGAAAATAAGTAGAGTACGCCCATGTTCATCTCGCATGTGCTAGATGCTGCGGCCGTTGGGATTTTTCGAAGGCGTCATAGAGTCATCGTGCTTTTTCCAAGAAGCCAGATGATTCCAGAAATAACATTCCTGGGAATGACAATACTTAAAAAAGCATGATTTTTTCGAAATGTTTTGAATCATCAAGTCATAAATTTACAGACTTTCCACTACATAGGTTAGACAGATTAGATATCAGAAATTCTGCTTTAACCATGATGATGAAGAACCCCCAGTAAAGATATTGACCCTTTCATAAAAGATACAAAACTCATAAGAGACACGTGCATATACTGCAGTGTTGATAAAAAACTAATGCTTTATCGCATGCAACCACAATACGAATTTCTTTCATACGCGTTTCCTTTCCTCAAATTATCAAATCTTGGTATTGGGATATCTCTAAAAACTTCCGGATTCAAACCGCAGTTTCATTAATACTTGGAAAATCCAGCATTGTGGTTGATTCATCAAACGGAAGCATTTTCACGATAATGGTGCCGATTATTTTCAATAATATTTCATATGTCTATATAATCTGGATTATTCCTGAAAATAACGAAACTGTTTGTGGCAATATTCTCCATATAAGAATTTTTTCATCGGAATAACAACAATTTTATTTACTCATGGTACACTATTGATTAGAAACAAAAATAGAGATAATAGATACAAAAATAAGAGTTGTTTTGGCTGCTGCAATAACAAAAAGTGCTCAGATATCCAATGGAGCTGCAAAGAGGCTTCTTATCCTAGGTTTGCTGCTAGGAGAATTTGGCAGATTTCAAATAAATTGAAAAAACATTGCTGGACAAATTACTGTTGATTCAGTTTTGAAACTACGTCTTCCGTGAAATGCGCAATGCTATTTTTGTTGTGGTGTTTGTTAAAAGTATATTTCATAGAATCCGGTTGCTAGGTGTTCTAAATTATCTGTCTTAGAAGATGCAGACTTCGTTGAGGAACATAAAAACATATTAAGTTATTTTGGATATGATTCTCATATAAATGAATATACAAGACTACCGAGCTCACTACTTGAATAACTTGTGAATAATAAGAAAAAGTCTAAAGAATTAAAATTGAAATCATATATTTTTCGAATCCCATTGCGCTCACTTTCCAAAATTATGTACACAAACAACCAAACAATAAATTCAGACTGTACACAAATTATCAAGCAATGAGATGTGAATTGAAAACAGAAAAGTGGTATGACATTTATCATGGAATAAATGTAGATGACATATCATAAATAAGATAAAATACATACAAAAAAGTTCAATAAAAAAATTTAATAAAATATAAACAGAAATGGATGATACCGGGATTGCAAAAGTCAATTAATGGAAAAATTTGATTATACTGAATTTCTCTGAAATGTTCAGGAAACGAAGAAATCAAAGAACGATACAAATACCACAGAAAAGAACTCGATTAACTGACAAAACAAGCAAAGAGGAAATATTGCTCTGAACAAATCTAAAAAAAAGCTCTTCCAAAGCCATGTGGGAGACAGTAAATAGTTTATGCGGTAAAGCAAAACCAGAAACGAAAATCGAGGTTATTGAGAAATCGGATGGTACCAATATAAGAAAAAAAGAAGACATCGCTAATGAGTTCAATGAATATTTCAGCAACCTTGGAAAAACGTATGCGGAAAAAAATTCAAGCTTTGGAAATTATGATAACATAGGAATTTTGGAAACCTCTATCCAATAAATGGAAGTAATCTCAGTCATAAAAAAATTCAAAAAAAAATCACCAGGGTTTGATAACATCAGATCAGAAACGTTGATAGAAATAACCCAGGAAATAGCAAAGCCAATAACTTTTCTAGTGAACGGATATTTCGATACAGAGTGCTTTCCAAAATATTGAAAAGTGGTATTATAAAAGCGGAAAAAAGTCAAATCTAGGTAATTACAGACCTACACCCTCATATCGAACATATCTAAGATAATTGAGAAATTAATAGAAATAAGACTTAGTAATTTCCTTGAAAAAAAATGTATTTCATCAGATTGTCAAAATGGCTTTACAGAGGGTAGATCCACAGAGAACGCTATATACAGAACGACCTCTATCATTTCTAAATCCATGGATAAAAAAATACCTACCATCGGCATATTTTTAGACCTCTCTAAAGCCTTTGACACCGTGCGGCATAAAAACCTTCTTGAATAACTCCAAGAATACGGAATTAGGGAAAACACTTAAGAATTTCTGAAAAACAACTTGTCTGGTAGTGAACAGAAAGTAGAGTTCGAAGGAACTTATAGAACAGCAAGAACAGTTACTTTTGGAGTACCCCAAGGAACTGTCTTCGGCCCACTCTTATTTATTATATATATATGAACAGAATGCTTTCTCTTAATACTACTGGCGGAACAATCAGTTTTGCTGACGATACAATCATATCATACAGCTCCAACTTGACAGAAATTGAAAGAAAAAATAAAAATTGATTATCCAAATATATGAAACTGGTTACAAATGAGTGAATGGAATTACAAGAAAACAAACTAGTTATCTTTTACGTCATATACAAATGGTCTGCCAACTTAGAGATTAAACTTCCAAGCTCCCGAATCTGAAAAAACAAAATATCTTCGTATAACGGTTGATCACCATGGAAATTTAAACACCTCAAAGATTTCCCACATATTGAACATTTAAAACCACTCTATTCCTCCCTATTAGAGTCTATACTATCATATGGAATATTAGGTTGAATAGATGTTTTACAAAAATGGATCTCAAAAATAATATACGGAAAAAGTCAGCTTTTCCCACCAGCTTTTTATACAACGAATCCCAAATAAGGATATAAAAAACAACCGAACGTTAAAAAAAGAACTAAAAATTGGGTTGCCAAAGATAGTTTTATATTTACCGAAATATAACACATATAACTGAGATATTTATTATGTACATATGAGTGTATATGTATGTGTGCATATTAGTGCATATATATGTATGTGTATGTTAATGTATATCAATGTATGTATCCATCATGTATATATCATAACTCTCCTTTATTAGTACTGGAAAATTACCCCCATTGTGACTGAAAAGTTACCCCGATTGTGACTTACCCTCTAATATATGTAAAATCTCAATGAGAAGACTATAAACCCCATTTATGGTGTAATATAATACCTGGATGTGGCAAACCCACAATTTTCTACTATTTTACAATTTTTTACAATTATTTTGACCAAATTTTGCCCATTTTGATGTAATAATTTTACTATGGAAATCACAAGTAGTTTATACTACTTCTATGACCCACCTGTTTATTCATAAGCACACTTCTATACATATATGTATATATATATATATAATATATATATATATATATATATATTATGTATTATTATGATGATGAATAAACATATATTATTATTATTATTATGGAAAAAGACTACCTAACTAAATATACTTTTTAACAAGACAGACAACTTTTGATTAACCAAAAATAAACACAATCACATACTTATCTTTTTCGACATGGAAACAAAACAATTAACATTCATCATGATATTCAATACACAGAGTGTTTTCAGCAACATCCACTTTTGATTTTTGTATATCTATGCCGTCTCATAATCAGTAAAAGGAAATGTTTTTTTTTTTCGATCAACTAACAAGTGTGGGAAGTGAACAATCACCAGAGTATAATTTGGTGGTATCGGGTTTACAAGTATCGAATTTCAGATTGATAACTCCTAAAAGAAACGAAACTAAAGACACGATACCGTTACCAAACAACACAATACGTCTCTTCTTTCATCGGATGACCCTTGGTTCTGATGGAGCGATTCTTGGATTTATACGAGGCTCGGTTGGAAAGTTTGGCTTCTGCATATTATTTTGTGGAAATATTTCCATATATTTTCTCATACTGGCATACCATATCTACATCATATTTTCAAGCGCTATGGAGTCATTTCGTTAACATTTTCTATATCAACAATAGCAATTATGAGTTTGGGACACATGCACCTATGAAGGCTACCTGTTGCCACATTTATCAAGCAAATAGAAGGAAATTAAGCACAAGAATTCCACGTATCCATATCTTGATTGAGTTCATAATTGGGTTCAAAATGGATACTCATTGATTCCAGAATGTTCGTATGGAAAGTTCCAGGATGTGCAGAGAAGGATAAAATCGTTAGTTTATACTATTGATATTTTTCAATAAAGGCATAATTTTCAAATGCACATATAAGGTTGGTTCGTTCGTCTCATTTGGTAGCCGTTCTTCTCTTTTTCGACTCATACCTCTGTTTCCTTTAGAATTTGTGAAAACCAGCTGACAAACAAAAAAGTCTTATATATCAAGTTAATTGTTAATTTATAGGCAATAAATAGTGCGAAGGGGGTTAGAGAATCAACATATAATGCATTAAAGGGTCAAATATACCCATGACTGCGTCATTGTTTTTTTAAGAAAAGTCAAATTACATCCATATAAAGTTAAACTTATACATGAACTTGATGAAGACGACTTTGATAGACGCATGGAGTTTTGTGAAATTATGCAAGAAGTGTGTAATCAAAATAATGGCTTTGAATTTAATGTCATATTTTCCGACGAATCAACTTTTTGTATAACCGATACCGTGAATATGCGTCGTTATTGGCCAACAGAAAATCTCAATTGGACAATGGAAGCTCACACCCAATATCCCCGAAAAGTAACTGCGTGAGCGGAGATTCTTAGGAATATCATGGAGGGCCATATTTTTTCAACGGTACTGTGACGGGTGAAAATTATTTGTAAATTTTACAAACTTATGTAGTTCCACATTTAACTGTAACATTTCCAGACATTAATCAACCTGGTCGAATAGTTTCTACTATTAGGTTCCATCAGGATGCTCGAGTGGTTAGAGATTTTCTCAATAAAACCTTCCCCAGTCGCTGGATTGGACGACACGGTCAGATTGAATGGCCTGCTAGGTCCCCAGATTTAACTCTCATGGAGTTTTTCTTTGGGGTTACTTGAAAAGAAAGGTGTACATGAATCGACCTACCAATTTGGAAGACCTTAAAGGGAGAATTCGAACTGAAATTCAACGAATTACACCAGAGATGTTGTCAAACGTAACCCAAGAATTCATCAGATGTCTTGGATATTGTCAACCAATTCAAGGAGCTCAGTTCGAGCGTTTGTTGTAAATTTGTTATTTGTTCATTTTTACTACTTACTGATGATAGTTTCAGTGCAAAATAAATAAAGAAATTATTGTTAAGAAATATGAGCACTGGTTTTTTTTATACTCAGTTACTGTAATTCGAAGTGTTACATATGACGTATGTGGTATGGTTAAACTCAGAAAAATATGAGCTTTCAATTTTTGATATGAAAATATAAGCTATCAATTTAAAATAAATATCGATGACTCCATATCTTGTAAGGTGGTGGGGAAAAAATCAATTTTTTGAAAAAAAAAGGTGGAAAACTAAAATACACAATCAACCTTTCCGACCTTAATGAACGCACTGTATATTTCAGACAACTCAAACAAAAACCGATCTCTCAAATAAATTTGACGATGATTTAATTTTCTCTTGAACTAAAGTTCGAGGTGAACTTTTCCAGAAGTCCTGCTGCATTGTTCAATAGAAGCAAACGAAAAGTACTTATAATTTTAACGTTTTTCTTCTTCTTCGTGCATTGTCTTACCAGCAGCTTTTGATATTAATTCAACAGTTTTGTGGTGTGGTCACGAACTTTACCGATTTTCAGAAACGCAGGTATCATTAGCGGTTGTCTACCGACACTTGAAATGTAGCAGATGCCACGTTTTGAAACCATTAAGAAACCGCCCAGAGTATGTAGTGCACTTTTGATACAAATTACGTCTCAGGACTCGATGCAAATCGATCGAATTAACACCCACGTTATATTTAGAACAACGCATATGTAGTTGAACGAAAATTACCAACGAACGAGGCATTGGTGGCGTGTCGTATTCTTAGATGTAATTTTTTATGTCGGAAAGTTATTAGGCAGATTTAAATACTGCTCATTGAGGACGACCATCAACAATATTCGGTATATCTTCGCCGATATTGGCCTCCAGAATCAAAAAATACCATTAGTATATACATATAAATATGTTGAGATAGTTTCTCGGGTTTATGTCCGCCTTCTGTGTTCTTGGTCTTCAAAAGGTCCGATTTCACGACGTTTCGCAAATTCACATTTGCCATCTTCAGGTGGTGTCTGGAAGTTCGATTGTTCCGAACCTGACTGATATTTTCGTGTTGTGTTCCCCAATTTGTAATGGTGGTTAGTTACAAATTGAGGTGCACAACACGAAAAGATCAGTCGAGTTCGAAACAATCGAATTTCTAGACATCACCTGAATATGGCGAATGTGAATTTGCCGAAACGTCGTGAAATCGGACCTTTCGAATATCAAGAACACAGAACGCACACAGAAACTCAAGAAACTCTCCACAAATTATAACCGCGAAAATATATGAAGAAACATAGATATTTATATATATATATATATATATATATATATATATATATATATATATATATATATATATATAGTCTGTCCAATTATGTGGGCACCATATGGAAATCTTTTTTATTATATGTTTTATGAAAAAAGTTATTCAGGATAAAAAGTGGCCTAAAACCCAAAATGAAATAATCGGATATAATTTTTTTTTCATTTGTTCACGAGGTTTTTCAAAAATAAAAATTTTGCTCAAGAGTAAAGTACTTTCATTTTTTACAATATCGACAATCTTCATTGAGGAAAGTTGATCCTAATTGAAAACTACTTATTATCCATCTACCATGAAAAACGATCTTTAATAACTTTTGGCTATAAATAAAATATAATTTAGTTTTGCAAATCATAAAACATATGTTTCTTCAGTGCATCGTAGATTAAAAGTCGACGTGTAGACAAATTGAGTAACCATACCACTGAAGTCATCCATATCGATGCTTGGTATTACTATCAGCAATAACCTTTCCTGGGAAAATCACGTGGGGTCCATTGCCAAAAGTGCATCCCAAAAACTTGGTTTTTTGTTTCGTGCCAAGAGCTATTTCACCCCCACTCAGCTGCTTATGATCTATAAGGCACAGATCCGACCTGTCCTGGAATACTGGTCCCATATTTGGAGCGCGGCACCTAAACATATCCTGAGGAAAAGGGAAACATTCTCAATTGAATATTGATAGAAAGATTTTTCTGTGAATGAAAATGCAAATTTTCAATTACAGATTTTTTCTTTTGAGTTAGGGTCTTTTCAGAATATCTATCAGATGTAGTTCAATGTCCAGCGTGGCTTTAGCCGGGGAAGTAGTTGTTTTCTGTTAGACATTCACAAAAAATAACTTCATTTTAGTCGTGGATTTTTCAATTCACAGAAAAATCTTTCTATCAATATTCAATTGAGAATGTTTCCCTTTTCAACATGAATACCTCACAAGAGGTTATCTTGACGATGGAAGATAGTGACTAAAGTTTATCTTTCAGTCGCAGATGATTCCACATCTGATTTTATGAACATCCTGTTTATATTTTCAACAAATCAATATATCCTGAGGCTATTGGATTCTGTCCAAAAAAGGGCAATTCGTCTCGTCGGTGATGCCTCGCTTACAAACTCGCTCACTTGTCTGGAACACCGTAGAAAAGTTGGCGATTTGTCTCTATTTTATAGATATTTTCATGGGCGATGCTCTTCTGAAATATCAACAATCGTTCCTGCTTTGGCAGTCTCTTCGAGGTTAACCCGTCAAGTTCAATCATCACACCCCTTCGTGGTCACTTTGGAGACCTGCAGAACATCACTTTCCAAAGACTCGTTCATCCAACGAACAGCGAGGCTTTGGAACTCATTGCCTAGGGAGGTGTTCCCCGAGGCATACAACCTCCAGAAATTTAAGAAGAACACCAACTCCTACCTTCTTTCCCTTGGTTCCCACGATGTTCTCTGAACATTACAGGATATCCCTTTTCGTGGGAACAAGAACATAAAAAAAAAAAAAAATACAGAATTTGTTAGTGCATCCTAGATTAAATGGCGATATGTAGACATAATTATCAATTATCAATGCTAATACAGAGAAGAGTTAGATAGATACAAATAACAAAATCTGTTTTTTTGTGGTAGATGAACAATCTATCTATGGGATAAACAATTCTCAAAGAAGATTGTCGATATTGTGAAAAATAAAGGTACTTTACTCTTGAGCAAAATTTCCATTTTTCAACAAACCTCGTATACAAATGCAAAAAATGTATATCTGATTATTTCACTTCGAGTTTTAGGCCATGTAGAACTTTTTATCAAGAATAACTTTTTTTCGTGAAACAATAGTTATTTAGGCAACAAGTGCAAAAAGTAAGTGTTTATTGCACTGGACATGAGTGCAATGAACACTTTTTGCACGAGTTGCATACAATATTATTTCTACGTTCATGCAAAAACCAAAAAATGTTTTATTCAGATGGCACTAAGTGTAGGAAAATAAAAAGCTTTGTAATTTAGTTGATTTCCAAAGGAAATTGATTTTATGTTCAATGAATTGCATCCTTTTGTAATTTCGTAATCCAGTATGTAACAAATGTGATTGAAAATAATAATACAATATCACAGAAAATGGACTAAAAATTCCGTCGATTTGACTTTTATGTTTGTCAAGATCACAAATGATAGATGTAGAATGACAGAGGAGTGCAATAAACATTTTATTGCACGGTGCAATAAAGAACCACTTTTTTCACTGAATATAGTTCAATAAAGTTTGTTTTTTTGCATGAACGTAGGAAAATAATAAAAAAGGTTTCCATATGGTGTCGACTTAATTGGACACACTGTATATATATATAGATATATATATTTGCTGACTAGTTAGGAAAAAGTCTGAGAAATTCTTTGGGACAGCAGCAAACGCAAATGTACTCTTATAACATTATATTTCCAATATTTCGACAATGAATATTGTCATCGGGAGTAAAAGGTGAAAATAGGTATAGTATGTTGATAAATATAAAAATAACCTTACTAACAAATTTAGTGAGGAAGGATTGAATTTTTGGAAATGGCATTTATTTCTCAATCCAACAAGTTTAAACAAAAGAACAGATCTCAATCATTTAAGTGAGATCTATTCTTATTTATTAATCTTAGACAAGAACCCGAATGCTCTCAATAATAATTCATCTTCCTTTTCTAGTTAATACAAACTAACATGAAAGTTTTTACAAATATAATAACATAATAAAAATATTCATCCAATTTTACCATTAGAAAATCTCATCTCAGCAGTAATTGCAATTGATGTTTTCCACTTTCATTTGGACAGCTTAGACCAAATGTCTCTTCTTCTTCTTAAAAATTGTACAATTTTGACGTTGACATTTTAGGTTATGTTAAATTCCAACCTCTATGTTGTGATTTTCCCTCACTTTTCACATTCATAACCAAAGAAAGTTCACCACAATTGTTTTCGGCTTTTAGTAGATTTACCAGTAATGTTTTTGTTACAAATATTATTCCATACAAATCTAATTGTTGCTCCATGTTTTTACATGTTTTAATGCTGTCTTTTACATCTTTTTGTATTTCACCGAAAAACGACCATTCTCACTAACATTGTAAGTGAGGTTATTTTTATATTTATCAACATACTATAGTATTTTCACCTGTGTAGCTCCCTGATGATGACAATATTCATTGTCGAAATATTGGAAATATAATGTTATAAGAGTACATTTGCGTTTGCTGCTGTCCCAAAGAATTTCTCAGACTTTATATATATATATATATATATATATATATATAGTGTTGAGTTTCTTGAACCAGAAATATACAAAGGAGTTTGTGTTACTTTGGGTTTTGATTTTTTGTGAATAACAAGTCTTTTTTTAAGATATTACGAATATTTAATTTTTCGACGTTTCGACCATGTCCACGGTTTTCTTCAGGGAGTAGGAAGAATTAGATAATGTTTTTATTTTGAATTAAAGTTGTTGAAAAGTTTAAAAGCACAAGATGATTTCATAAAAGTAATCATCGCTGTTTTCCGATGTGATTTTTGCTAACACACTGTTTTTATCAGTTTATGTGGATTGGCTTTGGTGAAATAATGTCTTTTTCGCGGTACTTGTCACTGGGTAATCTATTGTGGTTTTTGTTTTCAATTTATCCACGCTTTTGTTGCCAACTGCACCTCCATCGCTGGATTCTTCCATTGGGGGTTCATTTATTGAACTTTTCCAGCCATTCAGCTGTGGTTGAGTCCTTTCACTTTTTCTGAGCAAAATTGGTTTCACTTTTGTGGGTTTTGAAATCCTTACTAATATTTTCCCCTCTGGCAAACCAATACGGTCGAAATTCCCGCACTCAGCGGTTATTAAGGATCACAATGGCCTGCAGTTGTCCAGTGGCCAGATATCATAATAAAAACACTATTTTCACTCTTTTTAGGCATTAAGATCACTTTAAGCTCACTGTTTTATTGTTTGCAAGTCAACGAAGGAGTTTATTATAAACTTTTTCAACACTCGGGGGTTTATACAGCACTTTACACTACTGAATTTCACGAAATTCGCGGGGCACATTGAAGCTCTACCAACTACAAAATGACACAACTAGAATATTAATTGCGTTACTTGAAAAACTAAGGCTTTCTAACATGCTGAAAAAGGTATAGTCTAATTCAAATATCAAATCACTGTATGTAGTGAGTTCAAAATCCCTTATTCCATTGATTTTTCATTTTCCTAGATAGGAATTGAATGCGTTAACATTTAAGTGTAGTTATCACACATACTCGTATATAATATAAAGGGACAGAGAGAGAGAAGAAGTCGCATGGGGCATGGGGCATAACGCTTTTTTACGTTACAATTTCTACCAATTTCTACCGCAAGCCACGTAAAGGAACTTCGTTCCAAAAAGTCAGCTACGATGGATAAAACACCTACAAAAATGGTAGAAGAAAGTATACGAGCCAAAAGAAATAGGGAAGGAAAGAAATGCGCCGTAAAACATGGAAAGATGTGACTAGAGTTTATCTTTGAGTCTCAGATGATTCCACATCTGATTATGTGAACACTATGTTCATATTTTCAAACGAATCAATGAAAAGATGAAACAAGAAGAGCAGCTGACATACATGAAACAAAATATATTGGCGAGCACGAGACAAAATAGAAAGAGCTATTGGAGAAAACATCAAGACATTCTACTCCATCAAAGTTCGACAGTGAAAAGTAAAAGGAGACAAGGGCAAGCAAAATTCATGACGAAGATTTGTTTTTTCATTGAATAATATTTGCTGGATTAGCAGAACGAAGAACCTTCTACACGTTGTATATTATGAATGGTAACAACTACAGCACTGCGTTACTCCTACGCCCATGCTCCGAAGATAATAATTGCCATCACAGAGCTAACATTTGCATGTTCTACCTCAAGGAATCGTTGTCGAGATCCACGGAAACGTAGGTCGGCAATTAGTGCCTTTTTTCACCGGAGCACCGATTACGCCATTACAGTATTAATTTCGAGACCTAAACATAATGATGGTGCCGAGCTCTTAGAAGCAATTAGCGGTGCAGCTAATGTGTAAATAATTACCACTCTTCAAGGTACTACATGATCGCTATCTACCGAAATAGTCCGTAATCACAACTTCTAAATTTGCCCTAACAAATTATCATAGTTCGCTTTCCACCGGAGTCTTCGGACTTGGGGAAACATTATCGTCTTAGATTGCAACATTGCATGCTTCCTTGATCGCCAGGCAATTGTAACAGTTTTGTGAGCTATCATGTCACTTTAGTCAAGAACTGGAATATTTTTCACCAACATATTGGCTATACATTGTTCTGGAGAGGTATTAGTTTGCTGGGATAGAAACGCTTAATAACAATAGTGTTAATTTGTCCGAATAAAATTACAAATCATTTCATAAAAAACTGCTGGGAAGATTAATATGCATTAGTCACTGAAGTGTGTTTAACAATTGTAATCTGCAATAACTTGAGTTCTCAAAAGAATAATTCTTCTACTAATAAATATTCCATATTTTTCTGTTTATTCTGAGGAAGCTTTTTATTTCCAAAATGTGTCTCAGCTGGTTGGTGAATATACCCTCTACCCATCTAACATTATAGGAAAATCATACCAAGCGGAGGGGTAAAATTGCTCCCAGAAGTCCGAATTTACCTATACCTTAAAAACCATAATTGAGACCACCGAATCTCCTTCAAAAACCATAAACTCAATAGGCGAAGTGCATAGTATAAAATTATTTGTAATGAACTCCAAATATACCTTCACAGCCTCATGGGTCAATAGAGTTATTTATTAGGTTAAATTTCACCTAAAGATAACCAGCAAAATACCGGAACTTTCAGAGAAAACTTTCTAGTGAATATTAACCTAATTATTACCTCATGTATGTACACATAGTCAGGGAATAAACAAGTCGGTAAACAGGTCTACTATATATTACCTCTTTTGGCACCAATTAAGTTGCCTTGGCATTTTTTGTCCTAGTTTTTACCTACTGTTCCACAAAGAGGGCGAAGTTAGCACAATATTTGTCTACTTAGACTAAATGTCTACAACGAAGTCAAAGTTACCAAAAATGAAATCCTCGAGTAACTTGGTCTATTATTAGATATTGAAGCCCAAATCGATTCGGATGAGGACGACATGATACAATTTACTCTCTTATAATTTATTGTGGAGCTGAATTTTAGAAATCCATAAAATGCCAAGTGGAAATTCGAATATAATCAAACCATATAAGTATACCACCAACTACTATCGATTAGCTGCCAGAATAAGAATATAATCCCAACCTACACTTCCCGAAGTCCAAAGATCAGAGCCGTCATGTTCCCACTTATATGGTACATAGGAATATTCTACTATGGGCTTCACATCTTTTTATGACAACAACTATTTTAAAATACTCATCAACCATTATTATGAATAATAAAATGGAAGCAAATGAGCGTTAACCATCGACGGAGGCAATACAAACCAGGGTATGTTAGGTTATACCGGTAATGGATGGATTGATAGAATGTACAGAATGAATGCATTGATAAGCTGCGTTCAACAAGCTTCGTCTGTCACCATCGGTAAACTACTGCCGTGACGTTTTCAATGATACGACAAAATGGAATTCAGTGGAGTTGGTCCAGCTGAAACAAATGGGTTAACAAAATGTATTGAATAAAGTGCAAGCAAAAGAAAGCAAATAACAATAAATTAAAAGATTGATGTGTTGAAACGACTTCGAAAATTTCAAATCATTGCGGTGTTCGGAAACGTCGAATTAAAGTTATTAAACAAATCATAATATCTTTATTTTTTTAGAGGTAGTCGTAATTGGCAAACAAATTGGATTGGATATTTCCGGTCAACGCATTCTGCAAAGTCAGCATTCTAAGAGAGCTTTCAGGCTATGCGGAACGCGGAAATGTCAAACTACAATTTTTGAGCCACTACAATTTTTGCGCCATCTAATACTTAAAATGTTATGATTGGCTATTTCTTCTCGGATAGAGATTCCTTCCTCACACCGAGATAACATTTTCATGGATATTATCATGGCAAAATGTGCACTGAATACAATTATCGCGTACCATTTTCAACATCACTGATGTTCAATTTCGGAATAAACACTTCAATTCCAGAATAAACACTTATTACGGGGTTTTGTAGTATATGTCGTTATCTTTGAGTAACTAGAGTAGATAAACTATAGCGGTTTGAGCGCAGTTCTGATCGATGGGAGTCAGGTCTGGTCATTTTCGGGACTACCGCCGTCACTGGATTTATGTCCGCCATTGCGGCAGTGGTCCCGAATCCAGTGACGGCGGCGGTCCCAAAAATGACCAGACCTGACACCCATTGATCAAAACTGCGCTTAAACCGCTATAGTATATCTACTAACTAGGTATAGGCTACACAAAGATACTTGTTCTACCATCAACAAGAAGTAGAAAATAACGTTTATTGTTACTCCGTATTAGGAATTAAATTTCAGTGTTTCTACTCATAATAACGAATAACAACAATATGAATTTATTATCCACGATTCCAATCCAACCAGAGAACAGACCGTATAGACATATCGCATGAAAAAACATCCCATAACAAATGTGTATTTCATCACGTGACCACAATGTGAATGGGTCTGAAATCCAAAGATAAGGAAAATTGACTTCAAAGTTAGGAGTGAAGGTTACTTTCAACTTTGAACAAAACATATGTGTTCTCAAAGTTGAAATTTTAGGAAAATGCGGCCTGATGGTCACATTTGAGATAGACGTAATATTTTTTTGGCTTGAAGCGTTTTCGCCATTGCCAAAACTGATCGACCACATTTTAATGATAGTTAGTCAAAAAATGTATGTATATGATATCTATGAAATTAGTTTTTGCAGTGTTTGGTGAAAAAAGTTGAGGTAGTACACTTAATTAATTTTGCTTATACAAATTTGATATTTTGAAGGGGCCCACTTGTTCTACATGAGTAAAATTCAATATTATCACAGAAAAGTTTGTATCGCATATGAAATCCGAACTAGATGTGAATGCGGAACCATCACTTGCATACATCATTCTCAGCTGACAGTTCTTTTTTCATACGCCATATTCATCTTCAAAGCTTTTACGAATAAGCATGTAGGTTAAGATACACAATATACAGTGAACTTTCATCATCTTCTTCTAACCTTTGATTCTTTGTATTATTATAGTGTTTATTCATGTAACTGACAACAAGTATGACATCAGAACAAGTAGCACATTAAGATCGATCCTAACACAAAGACAACCAAAAAACACAGAAGAAAAATAAAACATACATACATACAATATACCTTGTTGTATATTAGTTATATTGGTGGGACATCATGACCGTTAAAAGTGCGCTAGGACGAACATCAAGATTATATTAAGAATCGACAGATCATAGGTTCGAAATGATCAGAACATATTTTGAAATCCAATGGCGACTACATGGTAAAATGGAACGAAACGACAATCCTAGCTAAATAAAAGAAGAAAAATCCGTCTTCATTTTACTATCTGTTGAAAACTGTATATCACCAAATTCTTCTAATATGGATCACACGTGAAAACCCTTACTGTCGAGTATCAAGAATGAGTATTTCTCCACATAAAATAACGTTCAAAACCATATTCATAAGTACTATAGGAAAACCAGAAAGCCCTAAGGGCATCCACAAAATATGAGTGTTTCCGGCCGAATAATTCAACAACTTCCGAGGATCTGAACAATTTATTAAACGATCTAGATAAGTTGAACGTTATTGTAAAAAACCACCTGTTTCACAATAAATATGGTCAAAATGCATTCATTCATTATAAACGAATAACATAAGGACAGTTTCTTCCTGTTGTACCCAAACAAAATAAATTTGAGAAGCAACTCCACTAACAATTAAAATGCTATCTTTATTTCATGGACGTTTCGTGTGAGGGGAATTGGATTTCTGGGCTGCGCTCCTGTAGACTAGAAGACAATATTGATTAGCATTCAAGAATATTTGTTCTTGTTTGAGTTTTGTGCTGATCATTTACAAATACACGATAAATCTATTTGGTCTTCAATCACTCAGCGCGTGCTCTTTGAGTTTATAACAGTTTTATAGCACTTCTCAGGTCCATATCGTAAAACACAATGAAACTGACGTTCATGTCGTACTCCCGAGAACCGCAATAAAATCGAGAAATACAACAATTTTTTTTACTTACAAGCTTTTATTTAGTTTCACCTGTCCCGATGTTTGTCATCAAATCTTGCAAATTGAATTTGATCCACTTCCAGTTGCCCGATAAACGTGAAATTTGGCGGGTGTTCATAGTTCCTGTGACAATTCATTATGGAATTTTTCTTGAAAAAAAAAAAAAATGGCGGCTCTAATATGGCGGACGAGATTTGTGTTTATGGTCGGATTCGACTCAAAATTAGTATATGGTGGTTTTTGGGGTCGGAGATTATGATTTCTTTTTCAAAATTCACAAATTCGAAATGGCGGCTCCAAGATGGCGGACGAAATTTGTGTTTATGGTAAGATCCGACTCAAAATTAGTATGTATGGGTTTGCGGGGTCGGAGATTATGTTTTTTTTTCAAAATTCACAAATTCAAGATGGCGGCTCCAAGATGGCGGACGAGATTTGTGTTTATGGTCCGATTCGACTCAAAATTAGTATATGGTGGTTTTTGGGGTCGGAGATTATGAATTTTTTTTCAAAATTCACAAATTCGAAATGGCGGCTCCAAGATGGCGGACGAGATTTGTGTTGATGGTCCGAATCGACTCAAAATTAGTATGTGGGGGTTTGCGGGGTCGGAGACTATGAATTTTTGTTTCAAAATTCACAAATTCAAGATGTCGACTCTAAGTTTTGTAATTATGGTCCGATTCTATTGAAAAGTGGAAGTTTTCGGGGTCAAAAACTATGAATTCATTCTCAAAATTCTAGAACTCACGGAATAACCTACGTCGCACATCCAAAGCTATTATTTTTTTACTTTTAAGCGCATTTGAATTAAAGCTTGTCTTTAAAAAGGTTTTTTCATTAATTATTTTTATTTGTATGCTATTTTCTCTCATGAATATGAATGATAAACAGATTTGAAATGCAATGCCAAAGAAAACCGATGAAGTTTCATGGGATTATTTGAATGAACAAATAGAACAGGAACAGAGCGATCGGTCTAAAATTTTGGAAACTCATGCAAAAAACTGGGAAAGAACATTTTTACGGAATTTTTCCGGCTTTTTTTCTAACTCGAGGACGGGGGAAGTCAGTAATTAGGAGATGAAATAGAATATGCAGAAAAAGTTACAAACAACTCTTTAGGAAAGAAAAAACTTTCAAAACGCATAGAGACTGAAAAAAAAATAGAGCCCAATTAATTCAACAGAAATGAGATTTCTTCGTAGAGTCGAGAGTAAAACAAGAAGATATAGAAAAGAGAACGACATATAGAACAGCTGAGATGATTGCGTTTTCACAAGCTAACACCAAATAAAGAAGAGCCTGGTGTAATGTCCAGAGAACATCCGGTTTTGAAAGATCCACATAATTTGGTTTTATAATGGCTCAGGAATATCTGGTACTAAAATATGCTCATAAAATGGTTTCATGATGGCTTTCAAGACATACAAGAATGTGACCAAACAGTTTTGTGGCGATATCCAAAGAATGGTCCTGAGAACCTCCCTCAAACTAGACTCATGGCGGTTTCAGAAAGTCGGGAGCAAAACAAGAAGAGATAGGAAAGAGAACGGAATATAGAACAGCTGATTCCGTATTCACAAGCTAACACTAAATAAAGAAGAGCCTGGTGTAATGTTCAGAGAACATCCGGGTTTGAAAGATCCACATAATTTGGTTTTATGAAGGCTTCCAGGAATATCTGGTACTAAAATATGCTCATAAAATGGTTTCATGATGGCTTTCAAGACATACAAGAATGTGACCAAACAGTTTTGTGTCGATTTTTGAAGAACAGTCCTGAGAACCTCTCTTAAAGTAGACTCATGGCAGTTTCGGAAAGTCGGGAGCAAAACAAGAAGAGATAGGAAAGCGAATGAAATATAGAACAGCTGAGATGATTCCGTAAGCTAACAATAAACAAAGAAGAGCCCGGTCTAATGTCCAGAGAACATCCGGTTTTGTAAGATCCACATAATGTGGTTTTATAATGACTTTCAGGGATATCTGGTACAAAAATAAGTTTTAAAATGGTTCCATGATGGCTTTCAATACGTCAAGAATGTGACCAAACAGTTTTGTGGCGACATTTGAAAAATTGTCCTGATAACCTTCCCCATAGTAGACTCATAGCAGTTTCGGAAAGTCGAAAACAAAACGAGAAAACATATAGGAAATAGAATAAAATGTAGAAGGACAGCTGAGATGATTTGGTATTCACAAGCTAACACAAAATGAAGAAAAGCCTGATGTCCATAGAACATCAGGTTTTATAATGGCTTTCAGGAATATCTGATTCTAAAATGAGCTTGAAATGGTTTCATGATGGCTCTCAAGTCGTCAAGAATGTGATCAAACAGTTTTGTATCTTAAAAAAATAGCCCAGCGCACCCAAGCAGCAACATAGTGAAGGAAACTGATACTGCAACTTCGACTCGGTGGTTATCACGTAATTACCACTAAATCTACCACTATACTGAAATTTTATATTTGCATTGTTGTAGTCACGTGAGCAACCATATATGGTAGCCACTCCACAGTTCTATAACTTGTTACTGTCAATTGAGATGTCTGTGGAATATTATGGCCACTACGCAAATCACCTTGGAGTTTTTCAAACTTAAAAGTGCAAAATAACCGTTGCGGTAACCATCCTGTACCACTTGAATATCACTTAGAAGTCACAATCACTTTCAAGAGTATGATATTTTCGGTAACGTTTTGGTAACCTACATCAAACCTTCAATGTTGCAGGCACTTGACTGTGATATGTGATAATGGTTGCCACGTTTTTGCTATCTCTATAAGTGATTGCCACAGTACGCATTCAATAATTCAGTTCCACTGGCCACTTTATGATGAGAAAAGGATCAAGAATGGTATATTTTCAGTTTCTGTCACTTTGAAGTTATAATCTCCAAAAGCCGCCATATTTACAGGAATATGCTGGGTTGCCATTATTAGAGAAATGAACGAAACATTCAATAAAGATGTATTGGTCGTCAGTGCTGCATCAAACGTGGTAATTCATTACGTGTGTATTGGTTTCAAATAACCAAGATTGATAAAAAAAAAATTGAGCGATTTAAGTACATAATTATTTCCAGAATTACAATGTGTTCCTTGAATAAAGAGTATTCAGATGGCGCGTGCTCACAATCGAGCTACAACATCCATATTTCACAGTAAACTTTCAATTGTAATAATTTTATTCTGATCAGAAGCATCTAAATTCAATGTACTGACTCACACGTTTTTATATTATATATTCTTATAGTCGATCGAGTGCTAGAAATGAATCGGTCAAAATGGAAGAATGAGGAACATTTATTATAAAAATATGTTGCTGGACAGAGATCGAACTACATATCTATTACACAAGTACAGTCAATTGTTTAACGTGTCTAGTGTCGGCCACTACATATCCATGTTTTTGCCAGGTGACCACAACGTGGTTGGAATGTCCCAACTAACATTATAGGAAAATTATACCAAGCAGTGGGGTAAAACGTCTTCAATAAGTCCGAATTCACCCATTTCTGACCAAATATTTTACCTTCAAGTACTAACTAACTCCAAAGTTATAATTGGAGTTTTAAAAACCATAATTGAGACCACCAAATCTCCTTCAAAAACCAAAAACTTAATGGGCGTAGTGCGTAGTATGAAATTACTTGTTATGGACTTCAAATATACCTTCACAGCCTCATGGGTTAATAGAGTTATTTACTAGGTTAAATTTTACCTGAAGGTAACCTGCAAAATGTGTTCAAAATACTTGGAAGTCTCAGGAAAAACCTTCTGGTGAATATTTACCTAATTATTACCTCATGTGTGTTCATATAGTCAGGGAATTGACAAGTCAGTAGACAGGTCCAGTATATACTCTTCATTACCTATTTTGGCACCAATTAAGTTAAAGGAGTTGCCTGGACATTTCTTGACCTAGTTTATACCTACTGCTCTACAATGAGGGGGCGATATTACCACAATATTTGTCTAATCAGACTGAATGTCTACAACGAAGTCAAAGTTACCTAAAATAAAATCCTCAAAATAACTTAGTCTATCATCAGATATTGAAGACCAAGTCGATTCAGATGAGGATGACATGATAGAATTTACTTCCGTTAATTTTTTTATTTTGCCCTAAATTTTAGAAATCTATAAAATGCCAAACAAAAATTCGAATAGAGTTAGTAAACCATACAGGTATACCACCAACTATTATCGATTAGCTGCCAGAATGAGAACAAATGAAAATATAATCCGAAACCATCCTATACTTTCCGATGTCCAGAGATCAGAGCCATCATTTTCCAGTCAGTCATCATCAACTGCAGAAATTAATGTAGAGTGTGAAATTGCTTTTACTGCTGATGATACCGGGTAAAAATATAGATCAGAAGACGATGAGTTCAATGGGAATGAGGCACAAAGCTTGGAAGATAACCTCTCATTGTTAGAGGAGCTCAGACATTGGGCCTTGTCGCATAAAGTCTCCATACAACTAGTTGGTGACCTACTAAAAATATTAATAATGCATGGAAAGTCTGATTCACCAAAAGATGGTAGAACACTCTCCTTTTTGTTCCCACTTATGTGGTACATAGGAATATTCAACTATGGGTGTTGCTCCACGTCTTTTTATGACGGCAACTATTTTAAAACACTCATCCAGTAATGGAATAAAAACATGAAAGCGTTAACCTCAAACTTTGGTTAGGTCTCAGGTCATGTCGGTAAGAGATATTGAACAATGAATGGGCTGCGTTCAGAAAGCTTCGTCTGTCGCCAGCGGTAAACTACAGCCGCGACGTTTTCAATGATGCAGCGACAAAATGGAATTCAATGAAGTTCATCCTTTTGAAGTAAATGGATGAAAAAATGGTATTGAAAACGCAAAAAAATCAAATCAAATTGAAAGTTTATTTTTACAAAAATAAGAGATTGATGTGTTGAAATGATGAGTTTCCATGGCTCCGAAAATTTCAAAACCAATCATTGTGGCTTCCGGAAAAGTCAAAATCAAGCAAATCATAATTGGTCGATTTTTTAATGGTATTTACAGTTGGCTGATAAATTGTATATTTCCGGGCACCGCATGCGGAACGCAGAAATGTCAAATCAAAATTATTCAGCCAATCACAACACACCATTTTATATTTAAAATGTTATGATTGGCTTTTTCTTTTCGGAAAGAGATTCCCTCATTAGACCATAACATTAATCATGGTTTCTATTCTGGGAAGATGTGCACTGAAATATAAATATCGCGTACTATTATCAACATTACTGATGGATTTGATATTTAATTTCAGAATAAACACTCATTACAGGGTTTTGTAGTCTATATCCATATCTCTGAGTAACTATAGGTTACTTGGCTTTACCATTAACATTAGCAAAACGAATTGATTTTTTCACCCCGTATTGACATTTGAGTGTTTCTGCACAGAACATAGAATGAGTAAAATATAAATTTATTATCCACGATTCGCAATCCATCCAGAGAACGAAACGTATAGACATGCATGAAAAAACATCCAATAACATGAATTGTATTTCATCACGTGACCACAATGTGAAAGGGTCTGAAATCTCAAGATAAGGAAAATGGACTTCAAAGTCAGGAATAAAGGTAACTTTCGACTTTGAACAAAGTCTATGTGTTCACACAGTCAAAATTTCAAGAAATTCCGACATATAGGTCCCATATGGAACCTACGCCATATTTTTCGGTTTGAACCCTTTCCGCCATTGTAAAAATAATACATAATTTTCTCGAATCGACCACATTTTAATGATTGGTAGTCAAAAAATAGGCGAATATGATATGTATACGCATACTTCATCTATAAAATCAGTTTTTAAAGTGTTTAATGGAAAAAGTTGTGAAAGTAGACATAAATTAATGGTTTTTTTTCATACTAATTTAATAATTTGATGGGCCCACTTGTTTAAGACGAGTAAAAATCAACATTTTCACAGAAAAGTTTGTATCGCAAATAAAATCACAACTAGGTGTGAATGCGAAACCATCACTCATTGCATTATCTGCTATACGTTTATTGACAGTTTTTTCTTCATACGCCATGTTCATGTCAACTTCAACTTTCACGAATAAGCATGTAGGTTAAGATACACAATATACAGTAAACTTTTATCATCTTCTTCTAACCTGCTATGGTTTGTTGTTCGTTTCATTACAGTGTTTATAACCTGAAATAGGTGAAAATGACTACATTTTTACCATCAGTCGACTAGTCTGGAGACAATTTTACCTATTTATGCCTTCAACTTATAAGGAAAAATGTCTTAATTTCCCAAATTTCGACTTCTGAATTACTTCCATTTTTTTCCCCATAATGGTAAATTTAAGGTAATTATAACGTAATAATTACCTTCGCCAATTAGGGCGCTGACCTATTCGAAGGTCGAAATGACGTAAATTTTACCTATAATGTTTGTTGGGGTGGCTATATGAGATCCAGGAACATAGACGGGAACGTAGCGGCCACCAAAAAAGTGTTCCCCATTTTGATATTCGCCGCGTAATGGGACCGTGTATATTACGTGGCAGTAGTTGTGGTCAAACACCTCAAAGTTTTCCAGAATCGTGACAGTTACATTACGGCCACTAAGAATGCTACTTGGGTGGACGTTTTATGAAAGTTGTATGGATGTTGATACAGCAAAACACACTTACCATGGCTTACAGTGATTCAGACAAAATGACACCCTGATTTGTACTGCTAAATCGCGTCGCTTACTTAAACTCCTAAAAAATGTTATCCTATTGGAAAAACCCCGATTAGGAATCACCCATGCATATCTCGTTCGTTCGGCAATCACTCAAGTCCCACTTGAATGATTATCGTGACTGTTATCCTGATGTAAACCTCAATATTCAGTAATAGCATTTACTGTTACTCTTCAAATTGCTCATAAGTAGCGATATGTATTCGAAACCCACTAACGACAGCTATTAACGAAATTTTGAATACAAATAAGGCGTATTTGAATTCCCATAGCGCTGGTGCTCCCTTGGAGGTCGTCGATTACAACGCGAATTAATGCAAATAATAATGATAATAATTATAATAATGATGCAAATGCTTCCGCAATTATCGAGTTTAACTAATAAATCCTTACCGCTCGCTACTATGTATTCAAGGCGATCCTTTATTTGGTATTTAAAACCATTGTCGATTTTAACATGCGAAAAATGAAAAACATATTCTCTTTAAGGCTTTTACCTTACTTGAATTCGAATGGATATTAAATCGATCTGAGAATTCTTTGATAGCCGTAACACTTATAGAATTACAAGTAGTTGTCGCGTCTATCGATACAGTACAGGATGTTTTGCCTCCTCTTTTCAATGCTTGAATCTCGATAAAATTAAATAATTAATAAAAAACCTTTTTAAAGATGCCGTAAAAAGTAAAAAAATAATTGCCTTGGATGTGTGACGTAGGTTATTTCGTGAGTAAGAGATTCGAGAGTTTGTCGCACAAAATTTTCAGTTCCAATTCAAAAGCGACAAGCTTTTGAATCTTCAACTCGCGAAATAACCTACGTCACACATCCAAAGCAATTATATTTTTAATTTAGACATTTGAATGAAAACTTGCCTTCAAAAAGGTTTGTCAATAATTATTTTATTATGTGCTTTTTAGTTAGTACGCCTAAATCTATGCATTTTTGAATAGAATCGGACCATAACCACATAACTTGTCAACCAACTTGAATTCATGAATTTTGACAAAAAATTCATAATCTACGACCCCGAAAACATTCCACATTCCAATTTTGAATCGAATCGGACTATAAACACAAATCTCATCCGCCCGAGCGGAAAAAACACGTTCCAAAGATGTTTTTCATATTTAGCTCCTAGGTTCTACAATGTTATACCATCAGAAATTAAATCAATCCTATCAATATTCACATTCAAATCAAAAATAAAGAAATGGATTAGAAGTCTTCCACGACTGCAGGTGCATCAATTTGTGGATGTTAATAATACATATTATTTCTGAACTGATCGCACTCACTCCTTGTACACATGGATTTTAATATCAAGAAATCGAAAATCAATCCACTTTCAACCTTTTAAATTTTGAATTTTAATGTTTATTTTTATAATACATAAAACCGATTGTTCTACGATGTTTTTTTTTTCTATTTTATCTCTATTTTGTTACTAATTTGTTACTGTTACTTGTACTTTGTTAGTTAGTTATTCTGCAATTTTGTTAGTTCATTAATTAGTCACTCTACTGCTACGTTGGCATTCACTCAATGAGGTATATTATAAGTTTATTTTTATTTTTTTACTTTATACAATGCGGTAACCATATGAAACCACTTTCAAGGCTAAGCCTTTAGTGTATCACGTTTTTTATTTGCAGTATGCATAAAATGTAATATATGTAGTATCTATAATGAATGTACTGTTCTTACGGCAAATAAAATTATTTATATTGGAGCCGCCATTTTGTTTTTTCTCCAACAAAATTATGAGTCGAATCGGACCATAAACACAAATCTCGTTCGCCATCTTAGAGCCGCCATTTTTTGTTTTTTCTCAAAAGTTCCATAATGCATTGTCACCGGAATTACGAACACCTGCCAAATTTCACGTTAATCGGACAACTAGAAGTTGGTCAAAATTTAGTTGCAAGATTTGTCCCAAACATATTGAAAAACTAACAAGTGAAGTCAATTAAAAGCTTGTAAAAAGGCAAATTAATGCATATAAAAGAAAATGGAGAAAATCGAAAAAGACTGTAGTAACAATTGAGTATACGAGATCGCTCAATATAGATACCTCGAAAAAAAAGAAAAAGGCCAGTGTCAATATTGTGAGGGCACAGGAAGAAACACTTCGAGGTATTATACAATAAAGAATATGAAGATCGAGAAGAAAATAAAAGAAATAAAGAGAGAGCAGAAGACGGGGTAAAAATAGAAATATGAGAAACTAGAGTGAACAATGAAGCAATTGAAGAAGAAAAAGATTCGTGTGTTGATAAAATAACCGCATAATCAATAGAAGTTGAAGAAGAATTTCAAGAAATGATAATCAGACTGGTTACAAGAATTTGCAAAGAGGAAGAAATGCCGGAAAAACTACCAAAGTGGAACATGACAAATGTTGGAATGACTAAATGTAACGATGAGGGGAGACTGTCAAAATGAATTGAAAGAGGGAAGGTTAATGGTAGACGCAATTGACGACTGAGACAAGAACAAAGAAAATAATTATGATCTTAGATTTGAAACAAGTGTTATTTTTTTAGACTACAAAAATCGGTGATCGTAACCATAGGAATATTAGTGTTCATATATAAAAATTCTTGATCGTACGCTGGTTATAGGCTATGTGACGTCACACATAAAGTCATGAAATAAAAAAAAAAATCAGTGATGCCGTGTTGGGTATCAAATGAATGGGCCTAATTAGCACATTTCAAATATATATATATATATATATATATATATATATATATATATATTAATAGCTGTTGATCGCGGCTTTGCTTGCATGCACTCGATAATTGGGAATAATTTCTAAAATCACGCCTCAGATGTGAGCCAAACATATTTTCTCTCCAAACCTACCCAAAATACATATATAATAAATACGTATTTCATTATGATTTATGGTAAACATGTTGAAATTATATGAGAAAAAACATAAACGTGTGTAATAATAATGACATAAGCTGAGAGTACCTCCACGCGGTATATTACCCAGGTACATGTTAAGCAATAAAACCTAAACAAAAAAATGTAAAGCGGCTCTGCAAATGCTTTATCACGAAATTATAACCCCAAAATGATTCAAATAAAAAGTAAGTTCAAACCCGATTACTGAAAAATCACGGTCTAAAAAGTATGAAATAAAAAGTAATTTCAAAAAGTACTTTAGAATCACGCTCTAAAGTATGAAACAAGAAAATATTCCCATCTGAAATTGTTATGTCTATTAAACAAACAACTTACACGTAATATATTTTTTCTAATTTTGACATTTAAAGTCAGGGGATTTGAACTCTCGCCAACTTTCGAGATCCAGAGCATAGATCTCGCGCCTTAGACCGCTCGGCTAACTGGACGATATTAATTTCCAAACGCATTACCATACTTCAACGTAAGTAAGGAAGTTTTTAATGTTATTTTGTACCTGATACCTGTAAAAGGTCCCGCTAGCAAGTATGCATACGTTCTCAACTACATATCACACTATTCATACTTAAAATTCCAGCTTTGCTGGAATGAGGTAGCTTTGCCGGCTCTGGGATCTGACTCTAAAAGTATTATGTTTCTCAAAGATACGTAACCAAAAAGCACCCCATGCTTTTCGGCATAGTCGTTGAATATTAAAATTATTCTTTAATTTTTAGTGCTTTAAAAGCGTGTTCTTCAGTTTTTTAAGTATATATTTTCAATATTTTTAACTTGAATTAAAAAGGATTACATATTAAAATTAAAAAAATATTGTGTAAAACACGTTTAATAGACGATAAATATTGAATAGTTTGTACCTAACAATTTCAGATCAGAATATTTTCTTGTATCATACATTAAAATGTAATATAATCTAGAGAGTCGGGTTTTAGTTTTTGAACTTATTAATATTCAGAATGATACGGGATACGTCAGCTGTCGGAAATATCGAATGTAAATTTTTTTTTTTTTTATATGTTCTGGTTCCCACGAAAAGGGATATCCTGTAATGGTTTGAAATCAAGAAATGGGAAAGAGAAGTTATATGAAATGAAAAACACTTACGGTTGAGACCTATTCTCATATAAAGAATGTTATTTTTCATCATAGTTTACTATTCAATCATGTAATATTCCGAAACGTCACTTCTATACAGAACAAAGAGGAAAGGTCCTCAAACACTACTCTGAGGAACATCTGTGAGGATCTCTTCCGACTTTTTGTTTGATTATGCATATGTCCCATAGGTTTTCTTGAATATTACAAAAAAGATCATATGAATGGGAAAAGCTTAATATTTCAGAATTGTTGTCGATATTCAAATTTATTTCTTCGAGCCAATTTCACTGGCATAGTTCTTTGCGGCGACTATGAAGCACTTAAAAAACTGCATGATATTGAGTGATTTCACCTACATCCTTTTCAGCGTTAACAAGCTGTTTATCGACACCGCATTGTTGCATAAACAATA
Source organism: Gonioctena quinquepunctata (assembly GCA_018342105.1). Classification (NCBI taxonomy): domain Eukaryota; kingdom Metazoa; phylum Arthropoda; class Insecta; order Coleoptera; family Chrysomelidae; genus Gonioctena; species Gonioctena quinquepunctata. The sequence goes on along the minus strand of JAFIRS010002083.1, from coordinate 121,438 downwards.
ATTTGCAAAATTGAATTATAATGAGCAAAGTCGTGAGTACAATTATTATCGAAATTTTTCCACGAACACGTTGCTTTGAAGCTGATAATTGATTAATCGGTATTCAATAGCTATTGCTACATGCTTTAAGTCTGTAATAATGATGTACCAATCGGAAATTAACGACCAAAAAAGGTTTGTAGAGGACAATATTTTCTTCGGACACCCCGTCATGGACAAAATGTATCACATTTTTCAGAACAAAAAAGGCTACCGAAAAATACAATGTCACAAGTTCTAATTCCAATAAATATCTACAGAAACTTTAATTTCACAAATTATAATCGTTTCTTGTTGTAATAGAATTATTGTTCTACATGATAAAGAAGACTCAGTATTAAGAAAATATATCAAACTTGAAACTTAATATATCGATTGATGTTTCATATTGTCCAAACTAATAGTTCAGTTTAACTCAATTCATTTTAGAACAAATATGAATTGCATTAATTAATGCCTATTGATTGAATTTATTTTTACAAAAATGTGTTTGAGATGATCAGAGTTGGAAAATATTTCTTTAAATCGTGAATATATGGGTTTTATTTTGAAAAATCAGGATCATTTGTTTCTAGTTTCATTTTGTTTTTCAAATAAAGATCAATACATAATTTTCTCAAAGGAGAAAATGATTGAATTAAATACATTATTGCTTCAGTCAAACAAATATGTTTTTCCATTTGGCAAAATAAACTCATTGCTTCAAAGAAAACAGCAATCTATTTGACAGAAGATTTTAGTATTTATATTCCGAATAAATCGCAATACTACATTGAAACATTCCTTTTTTCAGTGCTTTAAATTTGTTTCTGTTTTTAGAGAGAATAAAAACTTTTTAACAAAAAATTAAACCGACGAAATACGGAACTGAAATGTAAAGAATAAAATAAACCTTCTTAGTCTCAATAACTAAGCTCCTAAACTAATGTAAGTAACAAATTTATGAGTCGGCGCCAAACAAACAAGCAAATGAATTAGGTAAGGCGTAAAATGATACCATCGAGTTGCGCGGTGACATTCTGATAATTTTTTTGAAGTAATTTGATGATCTTCGTTGATTGTTCGTTTGGCGCCGACTCAAAATTAGTTACTCACATCAGTTTACGAGCTTAGTTATTGAACTAAAATTATTTTTTTTAACTTTTCAGTTCCGTATTTCGTCGTTTTAATTTTTTAAAAATTATACCACTTATTTTTTTATTACTTCCAAAATACTTACTTACCTACCTTACTTCAACTATTGTCAGTTAAATGATATGATTATCTACTTTTACTATTTGTTGTAATATACATTATTTTTGTTGTTCTGGTTCGTTTATTTCATTACTTTGAATATAATTTCATCCTCTAATGATTGTGGCGGATGTAGAACAAAAATAATGACAATAGCGATCTGTCATTGTCAACTACATATGTGTGCCAATGTTCACAAGTGGAAAATCAATTTTCCTGTAGAAATAGTATGCGAAATATAATATCAAATGGAATTGCAGTATAGTAGCATGTCATAGCTGATAGGTGCTATATCATGAGCACGAGATATAGCGAGAGGTATACTATCATTCGGAGAGGCGTACCTCTCTTTGAAATCACAAAAGAATTCTGCAAGAATAGGCCGACGATAAAAAAAAGGCAGATAATTGGTAAAGTGCTTAATTTGCTAATTGCTTTAGGCCTTGTGGCTAAGTTGATTAAAATCGGATGGGTGAAGTAAAAAATAAAAATGAGAGTAAGAGAGAAATACATAATTTGGGATTTCAATTGGAAAATAAAGAAAGTAAATTCTATGCACGGTCACGTAGAAATCCACATTTGGAATCGTTCTCTCTAATATACGGAATGAGTCATAAGTCGGGCAAATTGGTGTGGTTGTACTAGTACTGCAAGGGAAATGGTAGATGTCCGAAACGGTATGTCACGATGAATTGATAAATGTGTGTGAATGATTAGATATGGTGTGCCTCAAGGAACAGCTTAAGGGCCGATGCACTTCAATATTTACTCAATGATTTCTCCAAAAGTGACACAGAAGGGGTCAGTGGACGGTAATATTATATGGAATATCCGATTAGGACGATCAGAAAATAGCTGACAGATATTTTGCGAAATTTATCAATTGTGTCAACAATCTTCTACCCACTGTAAACTGGCAATGAATATTGTAGAAAAAATACACCTCTTTCTCTCTCAATATGATTAATTTGTGAATTCCACCTTTTCGATTGGATGCGTCATGGGATTCTGTTGGGTTTGTATCATTGATTAAAATAATTTGAATAGATACGTTGACGATTGTGTTCATAGAACAATTTTGCAACTGATACGAACAAAGCAAGCCATTCATTTTACGACCACAAACTGATTTGGATATAATGAACGGCAAAAAAAAGATTTCAAACCAAAGCTGTTATCATCTTTATGTTGGTAATAACTCCTTGGTAATTACATGATAACTTATGGACTATTTCTTAACATAAAAACATGAGGATAATAAATAATAATTACCACTCATTAATTATTTATGATCAGCATAATCATGCAGTTTATGTCCCTTATTTATGCACTGTTATCTATGAGTTGATATCTCTGAAATATCTTGGCCAAGCTAATTTTAGTGATGTGAAAAACTAGTCAATGACGGATATATTTTTATTTCCCACTTATTAGCGTTGTAGATTCATATCATTTGATTATATACAATATCGATATTGTATCCAAGTTAATTATACCTGCCAACAATGAGTGTTTCAACATTTATAGTTTACTCTACAAAATACGTTTTCTTTGTTAATTTGAACTTACAACGTAGCCAACTAACATTGTAAGAAAATTATACCAAGCAGAGAAACAAAATGTCTCCAAGAAGTTCAAATGTAATTATTTTACATTTCTAAGAACTCCAAAGTCATAATTCAGGTTATAAAAACAGTGAAAAATCACTCATTATTGATTTTAAATACTCCCTTATATCCTCAAGGCAGTTCAAGGTAGCTTCAGGAAGATGATCTCTAACCACTGATATTGAAATCGTCAATTCACGATGATGTTGAGTGAAAGGTAACAGATATCGACGGCCATTTGATTCGATTAATTTCTAACATGAATATTAAATTCAATTATGGAAGGAAAGGATTCACGAGTGTGTGTCGATTCCTATGTCCTCGAATGGCTCAGTTGGTTAGAGCGTATGGCCAGAGATCATAAGGTCGTGGGTTCAACTCCCACTTGAGGATGCTTTTTTTCTTTAATTCAATTCGTCCACTATGCCTCAAAATTTCCTTCTTTCATGTGTTTTCTTCCGGACACAATATTTTGAATTTTCATAATTACAAACATTCTTATATTTTGAGCCCCTGGAAATGTTTCAATACTTTGTGGGCATTATCCTTGTTATATTCTATCTATAATTTAACCATATTCAACTTATCTCACAAAGAATTGTAAAGTAAAACTCATCGTTACAGAGCCCTGATGATGATGAATAGTAGATGAAAGCAATAGTTTTTTTTCAATAACATCGATCCTAATCCCAAATAAACCAGTTGAAGAACATATCTGTGGATCACCAATCTTACCATGCTTATCCATAATGTTGGTTGAGTATGCTTTGGCAGTTTTTGCAATTTTTCGACATCATATTCTATGCTCAATTGTTCTATTATAAATTATTCTAATCTCAAACATGGAAGTATAATTTGAAATTATGGTAGTATGAAATTTGTATTATTGGATACTCTGACTTGAAGCTATATATGAAATCATGGAACCCACATTCTTGATCGTTCGTGTAAATGTTTTCCTGAAAGCCGCGAGCTATTTCATCATTTTTCCAGCGCTGCCGACTTCTAGGCTAATTAATTTTTCTACGTAATCGCATTTCAATTTTTTTTTGTGTTTCCAACATCTGCTTTACGTAGCAGAATAATAACAGTGCAAGAGCGTATTTATATCACAATTTGTGTACTAAGTACTTTTTAAAAACACCTTTTTTAATGTTCTTGAGAAATAATTAACCATAATTATAGCCGGTGGTATTTCTATTTTAGCGGAAAAAATAATGGTTAATTTAGTTACAAAAAATTAAGTACAGGTATATTAAATGATCATTAGGAGATTGGAGTGTGTGAGCATGGGTGCACAAATCGGGTTTATGCAACGGAACGGATAATTGTTCAGAAAGTGTCGACGAAGGACAATCGGGAAATATGATATCTTTAGTGCCTTTCCTTAATTATGAAACTAGGCATGATTGTCAATCACTAGAACTAGCTCCAATGCTCCACTGAGTATCTGGAGAAATAATGCAATAACTAAACTCACATAATTTGAGAAGCTCAATCAACTTTGCGAAACAATAAATTCAGTAAACAAAAAAATCATTGTGTATGAAAAATCCTGAAAATTCGAGCTTACTTACAGAACATAATAGTTATTTATTATATTGATGAGTTGATGAGGTTTCTTGTCCTTAGATTATAATCTCAAGACTCAAGAGATTTTTTTTCGTGGGTCAGAGGACAGGTACAAGACAACAACGCAAATTTTATGCCGACGTTTCGTCCATATATTTGGAGTTCTTCAGGGCTGCAAGAAAAAGTTTACGTTAAGTTATGTTTACACATTTTACATAATTTTAACAAACAACAATAAGAAAAATGGATTTTTTTCAATCAATAAGAATAATTGTTGGATATCTATGGTTTGGCTATGTATCTTAAAAATAATATTTTAACTTTAAACAAAAATACTAGACGTTCATGAATGAACATTCCATATTCTGTAGATATCTTTTTATTTCCAGTTATACCCCAACACGATTCCTTGTATTTACATATAAAATAACTCTCTGGCAAATCCTTAACCAAATCTATTTTTCTTCGATAAATAGACCAGTAGATGTAGACAATCAATTAACATTCATTCCAAAAGTTTTCAAACTTCAATGGTATGTTGGTGCATTAATGAAAACAAACTATACAACTTTGCAGAAGTCTCCGATGACCGAAACATTGCTTTAATTGCAAAAAACGTTTTCATGCTTTATTTTTTCACTGAAAATGGCAAAAGTTTTGTAAACTAGGCATACCGATAGTAATGGTGTTTTACAACATGCATTAAGTTTGCAACCTTGTAAAAGTTACGGAACATTGTTTTTTGTCATTTGTTTAGGTTTTTCATTGTAATTTGTTTAAAAAAATTACAAAAGTTCTGCAAAATTGGATAAGTGAACGGGAAAAAAGTTTAAAATATTCACGTACATTCGTAAGCATCATTTATGTAACAAACTTTTTTATCTACGCTCCCATTTTCGATACACACAAGCATTGAAATAATAACAAAAGTTTTTTATTATGGTTGCAAATAAAGAAAATATCGGTCTTAGTGGATATGTAACTTTGCAACCTCATACGAAAAACCGATCCTATTTATCCATCAATATATTTTATTTGCATTTTTACAACTTCTGAAATAATTGCAAAAGTTCTGCAAATTGCAATTGAAATTACGATTGATATATCACGTGACGCAAGAAATTTGCAACCATCATTATTCAACGGAACATTTTTTTTTGTATAATTGATTTGTTTTTTCTAACAATTTGGCCATGAAGTGCAAAAAATGTGCAAAGATATACATTAGACCGACATATCTACAGTGGTCCATTTGAATACTTGATTATTCATCGCGTATGTCTGTTATATTTTGTACTAGTTGATTGAAATTGCATCCGAAGAATAATACGGTTACGTAGTTAAGCATTAAAAAAATTCTAAATAAAATTTTCCCTTGTCACAACATGACTTTTAGCAATCGACAAGATTTCAAAATGAATAATCGCTGCTCTATGGAAGTAAGGATATCAAAACGTTATCGATTGTATATCTCGCAAGTACATAATTTTCATCATCAAACAGGAACGTTGCTGAAAAATAAAAATTTGTGAAATCGATATTACATCTCAAATATTTTTTTTACAGGTGTGTATTTCCTTAATTGAATAAAATTATAATTTACCTCTCCACTCGACTTTCTTACTCCAATTGTGGTTTCGCATGGAAAATTCCATTGAATCCGAATGGAGGACTGAAATGTGATCGACACGTGAAAATCATTATCTTGATTTATAAGCATTTTTAAAATAAAAAGGGAACAACATGTTGGTATGCAATTTTATTTCAGTTGTAGCTCCAGGACTATTAGATGAATGTGCATTGTTTTTGGTTAGTTATATAGTTGTCTGTCATAAAAATACAATTGTCAGTCTTCTTGTTGTTCTGGTAATAAATCATGGTACTAAACTGCTGTGCATTCATTACTCTGTAAACAGAACACTGTGACGTAACACAGGTAGGTTAATCGTAATAATCCACAATTGTGCGACTGTTTTTTAAATCTCAATATTTCCTCCATTTTTTAATGAATCGAGAAAATTATGAGAACATGTCGAGAGATTCTCGATCCTCCATCGAACGTACTCAAGAGCATTTTTTACGCAAATTCCTAATTGCAATATGATGTTTTAAATTCCTATCGAAAACGTTAGCTTTCAACATTGAATGATTTCACCTGCCGTTGACGAGCTTGGTACCACAATGAATGTCATTCATTAGGTATAACAAATTCTTTATTATTCAGATAACACAGGTGTTGCAAAAATAAATATTTTTTTAATTCCTGATGTTTCGCATTGTAACAGAGTCTCTCCATCTCATACTTTCAGCGGTTTCGGCTCAACAATGGTCAGTCAGTCAGGATATGTTATTTGATAATATAGCAGGTACCTCAGGTTTACCAGCAATATCTCAGTTATTGGTATAGGTTAGTCATAGAAAATATTACATCGTTGAACTCGCAATGGAGACGTCTATCCAAATATATTAAAAACATACCGGTAGCTGGTCGCACTTTCTGTGACATCAGGTATATTCAGATTTTTTTTATTGAAATTTGTTATACGGTATATGTCAGACTGAAAATTCCAAAAAAACTAACGGTACTCTCACACAAACTTTCAACCCTCTTCTTACACTTCAGGGTTGAATAGTGTCGAAAACCTCGAAATACATGTTTCTTTGTTTGAGAAGAAAAGCCCAAAAACCAATTTCCATGACTCTTACCTTCAAAACTGACGGTATTTACTCCCCCCTTTCTTGCTCACCACCATTTTTTCATGAATGTGGTTTTACCTATTCAGATGCAGCGGTTTGGTCTGGGTATTGATTGATCTTGAGTGAATCAGTCTGTCAGGACATGTTATTAATTATATACAGTGTCACACATAAAGTTCACAACATAAGGAAGTTCATTTTATTAATAGATATAATGAAACCAGTCAGTTTGTGCTTGGAAAATGAGTGGAAAACAGCCTCTTCCTTTTTGTCATGTGCTACTCTAAACCTGTCAAATTTGACATTTTTTTCGAAAATCCTCAAAAAACAGGTTTTTTTGGAAATCTTGGAGAATGCCAAAAAAAAAAGTTGCTCGATTTCCAATTTTATACCTTTGCTCCAAATTTGGACTCCCTACTGTCACTTCGACTTGTTTCCTTTTTTTTTTATTTCTCGAATCTTTTGCTCTACCGATTCGAACGAAACATGATTCAAATTTCATAATTTTGATGAATACAAGACTTCAATGTCATATCTTGCCCAGAAAATACCCACATTGGCCTGTTACCAGAAAAACAAAAATGCAAATCCAGAAATTCGTCTTTGTTGTTGCAAAGTTCATCTGGTTTTTTCATTTCATTGTGAAACCGATTCGGATTTTCAATGTATGGACGTTAATATATCAGTAATCGAATGAACATTTTTTTTTCATTCTTCTCACACTCGTATTTTTTATTTAAATATATTTCAATCCAGTTTGATTATTATTTTGACCAATAATTAAGTTACAAATAAAACCCGAAATATCATACTTTTCTGTAAACTAAACAATGACCTATAGTTTGATGAACATATTTTACGTCAGGAGATCTCCACTTGCAACCATTATTCGAAACTTTTGTAATAATTCCGATACCTATTTCAATAAAAAAAATCAATTTAATGAAATATTATATTTTCCGTTTGACGCAAAAGGTTGCAAATTGAAACTCTTTCCATGAACATTATTTCAGTTATTTTTTCGAGTTTGCAGAACTTTTGGAATTTCCATCGAAAAATTAGGACTAACAACAATTTTTTTTCGATAAAACAGACATTTCCGTTTTGTATGAGTAGTCGCAAAGTTATCAGAGGATGTAACTTGCTATTTTTCAAAACTTCGAAAGTTTGCAGAACTTTTGCAAATTTTTCCGCGCTAAAAATGTTAAAATTCAATAAAATCCTGATTTTTCACATTTTCCGTTCAGAAAAAGAGATTGCAAAATCAGACTACATATCATATCCTCTTCACTCTACTGAAGTTTTGAAACTTTTGTAATTATTATTATATTTTGGGAAAATAATGTCTATCTCTACTGGCCTAAGAGGGATTGTTATAGAGGAAGTACAGAATTCTTCATAATGGAAGTTACTTCAATGGTTCTAGTTGATGGACTGGTTGAAAAACATCAACTCGGCGGTATACCGCGCAACACCCCTAACACACCACCCTTGTTTATTATTCGTGAAATTTACAAGGGGGAAGTCTAGAACGATACCAAAATGTCGTTTTCAGTGCGATAGTAAAGAGAAAGTATCAGTTTAGCGTTCGAACTTGATTAAAAAATGTTCGACTTATATGTAATGTTTCCATTCTATTCCGTGAATATTCAATCGAATCTTATTAAAAATTCAAGTTAACTGTATACCATTTACAATGGTTTCTTGGTATATATTGTTAGCATTTAATTTATTGCATATATAACTTGAATTCCTAATGATCATCAACATGAATTGTATTATGGTGTGGAAATCATATGAGACAAAAACTTCCAAAAATTCACACTAATGTTTGATATTTGTGAACATTCCAACATTTCTAAGCACTTTAAACTGACTCTTCTACAGGTATATTGGCGAGATAGCAATAGTTATGTAATACAGCAGAATTACGGTACGTATTCGAACTTTGAATTTTGAGGAAGTTTCTGAAACTAGTAGCATTAAAAAGCATTTTTGAACTATGAAGTTTTAAGAATACTAACCGATGTGAATGATGTGGAGAGTTATTGTCTATCACATAAAACACTTGCGTTGTATTTGTACGTATGCTCAAATGAGTGAGAGAGTTATAGGATCGTTAATTAACGAGTTTTTAACCAATCTCTGTTTTTACAAATGTCGACATAAATGTTTGAATAATTGACATATACATTTTTTGCTTTCTGGAGCCCTTTTTTATATGCATTCAACAAGATCAGGTGATACAAGTTTATTGAAGTTTTATATTTTGTTTGTTATATTTTTTCCAAATGAACAAAAAATTAGATATTAAAAAAAAATTGAAAATTTTTTTGTTGACTAATGTTGTCACACAGCTGTTTTTGCATCTAACAGTGGCATTAATTAACGTAGGAAAAACAATTTTGACGTCATTTGTAAAGAAATTCTTTAGAAACAAATAAACATGTATAATATTTAAAAAAAAAAAATTTTTTCATTTCATTGTCGAAACAAAATGATGCTTGAAAAAAAACCTCAAATAATTTTTTTAATTGTTTATAATAGTTTTTTTATATTTCGTTTGTTTAAATAATCAATTAAGAAATTTGTTTCTCATTAAATATCATAATTGGCATTTCTCTGTGGGTTAACAGAAAAAAAATTATCAATAATTTCATTGTTTATTGAGTTAACAATTTGTTATAAACAATTTGTGACCCTCGGTTTATTTTTTCCCGGAAGTGGAAAAAATACAAAAACATTCATATATAATTTTGATTTCGGTATCGTGTAATATTTAAAAATGTTATAAAAAATTTAAGACAATTTTTTTCAGTACTTTGTTGTATATGACTGTTTTTGTATTTTTTTTTTATTTCCAGGAAAAAAATAAGCCAAGGGTCACAAATTGTTTATAACAAATTGTTAACTTTATTAAGTTAACAATGAAATTTTTGACAAAAAATTTTTTTTTGTTAACCCAAGAGAAATGCCCATTATGATTCTTAAAGCGAAACAATTTCTTAAATAATTATTAAATCAAACAAAATTTAAAAAAAAATGATTATATTGGTTTGTATATAACAATTTCAGATGAGAATATTTTATTGCTTCATAATTTTTAGAGCGTGATTTTTCAGTAGTCGGGTTTTAGTTTTGCAACTTACTTTCCATTGAAATAATTGTTCTTCAACAATGGCATGATTTTAAAACGCTTTCGTATCATTTGACATGAGTTTAATTGAAAGCTAAACAAAAACACTCCCGAGTGCAAAAAAGACAATTTTTCTTCGCGGTCACGGTTCTGCAGACGCGTCCAAATACCCACTAAATAAAGATGTGGAGTAACTGGCAACAATTTGTAGCCATTTGTACATGGCCGATTTGTATTCAAGCCCTGTTTTGCATATAAAGAATGCAGAAAGAAGCCAGTTAAGTCGAGCCTGCATAAAGATACCCAAGGAACAAGAACTACATAATTATCGGCTATTGCACGAATTATTCCATAGGCGGGGCATTTCTTCCTAGTTTCTTCGCAAAAGCGGTTCAACATACGCTATAGACTCTTCGGGGAAAATATGATTCGAAATGATGTTGGTGTTCCCGAAAAGCAGTATAGTTCTCAACTATCCCATAATTTTTTCATTTCTCCTGTATTTTTTTTCAATAAATCAATTCAATTCAATTGTATGATGTTTTATGTGGCAATACTGTTGCCTTTGTAGAAATTGCTTATCTACCATTGTTCTTATGTCGTCACATTATATATATTTCATTGAACTATTGACCCACTGCCGTCCTTCAATTTTTTTTAAACGAATAATACAATAATTTGCATATTATTTTTATCAATAACTAGCAACGTACCATATCTCATGCAGATCTATATCACTCAATTTTTCATATGAGAATTATAAATCAGTTCACAAGTCATTCAAGACTGGAAAAACTGTTTTTAATGAAAAATTCACAGAGTAGGGTTAAGAATACCTCTCATGTTCAATATCTTGAAGCTTTTTTTTTTGTCTGAACAGAATCCTTCAGTTGATACAGATATCAAATGGACGAAGTTCTATGGGGTTGCATCAGAATGTTAGGCCGTTTGAAATTCAAAAAAAAAATAAACAGTTTACATTTTAGTAATGTTAGTTATGTCAATGGAAAAAAAAATGTGTTAAAATAATAATCATCAATAATGATGTATCTTCTGGTAATGACTTGGTGGATAATTCCTAACATTTCGCTAAAAAGTATTTTTGACAGGAAGGGTTTTTTCAATCAAAGATGATGGGGTTTGTGAAATGAAAAGTACGACCATTTCATTTGGTATGTTCTACGAAAGCAGTGGGATTTTTGACATTGAGTTTTTTTCTGTCCCTAACGTGTTCAGAAATGCGTTTTTAAAAATATCGGCCTGCTTGACCAATGTAGTATTTCGTACAATTGATACAGTTAATTTTATAGACAACGTTTAATTGTAGATCAAAAAGTTTTTTGTTTTTTGGCATAAGGAAAACTTTATCGACGGTGAGAATGCGATTTTGGAGTTTTCTAGTTCACAATTATTTTCTGCAAGTCTTCCAAGGAGATTACTCGCATACGGTGTTTTATTATATTTTATTGTTTATTTATTAGTTTGTTATCATAGAGCAATGTTTGGATTAGTAATGGAGAGTAATTGTTTTAAAAAAGAATGTTTTCTTATCTGATATTTTTTTTATAGTATTTTGGGTTTGGAATTTTTAGAGCTCTTGTTTTCAAATTTTTAATGATGTTCATTTCATGTTGCGAATCATGATGATACTCATTGTTACAAGGCCCAGAATATGAGATATGGTGGAGATTAAATGGCTTTTATATGCCCGAATCAATATCAAATTCTGCACGTTTATGCTAAAAAAAACATATTTTTCATACAAGAAGATAATGGAGCCCACAGGTCGGCAAAAATCTTCAGATTGACATGCATATATACAGGATGTATTTTGACTTGTTGAAACTCATGAATGACTGGTGTATAATGCCATTTTATAAATTCGTCAAAATTTTGGAAATATATATATATATATATATATATATATATATATAGAATGGAAGGAATTTAATGGACATAGCCCTCAGAGAGAAGTGTTAACCGTAGACACGTGTTTCGGGCTCTCGGCCCTCATCAGTACGGTGAAGAAGTGCAAGGATGAACAACACTTGGTAGAAAACAACAAATCAACGGATTCAACAAACAGAAGCCAGCCGCACATTGGTTTCGGTTAGCAGACCCTGCATTCCAGGGCAACAACCCACGTCACCACGGAGGCAGCTATAGGTACCTGCGTGACATCCTGGACTCGGATCAATTTGTTGCGATGGGTGGTTATCAAAAACAAAAATAATTATTTATTTTATCAAAATAAAATAATAAACCAAACGACCCATCATAACAATATATATATATATATATATATATATATATATATATATATATATATATATATATATATATTATAAAAAAACCACCCATCATAACAATATATATATATATATATATATATATAAATATATATATATATATATATATATATATTATATATATTTATCCGTAGATTTTTGCGGATGTACTGTGTTGAACTGCTTTCTAGTGTTTATCTCCGCGTACTTTGCTATTGGTCCTCAAAAGGTCCGATTCCACAACGTTTTGGCAAAATAATATTTTCCATCTTCAGGTCTGGTTAACGACTCGATCTCGCGCATATGTTGATTTTGTGGTGTTTCTTTGGTATTCCTAAGAATGATTTGTATTAATTGTGGGTGAGTGTATATTTTGATGGTTCTTTCTCTTTGAGTGGGTATTTTTTCATAACCTCAAGTTTTTGAGAATTCTCAATACGTTGATAATTTGGCGAAATGAATGACATTATTTCGAATGTAACAACGCAAAACTTTAGTATTATATTTGAGAATCCCAAACTTCCCCGCCTACTATCTGTTATGCAGAATGCGAGAGGCCCTTATCTACATAAGTAATTGCGCTCAAATATACTTTATAATTAGCACTTTGTTGCGAATTTGTTTTGTTTATTGTGCGATAATTATTCTATGAATAAACAAGTGTTCCGCCAACGAGGAAATTGAAAGTCGACTGAGAGTGAATCCTCACACCTCGTTGTTTATTATCTAATTGAATTTGCGGTTATCGAGCAATGGAATTGCTCATTATGTTAGCTCGATCGCTAAAACTTGAATCATATCAATTCCGTGTCTCAGGATCCTACAACTTTTTATCTTTGTTTCTCATTGATTGGTTTGATTATTATTGTGGGATTCTGTACAATTATCAACTAGGTGTGATCCAATGTTCGTAGAATCATCAGCCAGAAAATTATATGTTTTCTAATTGATATTCAATTTCAAAGTTTTTATAATATCAGATACGACTAATGATAGCAATTTTAAATTTTTATCAGTTTTGGTGCTTTGTAAAATTTTTCCATATGCTAAATGTGATTTCTTGGCTTCAGCCAAGGAAATAAACTTTCCAAGAGTGAATAAGATATCCGATTTTGATAACTATAGCCACGAAACATAATGAGGCTCAAAAACCAAAAACCTAACTGTATAATTACAACACCTCAGTGGTAATACCACGATCATTACTAGCAGTTTTTTTCAAAAAAAGCGAACTTTCTGCCAAGCAAACCATGTATGTTTTTATATAAAAAAAATCAATAAAGAATTGAAAATGTCCCCGGCCAGGGACGAAACGTCTTCTACGAACTACTAGAACATTGTTTTCAAAGAATCCAAAACCTAAGAAAACCTCCCCAAAATATATATATATATATATATATATAGAGGGTGTTCCAAATTAAGTCGGCACCATTGCCAACTCCGTTATTATTGATACTACGATTTCGGTTAAATAGGAAAACTGGTAGCATTTTGAGTGGCCTTCTCGATGCCGGAAACAAACAAAAATTTGACAGTCGCGTTGTCATAATAATTTATAAAATGATATTTTTTTCAATGGAACACCCTATGTTTTTTCATCCATTTCGATTCGTTATAACATTCTCAACAACAAAGCTCATATTACTTTTCTTCCCAAAGTGGAAAATGAGCGACTTATATGGAAATATTTATTTCTTTCACTAGTACAAAACATTTCTTTGTTTTGGCGAATAAAACCTCATGATTGTCCAAACACCCATTTTTTGTACTTATACGAATGACAATATTTTGTTACTAATAGCAAAATAAGACAGTAAAAAGTAAAAATTGCGCTGGGATGTGAACTCGTGGAACCCCCTGATCATCATGTCGCACCACTCAATTGACACCACTAAGCTATTTGGTATTAACGTACAAAACGATAATTTCCATCTTAAAGCCATTCCGCTAGCCGCATTTATTTTGTGAATCAAAATATGTCTGCTGTAATGATAACTTTGAAGCCGTTTTTGTACAGAACAGAAAATACTGGAGGGTCATATGAATGTGGTTGGAAAAAATTTGTTTGATTCGATAAAACATAATTATTATGAGCAATCAAGTTGCCTTGAAACTTTGTTGAAATTCTATTTCTCAAATATTCCTCAAGTATGTCATGACAATGTCATAAATTATTGTAACTGTTCGAATATTTTTCGAAATGCCGTTTTCCCATCAAGAAAAATGTGATATGTTAGAATCCTACTTGGTTTGCCAGAAAAATAGCGTAAGAGCACTCCAACACTACAGCAATTCGTTCCCCGATCGTGAATTACCTAATCGGCGTTTTTTTGCTGTGCTTCATCGTCGATTCAGGAACAATGAAAAAGTTTTTGAGAAGAGGAGAACTAAAAAACGTTTTGTAATATCTGAAGATACAGAAATTGACGTTTTATCCTACTCTGAGGTATATCCAAATAATTCCATCAGAGATTTATCTAGAGAAATAGCTGTTCTCCTTATTTCTCCTTATAAGTTAAGACCAGTGCAAACACCAGAACCTGGTGATCCTGAGAGACGATTGGGGGTTTGTCGGTGGTTTATGAATAAATGCAGACAAGATCCAAACTTCAATAGAAATATTATATGGAGCGATGAGGCTAATTTTTCAAATCGTGGGATGTATAATAGAAAGAATTTTCATTATTGGAGTGGACATAATCCATTTCTAGTCCATCCCCACAATCCGCCAAGACGATTTAGTATTAATGTTTGGTGTGGTCTATTTGAAGGCAGAATTATCGGTCCATTTTTCTACCATGGTTCTTTGAACGGACCCCGTTATATTAATTTATTAACAAGAATGCTGGAAGAGTTCTTCGATGATCTTGATCTGGAGGCTCGTCAGATGATCTATTTTCAGCAGGGTGGAGCACCACCACATAATGTCAGTGGCGTAAAACGACTGCTGCGAGGCTATTTTGGAAACAGATGGATTGCTACAATTGGTCCTGTTAAGTGGCCCCCTCGTTCACCAGACATGACACCTCTAGATTTTGATTTTTGGGGATTTCTGGAAAATGAGGTGTACAAAATAAAACATAATAATGTAGATGAAATGAAAAATTATATTGAAACTATAATTAATAGAATTGATGGCCGAACTGTGTTGAATGCCACACGTAGTGTCAATAGAAGGGCCCAAATATGTGTTCAACAAGAAGGCGGTGTTTTTGAACATTCACTCGATATTTTATAGCGCTTTATCAAACCCGTTTGTTATAAATGTTTCCTATTAATTTTTTTTAAAAAAACAAATAGGCTTTGTTGTTGAGAATGTTATTACGAATCAAAATGCATGAATAAATATAGGGTGTTCCATTGAAAAAAATATCATTTTATGAAATATTATGACAACGCGACTGTCAATTTTTTTTTGTTTTCGGCATCGAGAAGGCCACTAAAAATGCTACCAGTTTGCCCATTCAACCGAAATCGTAGCATCAATAATAACGGAGTTGGCAATGGTGCCGACTTAATTTGGAACACCCTGTATATATATATATATATATATATATATATATATATATATATATATATATATATATATTTATTTATTTATATATGTACAAATTCATACCTGTATAAATATTCACCCTATATTTTCTTTTACCAACTTTAGGAGATGAATAGCTTAAAATTACTTCATCAATACTGTTAATAGGGCCATTTCACTGAATATTTTCATCAAACTAGTTCATATTCAACTTCAGATTCACGTCAAATATTCCCCTCATATTGGACAGAATTTCACTTGATATATTTTTGCTACATCAATCCTAGTGTTGTCATTATTTTCTCACATATGGCTAGCACAGACGCGCCCTGTATAATCCCCCGATATAATCCATACAGTTACAATATCAATGGTGCGAATGACTCCATTATCCCATTCAATTGATAAAAAGGCATTATACGATTTTTTAACGCGTCAAATTCACGGTCTGGTGCTCGTCCGACAACGGTCCTTTTTTTAGAGGCGTGAAACTAGATTAGGGCTATTGTGAACGTCTATTATTAAATTAAACAATTCAGGAGTCAATCATGATCTCGTTAGGGTGCGACCATTCACTGGGGTAATAGGATCAAGTTTATTTCTAAAAAGAGAACAGTTGATCAGCCCAAAATGGCTGCCGACGCATATCAGGATGATGACAGATATTGTTCGATGTCCGAGAAAAAAAATCATTGTTTTTTCAATGAAAGAAAAAAAATCCAATGTATATAACAATTACCATTTGAAATAACCCCTAGAAGAACCAACACAAGCGTAGAAAGGCAATTTTCTGCGTTTACCATTAACTGATATAATAAGACAAATATTTCGTTCGTGGATAAGTTACATAGGTCAATCTTCAAGACCATCAAGAATGCGTCCAAATGAACATCAGTATAACATAACAATCCACCAATCAAATCAAATCCTCACAAAGTTATAGGAACTGATTCTTAGCATTTGTAGGTACATAAAGTTATAATAAAACTAATATCAAATCGTACGTACATACAAAAAATATAAAACCGTAATAAGCATACAATATAATATACAACGAAGGCGAATCATATCGTATCAAATACTTGATTGAAAAATTCGGCAATATTATAAAAATTATGATGTAATAAAAAACTTTTGAGGGTGCTTTTGAAAACTTGGATTCTATCAGTGATTTTCAATGATTCAGGTAGTTTGTTATACAGGGTGTTTCAAAATTCAGTATCAAGATTTCAGGGGCGTATTTTTCAGGTTAAAATAAGACTTTTTTTTTTCCATAATCATGTGTCCGCAAACGCTTCGGTACCGATCTACGAAGCGTTAAAATTTCAAAATTTCTTTATTTTTTTCTTCATAGCTCTTTCAGTTTTTGCGATATTAAGATCAAATTTGAAACATAGGTTACGTTTTGGGGTTTACATCATCCAGTATGCCAAGTAATTATAAGAATCTTCAGGGAGATATTTTTTCGCCCCACAAACTTTTTTGTAGTGAATCGCTGGTGGATTCTAACATATGCATTAATTCTTTGTTTTATTTATTCTTTTTTTCGTCTCTAGTAATTTTTACGCATCTGCGACCGTTATCGAGAAAAAAAGGTAAATCAATTTTTGTAATTCGGTACATTTAATTAAAATTTTTAACAAAAGGGGGGAACCTATTATCACAATGACAACAAAAAACGCTACTTATTTGGTTTGTGATATAAATTACAAGTTTCATTAAACATTACCTAAAAAATAAGAAACCTAACAAACCTTGACTTTTTATAAAAGGTGCTGGAAATGCCCTCCTCCTTCTGCGATACAACCTTCTACTTCTCATAGACTGCCGTACGCGTTTTAAAATTCCGGGAGTGTTTCTTCTGCACCATAAACTAGGCCCTTCACATGTCTCCATAAAAAAGTCCAGCGGGTTGCAATCTGGGGACCGTGGGGGCCAAGCAATTTGACCTGCTCTGCCAATCCACCGATTGGGAAACACTGTATCTAAATAATCGCGGACGATGACTCGACAATGCATAAATCACATTTGTTGACGAACTTGTGAAGGGACGTCCTCCACTAATGCGGGCAATTCGTACTGTAGGAAGTTTAAATATGTGGCACCATTTTGAATTCGCGGTGAAATAACAGGACCAATTAAAGTATCTATTGCTACCCATATGTTTACGCTGAACTGTTCCTGGTGTCGAGATTGTCTGATCATGTGTAGATTTTCTAGTGCCCAAATATGAACGTTGGGGTAATTCACTACTCCGTCGCGTGTAAAGGGTTTTCGTCGATAACATTTGAAATCTCCTCATCTCTTACTGGATTGCGTGCTTTTCGTGGTCTGCCAGCATCGTGCCTTGGAGTGTGAAATCTGCCATATTCCCGAAGGTGCAGATAGGAATTTATAAAAGTTTCATAGTTTGGAAGCCGGCGATTAGGAAATCTTAGCGAGTACAACCTCTGAGCTACAAGTCCGTTACCATTACCCAGACCATAAACAAAATGGATGTCAGCCAGATGTTCAAATGAATATGTCTCATTTTCCATTTTAATGTTGAACAAATACACGATGAGACATTCACCAACTTTCAAATAATGTCATATGCTTCAAAACAAACCTAAACGTCAAAATGAAAGTAGCATTCAAAGCCCACTAATTCTCTTTTTTATTGTTTCGTTGAAAAATTTAATTAACTCTAGCGCATTACAAAAAAAAAATGTCTTTTAAAAATTATCCGAGACAAAAAAAAATTATAAACAAAACCAAAAATTCATTTTATATGTTAGCAGCGGCGGCGCACTACAAAATAGTTTGTTAAAAATTTAGAATGTTCTCTAAAAGGCAGTGACTGGAAAAAGACGTTATTGAGTTTCACAAAATTTATTTGTGAGGATTCAATATTCCATAACAGCCGAACTACTGAAAAGACCTATTCTTCAAGAGTTTTCTCAAGGATTATCCGAACCTAAGAAAACATCTTTTTCGAAATCCAGGTGAGCCATTATCATTATTGTACCTCATTTCAAATAATTGTACTTGTCCTTCCTAGTGGAATGAACGAGAAGTTGGGATGAGATATAAACTCATGATCATCCCATGATTCACAACGATACATATTTTTCGAAATGATTCCTCCGCATTGTCAAAAACTCGATATGTTTTCAAAAAGGCAGTTATCCCATAATAATTGAACATCTCCAAAACTGACCCATTTTTCAAGAGTGTTGCAGTTTTTTAAAGATTCTTCAAAACTAAAAATGAAAAATTCTTTCCGAAATCCATAACAGCAGTTTTCATAATTGTATATTGTACATAATTAACAAAAAGTTTACGGGGCGAAAAACGGATTGACCCCTAAAAAATATATCCCTGTAGATTCTCACAATCACTTGGATAATGGATGATGTAAACCCTGAAACGTAACCCATGTTTGTAAGTTGATCTTAATATCGCAAAAACTGAATGAGCTATGAAAAAAAAAATTAAAAAAATGTTGAAACTTTAACGCTCTGTAGATCGGTAACGAAGCATTTGCGGACACATGTTTATCTGAAAAAAAGTCTTATTTTGACCTGGAAAATATGCCTCTGACATCTTGATACTGAATTTTGAAACACCCTGTATAGTTTCAGTCCCAAGTGAGGAGGTGAGTTAGCTGTTATATTATATTTTTAGGGATTTATGAGTAGGTAGAAATCATTTAATCGATCTAGGTATGCATATTCAAATACTTTTGAGAAACTAAAGGGCCTTTATTTTTCTAAAAGTTGATAATTCGATTTTTTTGTGGACTGGCACAACTTTTCTGATCTTCAATTTGTTGAGAAATACTCCTGTTTTGAAGGACAGACTTACTAAATTAGTCAAGGGATGAATAATATGTTGTTGACTTTTCCTAATCAAGAACACTGGAACTCTAACAGGCCCAGAAGAACTTTTATTCTTAAGTTAGTTTGTCCGTTGGTGTTATAAACATTAGATCAAGCCTATCGCAATATAAGAATATGGCATGGAGTGAAAAAATACAGATAATGTATAATAATCGGCAATGAATCTCATCTGAAAAAACATACCGAAAGATGAACAAAGAAAGAGCGGAATGATAATGGAAATATTGAATCCATTTGTTGTCATATCTACGTCAGCAACGGGAAAAAAAATACCTTCGTTCATATAAGGCACAGCTTTTGGAATTAAGTTAGTCGAATAAAATTATTCCTCAAGATAATTTCCAGAAGTACCTATCGAAAATTTTGTTGCATTGGGTGTTTAAACTCTAATCACCAGAAAATTGTATTCAACACTTCCAGCACTCATAAATGTGTTGTTATTTATAAAACAAGCATTCCGAGAACTATCCAATTAACTTTCATTATTCAAGCATGGAATCAAAATTAATAGGACCGAATTAAAACCTAACGCAACCAGCAATGCAATCGATGTCGTGATCGTAGTTTCAGCGCCTTCAGCCTTGACGTTAACCTGCGAGAAATAATAGTTATGATGAGAGCAGTTGTAATTCAACACTTCGGCCCTCAGTGGTATTCTTACGAGATGGCCGTTACTCGTGGAACGTTGGCACATAACGGTATATTTTCAGTTACGTAGTTTTCGGCAATCATATTTTCAGTAATATTTTCAGTAGCAGTATTTTCAGTAATCTCGTTTTTAGTATAGATACTTTTAATAAAGGAATGTTGTTTTCAGTTACGGTATAATCAGTAGTAATACTATAAGTACTTCAGAATAATCAGGTTATAAATCGATAACTTGTTGCATAATTACAAAGAGTGTCAGTTTGACAGTTTTAATAATCCGACCGCAAAGCGGGAGGATTATTCTGTCAAACTGACACGATTTGTAATTATGCAGGAAGTTTGAGATGTATAACCGTATTTATTTTGAAGTACGTATTGTATTTGTACGATTATTTTATGAGTGAATTAAGTAAATATAACAATTTATCAATTTAAATTCAAATTACTACAATGAAAATTAAAATATACTACGTTTTTTTAACTGAGTTATTTTCTGCGCTGGAAACGTGGCTACTGCTCATTGAAGTTCTGGAAATACCGAAGGTGTTATTACTTGAACCTGTAGAGTTTTTAAAATTGGATCTCATCTTATTTATTATGTTTTGGTGATGTTCATCTAACTGTAGGTAGGGTTTGATAGAATTGCTATTACCATATCCTGTTATTTTAATAAGTTCTTGTTCCGATACACCTTCTTTTGCCAATTGTGAAACAGCAGTGGCTCGGTGAGCATGATTCGAAAATGTTTTGTCATATTTAAATTTGCCAATTCTGCAGACTTTTTGGTCCATTTACTAATTTCATGCACTCCAATTGGCATATTTTTGTACAAATTTTCGATTGGTGGAGCTACTCTATGTATAATCAGGTATTATCGAAATTATACAAGGTAACTTAACCAATTGGACGGACCTGAAACAAAAAGTAGTCACTTCATTTTGCATAATAGTAGAATACTTCAACAGTAAACTACTAACAATAAATTAAAAAAAAAACAGTTTATCTTTCTTTTACTAGCTATGAACCTAATCTTCCAGGTTATCGTGAAATTGATATACAATGGTAATGAAATACAAATTACATCTCCTAAAACTGTAAAATATTTAGGTATCACGCTGGACAGTCACTTCAAATGGGATGCGCACATGAAGAACCTTACACAAAAAATCAGATAAGTTTAAATTTCAATAAAATATCCTTGGCCTCAAACACCTGAAAATAATTTATCATGCCCTGGTCCAGACAAATTTATCTTATGGCATAATCGCTTGGAGAGGAGTCACCAATAATCACCTCAAGAATCTAGAAACGGTACAAAAATGGATAAATAAAATCATGTTGAACAAACCTTATACCTACCCTAGCGATGATCTGTATAAAGAAGCAAAAATATTAACGCTGATTCTCCACCAGCGAAAGAACATGAATCAAGCTAATAGTGTTGATCGCAAATATAACACGAGGTCTAGATTAAATTCTATTGACATTCCAAGTATGTTGAAAACTATTGGACAACGAAGCTATACATATCTGGCTCTCAAATTATACAGTGTTATTCCTTTCCATTTCAAACGAAATAACTCTTTGTCACTCTTCAAGTCCAAAATCAAAACATGGATTCTGAATACATCGAGAAAAAAAATACATCAGCTAATTGATATCAAGAACTATTATTGACCATAAAACTATAAAATGTATCGGAAAATGCTATGTCCCTGTTCTTGCTCTTAGTTTTGCTGGCAAAACATTACTCTATTATGATTCAATACAAATAGTTAATCAATTGCAAATATTCCTCTATCATTGAAAATGTCTATAATGTGCTATTATTTTTTAGCATGTTATATTCCTGTATAAGGTAACCCTATTTTCCTTTTCTTTCTCCTTATTTTCTTTATATTATAATAGTTTACCTATAAGCCATTACAATTATATATCAGGATGTTACAAATTGCAACATAACATAATTAACGTCCTTTGAGGACCGTTTCCAGACTAATATCCATCCACCCACGTACAGGCTTTGCCTTTGTGGGTTTTTCGTTATTTATTTGCCACACTGACTATCACTGATTATAACTCAATTATATATTACTGTGTACTTTTTGTGAATATTACTGTGTATTTCAATTATTTATTTCTGTGCATTTTTTTGTAAATAAATACTATTATTATTATTATAGTTCGAGTACAAAAAGAAAATCAGTCTAAGTTACATGTATCCTAATTTTTGCCAATCGCCCTCAAGTTTCATCCAAGAATTGTTTATTTCAGGATTTGTTCATTGATAAAAGACACGACCAACTTGAATACTGACAAATACTCATCGGCTATTCACGCTTCAAATGAGTTGATAAAAAATTGCAAGTTTGGGAGTTTACAAATCCAATTTCGTTATTTCATAGCCGCATTTCCAGCAAGATTCCAACTCCATCTCTACAATATCTCAAGAAACAATGGACATATACTTTGGCGGGGTGTAAACCTTTTGTTGTGGTGTTGGCGATTTCACCAGTCAATTAGACCAGGTTACGTGATCTTGTGCCATTAGAGTGGGAAATGTAGATAGACGAGGAGATATAGCTATGTGGGCACACAGGAACGCATTGGCTCAGTGGGATAATTTGACGATTTCAAAATTATATAATATCTAATGGAAACTGTGGTAGATAAGTCAAATATTACTCGTTGATCGTTCACTGTGGAATAGTTGAGGGTCTTTTATCACATATATTAGTGTTTTCTTCATATATTTTTGCTGATACAAATTATTATTTCTCTTGTTCTAAACGGTATTGATTTTTTTGGGCATGCTTTATTCATGCTGCTTGAAAAATGATAATGCTTGTGGTTCTACATGAAAAAAATCTTAGCATTCCTTATAGACTAGGAGGAATCGGCGCATGAGTACCGAAAACTATTCCACCTCAATTTTTTCATGCGATCCTCTTCAAATTGCCCTACTGATGATACAAATGCATGTTGCCATGGGGCAACCCCGTGCCATATTGTTTAAACCGAAATTGTTTAAACAATTGCAAGGAATTGTTATTTTTCAACCGGACAATTTTTTTTATATTTCTTATTAAAATACAAATAAAAAAGGTCCTATGACTTTTCACGATAAAGTTGATATTTTTAGAAATATGAATTTTTAAAGGTTCAAAAAATCTCAAATTTGGGTACTTTTGACCAATGAAAAATATATTTAAAAAAAAACGAAATAATTTTTTTTTTCTTTATACAATAGTTAATAACATTCTTAATAGAGATTTAAAAAAATTTCATTGATTATACCTGTTTTTTAATTATCAATTTCGCGCGCTCACAAGTATGCATCGCTTACCTTTAAGTATCGCCGTCTCTCTCTGACTCATGCGCTGCATCGGCCTCTCTGTTTCCTGAATCATTATTTATCATTTATCTTAAAAACTATTAACTTTTTTAAGATTGTTAAAGAGAGCAATGTTATTAACAATTAAATTGTCTACAATTTGTTTTTGACAATTTTTTTTTCTGGAATCAATTTTACAAACGTTATTTAAGCATGAATCGGAACATGTAATTAAAATTACTTTTTTATCAGTTTATATTATTTTTTTGTCATTAAAACAGAAAGTAATTATATTGAATAACTTCTTCAAACGAAGGTTATAGATGTAGAAGTATGAAATAATAGAACAAGATTTAAAAAAAAGGTATTTATTTATTATCAATATCATTTTTATATATTATATTCTAAAATCTAATGTTTTATATTGGGGATTCAACGCTTTTTTCCAAATGTATGTTTGAGCAGAAGCTCTAAGTGCATGCAAATGCAAGGCATCTGATGTGCACGGAATTTTCGATAAATTAATATTAGTTCCAAAGCAACGAGAAAAAATAATTTGTCTAGCTTCATCCGCGGAGTTACCTTTTTTACCCAAAATATTTAAATACAATGTTTCTAAGCCTTTCAACTCCTTAGTACTTAATTCTAAGCCATTGCCAAGAGGGACTAAGACATCACGATTTTCTTTTATTTGTATCAGTTCTAAAGCTTTTTTTTTTTGTGCCAATTTTACTAGTCGTATCACAACCCGTAAATGCGTGTAAAGCAGGTAAAATTTTAATTACATTTTCCCGATTCATGCTTAAATAACGTTTGTAAAATTGATTCCAGAAAAAATTTGTCAAAACAAATTGTAGACAATTTAATTGTTAATAACATTGCTCTCTTTAACAATCTTAAAAAAGTTAATAGTTTTTAAGATAAATGATAAATAATGATTCAGGAAACAGAGAGGCCGATGCAGCGCATGAGTCAGAGAGAGACGGCGATACTTAAAGGTAAGCGATGCATACTTGTGAGCGCGCGAAATTGATAATTAAAAAACAGGTATAATCAATGAATTTTTTTTAAATCTCTATTGAGAATGTTATTAACTATTGTTTAAAGAATTTAAAAAAATATATTATTTCGTTTTTTTTTTTAATATATTTTTCATGGGTCGAAAGTACCCAAATATGAGATTTTTTGAACCTTTAAAAATTCATATCTCTAAAAATATCAACTTTATCGTGAAAAGTCATAGGACCTTTTTTATTTGTATTTTAATAAAGAATATAAAAAAAATTTGTCCGGTTGAAAAATAACAATTCCTTGCAATTGTTTAAACAATTTCGGTTTAAACATGCATTTGTATCATCAATTTGAAGAGGATCGCATGAAAAAATTGAGGTGGAATAGTTTTCGGTACTCATGCGCCGATTCCTCCTAGTCTATTAGAGTTCCATGCATTTCTTTCCTATGGATGAGAATAGTGACATCATAGATGGAAACCTAGGCTTTAGAGTCTCGGGATATTCTCGTGTAGAACAATGGAATCAGCGGTTCTGTAAAGACTCTGAGGTTCTTCGTATATTTGGTTCCACCATGACTGCTGTTCCCATTTCCGATTAATTTCGAAAGAAGGAATTTTCCCACTGTTTTATAATGAGGGTTTCTCCCACCCAGTCCGGTCTGAACACTTAGTTACGCGATCCCAGAGCAGTGTTCTAGTCTACGACCTCCTCCATAGTATCTTCTTCTGTGACGCAGCCCTTATCATCTCCTTCTGAAGTCAGGCACACAAGTAATTCCGAATTACAACTGATTTGATACCAGCAGTTTCAGTAATGCTCGACTTACCAACATGATTTTGGTTAATTAGTTTCAACAGTTCCCCTAAATCAGTTCTTGCAGGCAGGTTAACACCTGAGTTGATCTTCAATCGTACTCCATTCTGGCTCGAACTTTATCCTCTGTCAATGAAAATAGTTTGTGGCATTCAGACGAGAAAATGAAAACTAAAACTGGAAAATAAAAATGTGGATCGGCCAGGATTTGAACCTGGGACCTTTCGATTTCTAGTCGAACGCTCTGCCAACTGAGCCACCAGTCCTTGTTCGAAACTAACACAGAACTGAATTTGAAAGTGTGAATCGCCGGTTTCGAACAAGGACTGGTGGCTCAGTTGGCAGAGGGTTCGACTAGAAATCGAATGGTCCCAGGTTCGAATCATGGCCGATCCACATTTTTATTTTCCAGTTCTAGTTTTCATTTTCTCGTCTGAATGCCACAAACTATTTTCATTGATATTTCATTACAGACGCTATCCACTTCATTATTTATCCTCTGTGTTAAAGCTGTTTATGTATGTTTAGATGTTCTTGCACCACATATATTTCTCTCCACGAATAGTATTCCGAAGGGTCAATCAAAAGTGAATGGGGTGTGATTGTATCGGAAGTATCAATAGAATTTAATGGGATAACTTTCTTCAATATTTCTTGGTTAATTCATTTGGCTCATCGTACTCTAGTCTAGCTTTTTTCCCATTCTTCGGATTTTTATGACCTCATTACAGACTGCATATTTTTCATGTTTTTTTTCTGGATTATCTCCAGGAGTTTCAAGTATACATTTGCAATGAGTGCATGATTTATTATTCCCAGGCGTTAGGGAGTTTCCAATATGAAAAATGAAATAGTATACATAGTGTTTGTGTTTTTTGTCACTGGGAGGATTTATTTCAAATAGCTATTATATATATACATATATATATATATATATATATATATATATATATATACAGGGTGTAATCGACCCTCTTGCACATCCGATAACAGTTGATAGTCCATCAAAAAATACATCGATTTTCCCATTTTTACGAAAGGTCATTAATAAGCCAGAAAAAACAAGAAAAAAAATGTTTTTACCAAAACTTTGCTGTTTCGCGTTTTATAGAATTTGAAATTTTGTGGCATTGCAGACTAATTTTTGAATTCCAGAAAATCAGATCAGATAGCTCTGTTGGTAGAGCATAAGACCAGTAATCTTAAGGTCGTGGGTTCAAAGATAGTTTTTTCTGGAATTTAAAAATTTGTCTGCAATGCCACAAAATTCCTTACTATTTTCTATATATATATATATATATATATATAAAATAGATATACGCAAATATTCAACCGATTCTGATTCTTTAATTTGAATTTTATTGTCATTATAAGCTATCCAAAAGGAGGAATTAATTCTATAGATAACATTAGTGAGGTTAGGCGGTAATTTTGAATAACACGATCCATCCGTGGATCCGACTACTGAATTTTCCATGTCTTTCTTATGGGTCTAAGGATTACGCGAATCTATCGCCTATTTTAAGAAGCTTCGGCTAATTTATCAAGATATATTTCTGTTGAAATAGAACCAATGAACCTTTCTCAATAAGCGATAATCGAAATTTTGCAATAAAATTGCATATTTTCAAAATAATTGATGAATATAAAATTGGTGGGCAAATTCGATATGGAAGTTTGTCTAAGCTTCATTCCATTATTGATTGAAGGAGGCAAGGTTTGGCGGGAAATTCAATTTTATGAACATGAGATCTCAGGTCTCAGATATACATAATGATGCAGTGTGTTCTGATGCTGGAGAAAAAGACTTGAAATACTGCATTGTTTTGTGCCTGGCTGCAATCATAGACACCCAAGCGATTGCAATTTATATTTAATGCCAACAAAAGAAAAACGTTCAAAAATGTGGATAAAATACTTGGCATGGTATGATTGGTATGTAACGAATACATTCAGTAGATGAATTATGAATATAACTGTTTTGCACGTGAATTTTCAGCCGAACTGACAAAAAAAATATAATAAAAATGGTCGTGTGTGTAGTTGTCACTCCAAAGATGGTTTGAAAGAAATTGAACCTATTATTCGTAATCTAGAATTCAAATTACACATTTCTAAATGTCCAGATGGAAGACTGTTTTCACCCCGTTGGTTGCATTTCATATAATCCTGAAAGTATTCAATTATAACAGATAGCTTGATAATTCTCGAAGCCATTATTTATTGGTATTAACTAAACAGATCACGGTCACAAATAATATCATAACCTTAATCGGCTATTCAATGATTAATGATCATCTACAACGTACTGAAATGTTTCGAACAACACTGGTTTCAATTTCAATTTTGGGATATATAGAAGTAAATTTTGATGTGGATAGGACATGAAAACATGCACTGATGATGAAGGCACCCAACATCGAAGCATGGTTCCATCTCAAAGTTGATCCTCCATAAGACTCCCATGTTAAAAATTTTTAATACGGATCTCCCGCTAAGAGAGTGATTTTAACCTCACTAATAAGGTATATTTATGTAGCTGGTAAGAGTTAAAAAAAAATTCTCAAGTTTTCGTTGAAAACTTACTAGTTCTGTAAATCAGGCGAACTGTATCTGAATATCACTTTCCTCTTTGTCTAGAGAACTGCCTAACTATTGAATTATAATTATTTGACAATCCACGTCCCACAAGTGGCAATTCAGCACTAAATTCTGATTAAAAATATGTTTATTTCTTGTTTGTGTTTACAGTTCTCCTTATTTCTACTACTATAGGATTTTTTATCCTTTTCAGGGATAGCTATCTTATTTATTCCTTCCTGATTACATTCTAAATTTAGCTAGAATTTTGATTTTGTTGGTTGAGGAGAGCTGCGGATTTTTTATTCCTCCTGAAATCCCAGCCATTCGGCACTCGGAGTGAGTGAGCAATGGGAAACCGATGCTCTAGGATTTTACATTTCTAAATATTGTATTTTCTGTCATATTTTATATTTCAGCACAAAAGTGTCATTTGCTTTCTTGTTGAACGAATAACTATTTTCAAGGTACTGTGAAAAACGTAATTTTAAAATTCCAACTCCTTGTAAAAATCAATTTCATTGCGGTTTGATTTTAGTTTAACAATTATTTCTCGTGAGTCCGTCCCTGCGCAGTTCCTGGACTGTTGTTAACGTACGTGTTCATTATGTGAGAAACGGACTTCACAACTTACACATCCAATATCGTGCCTTATTATTATTGTATTAACTGCAAATTGAACTTTAGTACCTTCTCAAAAATTATACCCTGTTCGGCATGTCGATAACCAAACATTGTTATTTCAATTCATTATAGCTTTGGTTATTCAACAGAATAAATAGTGAGGAGAAGTTGAATTATGACTGCGGGATTACAAAAATCAGCCGAGACCGGTGATTACGATAGAGATCGGTGCGGAGATCTAGGATATAACAGTTTCTAGGTTGTCTATAATTTTCACTTTTCTAACTAGCTGAACTCTGATTAATATGGACAGATAGCGTAATGTTTTGAACCCTGGGTCGGGTAATGATAGATCGAATTTCAACCGGAGGAAAGGAGATTGTTATTTTAGGCTCGTCGAGAAAGTATGGATTTATTTAAATAATTTCAGATTGAATAAACATGGGAAATAAATTATTGGGTGTTCATTACCACTGCTAATTCTTGATAACTTTCATGTAATTATGAACTATTATTCGGCCGATACTTGATGAAAATCTATAATTCCACCATGTACTCATCATTGTATTTAATTATTGCAGTGAATAAAGTTATTATTATTATATGAAACCTAAGGTTCATTTGGTAACTTTCAAAAGTCAATTTTTCGCATCACTAATGCTTCCATAAACATATCTGTATTCAAACCTATTTTACAGCTTGTTTCTTATTCCTTGAATAATAGGAATCGACAAATTCAAACTGATATGAACACTAGTAGATCGAGAGGAAAAACAGATCTAGTGAAGATGTTCCTTTATTTTATAACAGTCATCATTCCTGATTTATTTCTTATATTATGTATAATAATAAACCTTCAACAAGTTTATCATTACAACACACATTTAAAATATAAGAATAATGTAAACCTTCTTCTAAAACGTCCCATATCATTCGAAATGTCCTCATACTAGGAAAAAACAATAACGTTTGACGCTGTCAACAAAGATTCAATTAACTAACAACCATAATGTTTTAACGACATTATTTACTGAGATCATAAAAGCTTGTTGTTGTTTTGAGGCTGAAATCTCACAAAATATTTAATTTCTTTTATTAGAGAATTATGCAAATGGGTTTTTCTGTACAATTGACATGTTTATGGTGAGGTCTACAGGGTGTACAAGACTATCAAATGTTCGTCTGATTATAATTTATTGTCATACAGGGTGTTACCAAATAAGTGCGATAGCTTTTGTTCACATTTTGTTTAATTTTTGACAAGGAATTACCCCCTGAAAACTTTCGCACTTATTTGGTGACACCCTGTACATCAGTAATATAATGTGGAAAAAGGTTTTTGTGCAATTATGTATAATTCGATTATTACCACTTTTGAAACAATTTGAGTTTTTATACAGAATGTTCCGAAAATAGTCACCACAAAATAAAAACGTGAAAAAAATTAATACAGATCGACAATTGACATTTTTAAATGTTTTTTTTTAACCGACGAAACCAAAAAGTCGACGCATATATGTATGACCACGCATAACTTTTTACTGAGACGTCCGATTCCGATAACTCTTTCTTCAGTGGAAAGGGTGTACTTCGAAGTTGGTCCCATTCGGATTTGAAAGATAAAATCCACCCCTAAGGACAGCAAAATGAAGGATATTGATCACTCACCCTCTGAATTCTGGTCCGTTAACCGATTCTATCAGGCATAATTTTGTACTGGGTTCTTCGATTTGGATGATTCTTTTTTTATTAGATAGTTGATCATATTTGGATTTCGAATAGAATTATCCACCCTTACGGGTACAGAAATAGGGGATAATTGATTTTCCACTTGTGAACATTGGCACACATATGTAGTTGACAATGACATATCGCTCTTGTCATTATTTTTGTTCTCCTACATCCGTCACAATCATTATATTCTATGAGAGAATGGAATGACTAGTGAACATTAGCACACACATAAGTAGTTGACAATGAGAGATAGCTACTGACATTATTCTTGTTCCGTCAAAATCAGTATATTTTATGAGAGGATGGAATGATATACAAAGTAATGAAATAAACTAACCAGAACAACAAAAATAATTTATAGTACAACAAATAGTAAAAGTAGATGATCATATTATTTAACTGGTAATAGTTGAAGTAAGGTGGGTAAGTAATTATTTTGGAAGTAATCAAAAAACAAGTTAGTAGTAATTAGTAGCTTTCTACTACAAAAAATTGAAAAATAAAAACTTTTTAACAATAAATTAAATCGACGAAATACGGAACTGAGAAGTAAAAAATAAAATAAACCTTCTCAGTCTCAATAACTAAGCTCCTAAACTAATGAAAGTAACTAATTTTGAGTCGGCGCCAAACGAACAATCAACGAAGATCATTAAATTACTGTGAAAAAAATATCAGAATGTCACCGTGCAACTCGATGCCAACATTTTACGCCTTACCTAATTCATTTGCTTGTTTGTTTGGCGCCGACTCAAAATTAGTTACTTACATTAGTGTAGGATAATAGTTATTGAGACTAGGAAGGTTTTTTTTATTTTTCACTTTTCAGTTCCGTATTTCGTCGGTTTAATTTTTTGTTAAAAAGTTTTTATGTTGCCCTATAGATTTTGGGGTAAATCTTTTCGAGAAAATTGCCACAAAAACGTCAAAAACTGAATAATCGTTGTGTTTCAAATGCAGAAAAATATTAGCCAAACATCTTGAATGATATCTTCTATAAAAACTTATTCTTATAATAGAAAAATGTTTACCAAGGAACGAAATGGTACAAGCTCTGTTGTGTACTTATTATTTCTGAGATACCCTGTATATAACTGAAAGAAAACAATCATTAATAAGTACCTGCTGAGTATGATAAAATGTCAACAAGTACACTGTTATGTTATAATAATTATAGGAAGTCTCTATAGTGTACGCCCACAAAATTAATTTATATAAATCATTTTTTAATTGCCCTCATCGAGCTCTCATTGTTGTTTGTTCGTGATTCAGTAACGAAAGTTCCACAGTAATATCAAGATAATTAAATTTTTGTGAAATTGAAGCTATTTTTTACAGTGCTTCATTGCTTACCATCATTTTCTTCAGTAGGCACTTCAATGAAGTATGGCATATTAATTTATGCAAAACCAAGTTGCTGAAAATATTTTACGATGAAAAAATGTTGAGGTATTTGAAAAAAAAATTTAAAAGCTCTTGAATTAGTTGAATCCTATTTGAATATGTTGAATATTACAGAAAAATTCATTGAATATAAGCCTATACAATAAATTACCTTTGGAAATAAGAAATATGACCTTTTACAATTTTAAGAGATCAGTGAAATCTTGTCTACTGATGAACTGCTTTTACTCCGTAAAGGACTTTTTAAACTATAATTTTAACGTGGATGATCTGGGCTTTTAATGGGCTTTTAATGTGTTTGTCATTGCAACTTTTATACCCCTTTATGTATTGTTTACAATGACTAGTTCTGAGTTAACCTCATTTTATTCCTGTGTTGTAATGTGATGTATCACCGTAGGAATTTAGTTTTACTCTTTTAACTTAGTTTTACTCTTTTAACTTGTAACTTTTAATTCAAAAAAATGTTTTTCTCAAGGACCTGCTACAAATGTATTTATATATGGACGTAGTTAATAAATCTCTCTCTCTCTCTCTCTCTCTCTCTCTCTCTCTCTATTATGTCTATATATACACTTATATAATTTCTCTTCCACTGACAAGATTCAACAATTCATTATGATTATTTTCAGGTCCTGACATTCCAGGCTTCCTCCTCCAACCCTTCCGAAAACCAAAGAGGATAAGGACTGCATTCAGTCCGTCGCAGCTGTTGAAGTTGGAGCATGCATTCGAAAAAAACCATTACGTAGTAGGAGCTGAAAGGAAACAATTAGCACAGTCATTATCTTTAACGGAAACTCAGGTGATTATCGTTTATTATATAGTTTTATTAGAATGGTGTGAGGAAGACTATAAAAAGCTTCACAATTTGAAGTTTCCATCCCAATATATTTTCTTTGAGGTTTTTGAGGTATCATAAATTTTCATTTGCAAGAATATAGTTCAGTTTTTAACCGACGAAACCAAAAAGGAGGGGGTTCTCTATTCGACCCGTATTTTTTTTTCCATCATATTTCTTTATGTATGATCACGCATAATTTTTTACTGAGGCGTCCGATTCCGATAATTATTTTTTCAGTGGATAGGGTGTACTTCGAATTTGGTCCCATTTGAATTTAAAAGATTAAATCCACCCCTGAGGGTAGCGAAATCAAGGATATTGATCACTCACCCTCTGAATTCTGGTCCGTTAACCGATTCTATCAGGCATAACTTTGTACTGGGTTCTTCGATTTGGATGATTCTTTTTTTAATAGATAGGGTATACCTTATATTTGGATTTCGAAAAGAATTAGCCACCCTTACGGGTAGAAAAATAGGGGATAATTGATTTTTCACTAGTGAACATTGGCATACACATACGTAGTTGACAATGACAGATCGCTACTGACATTATTCTTGTTTCACATCCGTCAAAATCAGTATATTTTATGAGAGGATGGAATGATATACGAAGTAATGAAATAAACTAACCAGAACAATGAAAATAATTTATATTACAACAAATAGTAAAAGTAGATAATCATATTATTTAACTGGTAATAGTTGAAGTGAGGTGGGTAAGTAAGTATTTTGGAAGTAATAAAAAAACAAGTAGGTAGTAATTGGTAGATTTTAGCCACAAAAAATTGAAAAATAAAAACTTTTTAACAAAAAATTAAACCGACGGAATACGGAACTGAAGAGTAAAAAATAAAAACTTTTAACAAAAAATTAAACCGACGAAAAAATCAACTGAAAAGCATGAAATTAAAATAAACCATCTTAGTCTAAATGATAATTCAGCTCCTAAACTAATGTAAGTAACTGATTTTGAGTCGGCGCCAAACAAACTAGCAATTGAATTAGGTGAAGCGTAAAATGATGGCAGCGAGATGCACGGCTGCGTTATGTGACTTCTTTCATAGATAATGATCTTCGATAATTGTTTGTTTGGCGCCGACTCAAAATCAGTTACTTACATTAGTTTAGGAGCTCAATTATCATTTAGACTAAGGTTTATTTTATTTTTTGCTTTTCAGTTGATTTGTTCGTCGGTTTAATTTTTTGTTAAAAAGTTTTGATTTTTTACTTTTCCGTTCCGTATTTCGTCGGTTTAATTCTTTGTCAAGAAGTTTTTATTATT
The DNA here is from genome assembly GCA_018342105.1 of Gonioctena quinquepunctata. NCBI lineage: Eukaryota > Metazoa > Arthropoda > Insecta > Coleoptera > Chrysomelidae > Gonioctena > Gonioctena quinquepunctata. The sequence continues at coordinate 87,172 of JAFIRS010002083.1, read as the reverse complement.
ATTCATCAAAAAAAATTAACGCATTTGGTAAATTTGATACAATAATAATTGCAAAAAGTACCTTCTAATTTGCTATTAATAGTATTCAGTGTAACATTGGTACAATTGCAGGGAAAAAGGACTGGGAAGTGAAACTATTGTTTATTCGTTTTTCAAAGCTGGAAAATGACATGTTGGTAGAACATATGAATGGGAACAAATTATATCTATCACCATACCTTCAAAGATCAAGTTATTCCATTGATGGAAACAATCTGTTGTCACTAACAAAATAAACTTGGTACATTTGCACAACATGTTAGAAATACACCCATATTTCATATCGACAATTGCAAAATGAAAAAATGAAATCGGAGATGTCAACAAGACTATTTAAAAGTACATCAAGCACCGTTGTATTCAATTTGTGTTGTTTGTACGTTCATCAAAGTAATATTCAGTGCTTGTCTAAAGTCCGTTCCCCCCCTACTAATTTTTGAACCATCGCAACGAAATTTGGAATCCTCAAATAGGAGATAAAAACCACAGCTAAAAGTTTCAAAATGGCGGCTGAGCGCCATCTTCAATAATTTTTTCAAAAAGAACACCCCGTATATTATTCCAGTTTCGAAATCTGCTTATAATTCTCAACAGTTTTCTCCAATACACTTTACTCCTAAATTCAATTGTTTTCGAAATTTTAACGATTGGAAAGTGACAGTTTGGTCATTTCAAACCCAACCAAAAACACTCTCAATCAAGTTTGCATTGGAAAAAAATCGTTGTCTTACTGTGAAACTGAACTGCTAACTGTCAAATAGTCCGTTGAGCGCCTAAATCATTTTGTGAAAAGTGTGATCATGGCTCGTAGTTTAGACGATAAATTTGAAGCGGTTTTGATATTTGGAGAAGCTGGAAGAAATTATCATCTAGCAGTTCGTAAGTTTATTGATAAATTTCCCGAGAATCCTATTTCGAGGTCATATTTGCGAAAACATTCAAATAAGCTCCAAGCAACTGATACGCTGAAAGATTCTCCAAGATCAGGAAGACCGCCTCTTTCAGAAGAAAAAAAGGTAGGAATTGTTGCTGAAATGGTAATCAATCCGACTCAGTCGACGTCTGCAGTTGCTGAATCCTGTGGAGTAGGTTCAAAAAGTGTCCAAAGAGTCCTAAAAAAAAGTTTCAGCCCTATGAAATGAAAATCCTGCATGCTCTCACGCAGGACGATCCAGACCGGAGGTTTGAATTTTGTGGTTAACAAGAACAATTGAAGGAAAATGGGGCTTCCTGGAACGTGTATGTTTTGCAGACGAATGCACGTTTTTTCTTAACGGAGAAGTCAACAAACAGAATGTACGATACTGGAGCGATACTAATTCGCATATTTTTAGAGAGGGACATACCCAGTTTCCTAAAAAGGTGAATGTTTGGGCGGGGATTTTGGGCAATCGCGTTGTTGGCCCGATTTTCATCAGAGGCAATCTTACAGAAGATCTTTACAGAAATCTGTTAGAAACTGAAATTGAACCTCGAATAAGACAAATTGTATTAAACAATCAGGAAGAGTTTGAATGTCGTGAAATCATATTTCAGCAAGATGGGGCACCTCCCCATTTCGATCGCATGGCTAGCGAGTTCCTCGATACAAACTTTCCTGGGCGATGGATAGGTCGCAGGGGAAGTACAGAATGGCCACCAAGATCTCCGGATCTTACACCTCTAGAATTTTTTCCTAAAGGGGTATCTGAAGTAAAAAATCTGGATGTCAAACAATAGAGGAGTTGGAACGCAGAATAATAGATACATGTGAAGAAATAGATTAACAGACTTTCATCAACGCAAGAGAAGCTATTTATAATAGGGCACTTCATTGTCAAGATTCAGGAGGGGGCCACATTGAACACTTGATAAAATAATTGTTGGGGTTAAATAAAACTGTTTCCAAAAAATAAATTATAATTTTGTAGCTAACTAATTTGTTTTGATTGTGCATTTACAGAACACATTCGTAGACTTCGAGATTTTCCGGTAAGCGGTACTGTTTATCCTCGATTAACTCTCTTTACGCCTCTTATTAGTCGAATTCATTAAGAGATTTAACTACAAATAAATAACAACGTTTAGTTAGCAAACTGTTTTACCGGAAGTGACCAAAATCCATACTTCATTTTAAACCGGAATGTCACTTTTCAAACGTTAATATTTCGAAAACAATTGAATTTAGGAGTAAAGTGTATTAGAGAAAACTGTTGAGGGGTGTTCTGTTTAAAAAAATTATTGAAGATGGCTCTCAACCGCCATTTTGAAACTTTTAGCTGTGATCTTTTCAAGTAGATTTTTTTCTTCCATTTAAGCCCTCCACATTTTGTTGCGATATACCAGGTGGTTCTAAAATTAGTTTGGGGGGAACGGACTTCAGATATTTAATTCTTCTCAATTGAATAGTCTTCCTGCCAAGCCCTAACAGGTTACGGGCCAAGATTCTGTGAGAAAATTTTTTCTTTGAAAATATTTTGCGAAGATGAACAACAACGTATCGAGAATCCAGTGTCTCAATAAAGATAATTTCGATACGTGGAAAACGCAAATGCAAGCATTACTGGTAAAAAACGATGCTTGGAACTACGTGAATGGCGAATGTATTAAACCAACTATTGTAGCTGATGATGATGCATCTAGAAAAGCCGTGGATGCATTGATGTGAAATGACAAGTCCAAATCTGATATTATTTTTCAATAAGCCCATCGGATCTGAATAAATAAAATAATGTACTGCTTCTCGAAACGTCTGGTTGAAATTAGAAGAAATTCACCAACCTAACGGACCAGCTCGAAAAGCTACACTTCTCAAGCAACTCACTCTTCAACGTATGGAAGAAAGAAGAGACATACGTGAATACATCATAAGTTTTTTGATACAGTGGATAAGTTACAAGAGATGGAAGTGGAAATCAATCCTGATTTGCTAGCGATCGTGTTACTTTACAGTTTGCCATCTAGGTTCGAGAATTTCAGGTGTCCGATAGAGTCGCGAGATGCACTGTCTTCACGTGATGTTCTTCGTGTAAAAATTATCGAAGAAGGGGATGCGAGAAAGAATGAATCCCGAAGTATTGTGCAAAATGCTATGTATGCCAATCAAACCCCCATTTTTACCGTCTAGTCGAGTTCCAGTAAGATATTTATGGAACCTCCGAAGAATCTCAACCAAATATTAGAGAGAATTATCAAAATGACAAACTATTCCAATTGTACCAGAATGAGAGCAGAAAAAATGATTCAAGACTTGGAGAAAGGCGAAATGGTTTGTATGCTTGGAAAAATCTTTGTATGGTTTACGACAAGCTGGGAGAAACAAAAATATTCAGTTCACTTTAGAAGAGGAACACATGAATAAACTGTCTCTTTTAGATTTATTAGTCATGAGAGAGGATAATTGTACAATAAAATGCAACTGGTTCATGAAACCTTCCAATTCTAGTAGAATTCTAAACTATCTTTCTGAACACTCTTTCAGTCAGAAAGTCAACACAGCCTCTAATGTAATTATTAGAATAGATCAGTGATGTTTGTTTCCACTCGGAAAATTTGAGAGATATATTAAGAACTAATAATTACCTTCAATGAACAGATAAACAGAATCATCAATGAAAGACAACGAGACATAAAAGAAACTAAAGATACTCATAAGTTTGCTTGCTATAATTTTAAAACAACTAAATATTTATTCTCCCATTTATAGATAGGATACCAAGTGCCCTAGAATCGAACGTAGTATACAGTATTCCTTGAGATTGTGGAAAATCTCATAGTGGACAAACAAAACAATATATAAAGGTAAGAATTTATCAACATAAATATGTTATGAGGAAAACAAAAATAAAAAACAGTACTCGCCTTGCACCACTTTGAGTCCGGTAGCAATTTGGATTTTGATGCATTAACAATTTCAGAAAGAGGGAACATCTATTCAAAAAGATTATTTGGAGAAATGATCCAAATAAATTTGAACATTAATTGTGTTAATCTCAAAAGTGAAACCCAAAATCTGACAAAAATCTATACGCATATTGTGGAACGGTACAGAGAGAGATCACAATAACATAACAGTATAGAATGTCGGTATACTCAATGTTTAGGCTTCTCCATATATAAAGAGAAAAATATTTCGGCTGATAATTAGAAAAATATCAAGAGTCGATGTACCGCCGAATACATAGGTCGTTGTTTTGTTTTCATTGCTCCCTGTTCGAGGTTATTTTATTTATTTATTTTCACTTGTGTATATTGTGATTATGTATTGAGAGATAAGTGCCATGTGAAGTGGAATGAATAGAAAAATCGAATTTAAACGGTTTTCTTCACATAAAGGATTCAATATAAAATTGAACCAGAGAAAGGTAGATCTCAGGTGAAAAACAACTACTTTCCTGGCAAATACCACGCAGAACGTTGAATGATATTCACCTGAAAATCCATGCATACTTCCATAAAATATCAATGGACATTGAATGCAAATGTTTCTTTCTGATAAGCTCGATTATGTTTAATTTAAGATCTACCTTTCTCTGGTTCAATTTTATATTGAATCCTTTATGTGAAGAAAACCGTTTAAATTCGATTTTTCTATTCATTCCACTTCACATGGCACTTATCTCTCACTATATGCTAGACGGGCTTGCCACTCCTACTGAGAAGGAATCTTTTATTTAGAAACCTATCGAGGTGGGAGATTTTCGGAGTGTTTCTTTCTGTCACTAGGTACCGCCAGTTAAAGTTCATCTTTTCCGGCGTACCTATAGGTGTTACAAGATCGATGATGGTTTGTTTACGTTGTGTCTCACTTCAGCCAGAGTTCTTTGGACTTTTGGCTGGTTGACTACTCCGTACTGATGAGGGCCAAGAAGCCTGAAACCGGTATGCGGATTGTTAGGTGAACACGACTTAAATTAAACATAATCGAGCTTATCAGAAAGAAACATTTGCATTCAATGTCCATTGATATTTTATGGAAGTATGCATGGATTTTCAGGTGAATATCATTCAACGTTCTGCGTGGTATTTGCCAGGTAAGTAGTTGTTTTTCACCTGAGATCTACCTTTCTCTGGTTCAATTTTATATTGAATCCTTTATGTGAAGAAAACCGTTTGAATTCGATTTTTCTATTCATTCCACTTCACATGGCACTTATCTCTCACTATATGCTAGACGGGCTTGCCACTCCTACTGAGAAGGAATCTTTTATTTAGAAACCTATCGAGGTGGGAGATTTTCGAGTGTTTCTTTCTGTCACTAGGTACCGCCAGTTAAAGTTCATCTTTTCCGGCGTACCTATAGGTGTTACAAGATCGATGATGGTTTGTTTACGTTGTGTCTCACTTCAGCCAGAGTTCTTTGGACTTTTGGCTGGTTGACTACTCCGTACTGATGAGGGCCAAGAAGCCTGAAACCGGTATGCGGATTGTTAGGTGAACACGACTTAAATTAAACATAATCGAGCTTATCAGAAAAAACATTTGCATTCAATGTCCATTGATATTTTATGGAAGTATGCATGGATTTTCAGGTGAATATCATTCAACGTTCTGCGTGGTATTTGCCAGGAAAGTAGTTGTTTTCACCTGAGATCTACCTTTCTCTGGTTCAATTTTATATTGAATCCTTTATGTGAAGAAAACCGTTTAAATTCGATTTTTCTATTCATTCCACTTCACATGGCACTTATCTCTCACTATATGCTAGACGGGCTTGCCACTCCTACTGAGAAGGAATCTTTTATTTAGAAACCTATCGAGGTGGGAGATTTTCGGAGATGTTTCTTTCTGTCACTAGGTACCGCCAGTTAAAGTTCATCTTTTCCGGCGTACCTATAGGTGTTACAAGATCGATGATGGTTTGTTTACGTTGTGTCTCACTTCAGCCAGAGTTCTTTGGACTTTTGGCTGGTTGACTACTCCGTACTGATGAGGGCCAAGAAGCCTGAAACCGGTATGCGGATTGTTAGGTGAACACGACTTAAATTAAACATAATCGAGCTTATCAGAAAGAAACATTTGCATTCAATGTCCATTGATATTTTATGGAAGTATGCATGGATTTTCAGGTGAATATCATTCAACGTTCTGCGTGGTATTTGCCAGGAAAGTAGTTGTTTTCACCTGAGATCTACCTTTCTCTGGTTCAATTTTATATTGAATCCTTTATGTGAAGAAAACCGTTTAAATTCGATTTTTCTATTCATTCCACTTCACATGGCACTTATCTCTCACTATATGCTAGACGGGCTTGCCACTCCTACTGAGAAGGAATCTTTTATTTAGAAACCTATCGAGGTGGGAGATTTTCGGAGTGTTTCTTTCTGTCACTAGGTACCGCCAGTTAAAGTTCATCTTTTCCGGCGTACCTATAGGTGTTACAAGATCGATGATGGTTTGTTTACGTTGTGTCTCACTTCAGCCAGAGTTCTTTGAACTTTTGGCTGGTTGACTACTCCGTACTGATGAGGGCCAGAAGCCTGAAACCGGTATGCGGATTGTTAGGTGAACACGACTTAAATTAAACATAATCGAGCTTATCAGAAAGAAACATTTGCATTCAATGTCCATTGATATTTTATGGAAGTATGCATGGATTTTCAGGTGAATATCATTCAACGTTCTGCGTGGTATTTGCCAGGAAAGTAGTTGTTTTTCACCTGAGATCTACCTTTCTCTGGTTCAATTTTATATTGAATCCTTTATGTGAAGAAAACCGTTTAAATTCGATTTTTCTATTCATTCCACTTCACATGGCACTTATCTCTCACTATATGCTAGACGGGCTTGCCACTCCTACTGAGAAGGAATCTTTTATTTAGAAACCTATCGAGGTGGGAGATTTTCGGAGTGTTTCTTTCTGTCACTAGGTACCGCCAGTTAAAGTTCATCTTTTCCGGCGTACCTATAGGTGTTACAAGATCGATGATGGTTTGTTTACGTTGTGTCTCACTTCAGCCAGAGTTCTTTGGACTTTTGGCTGGTTGACTACTCCGTACTGATGAGGGCCAAGAAGCCTGAAACCGGTATGCGGATTGTTAGGTGAACACGACTTAAATTAAACATAATCGAGCTTATCAGAAAGAAACATTTGCATTCAATGTCCATTGATATTTTATGGAAGTATGCATGGATTTTCAGGTGAATATCATTCAACGTTCTGCGTGGTATTTGCCAGGAAAGTAGTTGTTTTTCACCTGAGATCTACCTTTCTCTGGTTCAATTTTATATTGAATCCTTTATGTGAAGAAAACCGTTTAAATTCGATTTTTCTAGTGATTATGTATGTTGTGCAAATAAATGTGTCAATTTTATTTTGTTAGTGACAAAAGCTTGTTTCCATTGCCATTGTTCAGTATTTGATTTGAGGTGGATCCATCAGTGAAATAACTTGATTTTTAAAGGTATGGCGATAGATATAATTAGTTTCCATTCCTATGTTCTACCAACATGTCATTTTCCAGCTTTTAAAAAGGAATAAACAATTCCGAAACGTCAGCAATAAAAAATAATTTCACTTTCCAGTCCCTTTTTCCGTTAGTCCAGCTGCATTAGTATTCGTGGGACGATGAACCAACAAATTATTGGTACAATTATTAGAAACAACTTTTGGGGAACTAGAACTCGTTAATAAGGGATAAGTTGACATCATTTACAATTTCTATATTTGATGTCCATGGAAGGTCTGACAGTTCATTGATCAACCCCAACATTTTGTTGGCTGCGTTATTTTCATTAGTTAGAGACTCATCGATGTAATCCTCAGCTACTGTCTTATAGCCAGGCACCATTCCGATTTAATGTCGTTATGTCTTCGCCAGTATATGTTAAGATTGTAGCCGAAGATCAGTGGCCGGTATACAATTGAAGATTTGAAAGTTTTGAATATGAAGCAATTTGTTTTCCCCTATTTTATTGATTCCTATTTTGTGTGCACTAGTTGCTAGACAACAACAACAAAAAGAGTATCACAAGAGACTCCATTTCTACATTTGGCCTAAGAGGATTGAAGAATGTAGGAAATACCTGTTTTATGAATAGCATGATCCAGTGTCTCTCGAACACCAAGGTTTTGTTGGAATTTTTCGAGAATGGTTTTTGTATGGAGGATTACATCAAGAATGGAAGGAAATTCAGTGAAATCTTTTATATCTTTGATGGAAAATATCTGGAGTCCTGATTCTTCTCGAAAAATGGTGGATACTTCACATTCCGTCCGTCTATTCAGAGATTTTGCTCCATCCTTCGATCATAACGTCCCAGCAGATTCGGAAGAATTTCTAAGATACCTTCTGGTAGGTTTACATGAAGATTTAAACGAAGCGAGTGCAGAGATTCATCCATCACCAAACGATTTTGTTATCACGAATGATAATCAGAAAGCTTCCATTTCTTGGACAAGATATCTGTCTACTCATCATTCCAAAATTGTGGATACATTTGCCGATCAGCTGAGGTCTATATTGAGATGTACTTTTTGTAATTACTGCTCCGTTACTTTTGAACCTTTCTGGGTACTTTCAATCCCTATTCCAGACTTGCCAAACGAAGTCATGAATTTAACACAATGTATTGAACTGTTGACAGAAGAGGAGACTTTGACTAACGATGCGAGCCCATACTGTTCAACTTGTGGAATGAAAAGGGAATTCAAAAAGATGATTCGTATACAAACATTTCCAAAAATTTTAGTTATACATTTAAAACGTGTTTCTTCGACTGATGGCAGTAAATTGGACAATGTGATTAATTTTCTCATACAAAATTTGAATTTGGACCAATATTCTGCTCAGGATGGAATGAATACTCTTTATAATATCTACGCCATATCTAATCATAGCGGCAGCATTTCCAATGGACACTATACTGCATATTGCAAACACCCTTATTCTAATTGTTGGCACCTCTTCAATGACTGCCGTGTATTTTCCAAGATTGATTCTCTCAGCTCCCAGGGAGCATGTGTCCTTTTCTATGAGAAAGTTGATGATCTGATTTCTGATGGTGTTGTGGGTTTTTCCGGGTTTTCCTCCAACTGAAACAGCAAATGCGCCATCACTTCGAGTCCCGGGCTTCAATCAAGATTTTCATCTTGATATTATTTTTTATTCAAAACTTTGCTTTTGTATTTTTTAATTCTGAATAAAGTTACTGTATTATTATTGAACATATAATGAAGGCATTTATTGGCAGTCGTAGAAAAAGTAATTTCCGAGTTTGTGTTCAAAGTCCTGTGATTTTTTTTATCCAAACTGATCTCCTGAGCAGGGTTGTTTAATTTTTGAAATATCATGGAATGTTTGTATGGAAAGTACCCCCTGGAATCTGCATAACTCTGCCTACAAAGATAATGAGAAACTCTCAATTCGAACGTATCCCAATCAAACAAAAGCGCTTAATGAAAATCTGTCGCGAAAATTTAGCCACAATAAAAATTAATAAGCGATTAAAAAGGTTTTCCCCTATACCCGCCATTATTCCAAGCAGTTATTCCGCTATTCACTTGTTTATATTCCTAATTGAAAACGTGTGGTTCGGAGTTTTCCGCGCATATTTTAATGAAACGCAAACAGTAGAAATACTACATGTGCGTGGATTATATTCGAGTTTTTAATCGCTTTCGTGTACGTACAATTGAAAGGGAGATCCATGTGTTTTGAAATTTTTATTTGCCGACGGTTTTGGATTATAATCTGCTCTTTTCCATTATTGAAGGTACTGGTGGACCCCCACAACCTAAATCAACAGCGGAAATAAATGAGATGAAAATGATGAATTCAAATTTAATAACCATATTTTCATTTAAATCAAATAGTAAATGAACCAAAAATATAAACTTGCTTTTATTTCTTATATAACATTCCTCATTATCTATCATTACTTATGCTGATAAATACCTTCCATTATTCTTTCTACTTCACCGATTAGTATTTTTTCAATCACTGACTTTGTAATTTCAAATCAACATGAAAAATAATTTCTTGAAAAATCGTGAGATAGATCTTGCCGGTGTATATTCATTGGTTCCACTAATTCATCCCAACTCCTTGAAGAATAAAATATATGATTTCATTTTCTGGGGAAAGTAATGAAAGCAAAAAATGAGAAGTAAAACATGCTTGCTGAAAGTCAACTAACAGAATAACAGAACCATTTCAAATATACTATATTACTCTAGGATTGACAGTTCACAAATATCAATATTCAACTATTCCAAAATAAGAACTTCAGTCTCGCTTTCAAATATTACATTGGGAGGTTTTCCTCAATGTTATTAGGAGGTCAATTGAACATTTTCAGTTCCTTGAAATCTGGAATTTTTCGCGTAAGGTACAATGAAAATGTCCTCATTTCTGGTATCATAATTCCAAAATATAAATCATATATGATAAAATTTCTGTGATCACTGAAAGACGTATTGTTACTAGTAAACATATAATCTGCTGCTTTTGTGCAAATAAACATTGGATTATGGAATTGATAAGCCCAGAAAAATACATTATATGATAGTTTTCTTTCAACTTGCGCAAAGTGGTCCTCAATAATTGGATCAAATCAATTTTTTTTATATTGTCATTGTGATTCCTAAATACTTTCACAAATCTCAAGCGAAATATCAACTCTCATACTCTGTGATTCATCAAATTACGAGTGGTAAATTGTCAAAAAGGCTGACACATGGACAAGGGCGGATCTACATTTCTGGGGAGGTAAAACATATTAATATTCTGGGGGTGTGCCCCAATTTTGGAGAACAATAAAAATACATTGTTTTAAAAAACATATTGTAAAACACAAAACATAAAAACGATTTTTTTATTTGTCATTTATCGTTTTTTAACACAAATTAATACATTTGTGTTTGCCACATTTGAACATTGAATACATTTTAAACCTTATACCAAACTCATTCACTTTGGTTATCAGTAAAAAAAAAACTTAAAACTGAAAAAATAGATCAATAACAAATTCAGTACGAAACGATATATGAACAACACTAACTAAAATCGTTATTCTAGAGGCAAATTATACCATATTAGTATCTTAATAAAAAAGTACAATAAACTAAATCTTTGGTAGAAAGATTAAAATCACAACTAGAGGCCAAACTTAATTTTGCGTTTCTTTAAATTTGCAAAACAATCTATAACTTTCTCTATATCTATTGAAATATTGCGGTGGATATGCAAAAGGGCAAGACCTGCTAAACGTTCCTCAGTCATGTTTGATCTAAGCCACGTTTTGAACCGCTTTCAAGCCAAAAAGGACTTTTCTGCAGAATTTACACTACAGGGCAGAGTTAGCAAAAGTTGTAAAATCAATTTTACACATCCTATATACTCAAATCCAGGAAGTTTTCGTTTTTACATTTATTTTGCCACAATTTTAGCCCTGATTCTATTTTTAAGTTTAACATTTCCGTAATCAGATGAAAGATTTAAAAAACATGTTTTTTAAAATGTACTTGGCAGAACTATATTCAAATTTACTATATAAAAAAAATACCATCAAATCTATAGTCTATCATTTATTATTGAAACTTAAATGGAAATGTATATTGTAATTCTATTACAGGCTGCTATAGGTATAAAGTAGCCAGAAAACAAGCATATTTTTTGAATCATAGTATTTTTCAGTCTGGAGGCGGTAGTTCCCTTTATTATTGATATAAATAATTAATCAAATATGGCCAAGTATCGATCCTTGAGGGAGTCCGATACAATTACCAAATTGTGTTATTTTCCATTGAAACATTGCTTCAAAAGGAAATACGTCATCGGTAGTCTAAAGACTTGTGATAATTGCTAAAACGAAAAAAAATATCCGATACTTAAAGTTCATCATGTTATCAACTCATTTTGAAACTGGAAAGATAATATTGCCATCCATTACTGACTTTATTGTTCCTTTCCGATGACTGTTACTTCATATTATATTGAAGATCGGATTGGCCTGATAACTTTAATTGACTTCATCAGTTTCATGACTGCTCAGACAATGTTTGATTGCTTTGGCCTGAATTTCTTTGGTACTTGTTGGAACAAAGTATAAAATCCCCGTTTGGAAAGTTGAGGTAAAGAAAGGAAATCTTCACTTTTAGTGATGTTCATCGAATTGATCTTTTGCACATTAGAATCGAACTTTATCCAACTTTAATTAACAAAGCTCATAAAATCAGATTTAACGTCAGTAGTAATAAAACGTTTTTTTTTCGCAATGTACTCCTTAATTATGCTCATTAACCTGCCTGCCTTTTATTGAACTCTATGAACAATCATGATCGATTGCTGAATATTTTGTGAACATTTTCTATAACTGTTGTAGCGCAAAACGAGGTAAATTAAACAAAGTAAAAATAATTAAACGAAGTAAATATAAAATCTTAACCTAATATTTAAATTAAATATATTTTAAAAATAAAAATTCACCAAGTTCGCCCTTAGTTTAAAAATTGATGAATTCTAACCTGTCATCCTAAAAAATATTGAAATGCGTGGTTTGGAAAGTAAAGGTAAAGAAAAAAGTTAAATTTAACCCAGTTGTCCGATTAACGTGAAATTTGGCAGGTATTCATAGTTCCCGTGACAATGCGTTATGGAATTTTTTTAGAGAAAAAAACAAAAAGGCGGCTCAAGATGGCCGACAATATTTGTATTTATGGTCTGATTCGATTTAAAATGGGTATGTGGGGGTTTTCGGGATCGAAGATTATAAATATCTAGTCAGAATTCATAAAATCAAAATGGCGGCTCCAAGATGGCCGACGATCTCTGTGATTATGGTCCGACTCTATTCAAAATTGGTATGTTGGGGTTTTCGGGGTCGAAGATTATGATTCTTTTGTCAAAATTCATTGATTTAAGATGGAGGACGAGTTTTATAATTATGGTCCGATTAGATTCAAAGTTGGTATGTGGAGGTTCTCGGGGTCGAAGATTATTAATTTTTTGTCAAAATTCATGAAATCAAAATGGCGGCTTCAAGATGGAGGACAATCTCTGTGTTTTTAATTCGATTCTATTCGAAATTAGTATGTGGAAATTTTCGGGGTCAGAGATTATGAATTTTTTCGCATTTCAATGAAAGTTTGTCCTTGAAAAGGTTTTTTATTGATTATTTTTTATTAATGGCAGTTTTGTCCAATTGATTTTCAGAAAACTAGAAATGTTCGAATTGAGGATAAAAAAGGTCATTAGCAACGCTAATAGAAATTTTTTTTTGCAAATTTCTTTATTTTGGTGCTTAGTAACAAATATCGAACAGCTTCCCTTATAGAACATTTTATTTTTTATTATTTTTTTAAATTTTTAATGTAAATTGGTGAAAGTGTCAACAATAAAAATATTATACAAATAGTATTGTTCTTGTTGTAATATTGTTCTTCAACAAAAAAATCCAGAAGAATGCATTGAAGAATTTGCATTCATCCAATGAATCTATTATGGAACTCTTAGATATTTTTTTCTTTCTAGATAAACGTATTATGGAAAATAAAGAAAAAATGTATCTGTCGAAACCCTGAATAATATTTCCAGTGATTCATCAGCTACAAATTTTACAGTTATCAAAAGATTAATTTATTTCCTAGATAATGGAGGTGTGTGTTTCAGATATGCTTATGTTTGTTTATGTTTATATATGTTTATTGTTCACTCAGAGAGAAGTAACAGAGTATAACATAAAGTGGAACGTATCCAATAAACAAAGATTGACTCCAGAAGTCGAAACTTGTGCGGAGCGAGTACAAATCGAACATGAAGAATATATAAAAATAGTAGGGAAAATGTAAATATAGTAAAAGATAAATAGAGATAAAAGTCTATTTAATAAGTCTATAGATTAAATTCTGAGATTCTCATTTGTATGTGTATACATTTATGAATGGAGGTATGCTATGATGTATAAATATTCAATATTCTTTTAACGTTTTTCCACTAAATTGTGAATGATTCGCGTGTTTGGAACATGATGAATTTTTTCAGTTTTTTTTAAATATTGATTGGGATATCATATTTTCAATCATTTCTGGTAACTAATTGTAAAACTTCGGGCAGAGATAATTGAGGCTTATTTGTCCTTTGGTTTTAGGCATCTTCAGTTGGGTCACATTCAATATATCTTTGATAATATCTCTCCCATTTGCGATTGTAGTCTATAATTACATACCTAGGTATTTCATTTCCGTGCAAGGTTTTACATTTGGGTTTTTGTCTATATACAGAGTATGGAAGTTCGGAGAAGATGCTTAATTGGTGTTAAATGGTAAATAAAAAGTCTTATCGAAATTGATTGTAAGGAGCTTATTTTCAAGCCATTGTTCGATGTTCTTGAAATCTGTTACGACTATTTTTTTCAGGGATGTCCAATTTTTGGAGCTGTAAAACATTTCTGTATCGTCAGCATATGTTGTTATTTATCCACAGCTCCGGACAAAGAATAAACCATTAAATTATATATTAAAGAGTGGTGGTCCCGGAATATTGCCTTGTGGTACTCCATACGCTATCACTCGGATTTTACTGAATGTATTATTTATTTTCACGTTCTGAGATCGGTTCGATAAATATGATTTGAATAAATTGAGTTGATTTCCTCTGATTCCCACGTCTTCCATTGCTTCTAGTAGGAGGGCATGGCTAACTGTATCAAAGTCGTTCGATAAATCAATGAAAACACTTAGATATGGTCTACTCCTGTCCAGGCTGGAGTATGTCTCAGAGGTGAGGTTCAAAATTGTATTTTGGGCAGAGATGCTTTCACGAAATCCAAATTGCTTTTCAGGGAGTGATTTATACTCTGCAAGGTACTCAGAAAGCCGTTGTAAGATTCTCTCAAATATTTTGGGGAAGTTAGTAATCACCGAGATGGGTCTGTAGTTGGTGACATTTTCATGGTGCCCGTTTTTGTATATTGTAAATACAATGGTGTGTTTGAATAATTTCTCTTTGGAAATGTTCCCGCAGTGGAAATTTCATGGATGATAAATGCTAGTGGTTCTGATATTGATTCAGTGAGTTTTTCAATGGTTCGGATTTGATCGCATCCACGCCGGGTGTCGCATTGTTTTAGAGAGATTTTATGACTTGATATGCTTCTTTACTTTGGAATTTGAAGTATCACATTTGGGAATGACAATATAAACTCATGAATTTAAATTTTGAAGTATCCAATGAACTGAAAATGAGGAAAGTCATATAATATGTATATTTGATTCAACTAAAAGCCAATGTGACAATTATCGAGCATTTTCATGAATGGAAACAAACAAATCATACAAGACACTAGTAATCCTCTTATTATATTCGAGTTTGAGTTTGTACAAGATGGCTTCACTGAGGTTGATACTGTTTTATTGAATTCTTATGGAATATAACTCTGATTGGGATGAATTCGTCAGGACCAGCCTTACATGGTTTTGCATATACAGTGCGACCCATTTAAAATGGAACCACCCCTGTAAAATACGCATTTTTCAATCATTCTCAAAAATGTTTTTTTTTTTTTTTTTGAGCATCAAAAACAGTATTTTGACACAAATTTTCATAACTTTAGTTTCATTTCCAAGGCACTCTATGGTTTTTTTTCTTCGCTAAAAACGGCAAAAGTTTATTAGGCAATTTTTGTTTTGGAATTTGACTACACCACTGGATTCGAAGTCGTTTTAAATGGAAACCATGAAAATTTCATAAAAAAATATTGGTTAACAACAGAGTTACAACAACTTTAATTTTGGAAACAAAGTATTTTATATTAATTTTCATTTAGATTATAGTAATATTTGAAATCTGGCAACATTGCCGATACAAAGGAGAACACCAGTGAATTTGTACAGCGAAAATCCGAAGTCAATAGCTCATTCCGTTCTACAGTTATAACTCCTGAAAGTGTGGTAATGTGAGCGATTTCTGGTGGAAGCGATTTTGTAATAAAAATCTAACTACGCCACTGGATTTGTGGATTATATTCTCTTAAAATCATTTATTTAAGTTTAGGTTATAAGTGTATTCGAAAATAACAGAAAATTAAAAATTTATTTTCAAGTTATGCAGTTTTCAATAGCCGATAAAAACGAAATAAACCAATAAGTTTTATAGTACCAAAATTATTTATTCAATAATAAAACAGAAAGCAGGATAAAAAAAATGTTCGTTTTTTATTCTGCCAAACTCAACTGGAACAAGCTTTTGTAAAAGGTACCAATAATTTGAGGAAAGCTGAACTAATACATTGGGCATAGGTATTGTACTAAATCAATAGTAGGCTGTGATTTAGTACACCACAAATCGCTCACATTACCATACTTTCAGTACTGTTCTGTTGAACGGATTGAGCTATTGACTTCGGATTTTCGCTGTACAAATTCACTTGTGCTCTACTTTGTATCGGCAGTGTTGCCAGATTTCAAATATGTCTGCAATCTAAATAAAAATTATAATCAAATACTTTGTTTCCAAAATTTAAGTTGTTGTAACTTCGTTGTAAACTTATATTTCCTTATGAAATTTTGATGGTTTCCATTTATACCGACTACGAATCCAGTAGTGTAGTCAAATTTGGAAAAAAAATTGCCTAATAAATTTTTGCCGTTTTTGACAAAGAAAAAAAACCATAGAGTGCCTTGGAAATGAAACTAAAGTTATGAAAATCTGTGTCAAGATACAGTTTTTGATGCTTAATATTAGAAAAAAATATTTTTGAGATTGACTGAAGAATGCGTATTCTACAGGGGTGGTTCCATTTTAAATGAGCCACACTGTATAATGAGAAAGAAGAAATTGCCATCAATATTATAACGACAGGCTATAGTTGTGAATAATGCCCATTTCGCAACCGTCTATTGAATCGATATAGTATTATCGCTATTCTTTTTGACAAATGTTCATGAGCATAAAGCTCTTATATTGTCTACAATACTCACATTGCCATGTTTGGGAATCGACAGCCTTGCAGATCACTATCTGCACTTATTTTAACACTTATTTATTATACTGTTAAGATCTGACATGTTCGTACGTTTACGTGCCGGGCCCTGAGCGTAATGCATGCTTCGAAAACCGATACCATCTCGAAAAAATGAGCTTCAAACTAATTATTCATTTTACTTCTAATTAATAGTATTGATAACACAACGCGTACAAAATTAATAATTTAATAACATGTTGCCAAGTCGTTTTATTATAATAAATTGCGTTTCTCCCTCCTCCCTGCTCAGTAGGATGGTAAGGCTCGTAGATCTCTCGGGAGATAGTGCACAACCTTATTTATGCCAAGCCGTGGTAGTAGATCTGACATCATTGTTGAGAGTTGGGATACAATGTCTGCTGGAAATTATACATAGAAAAAATGGGCATCCTTCAGCAGACTTTTGGGAAAGTAGAAATATTTGGGATAGTGTATAATAAAGAGAATCAATTCATTATAGATTGTAAGATAAACATTCAAAATAAAAATAATATCATCCATTCCCACATACTAACAAAGATAATTGGGACAATTTGAAACAAACAAAGTTGTTAATTAGGAATGAGGGCTGAGTCTCCATTTATTTCAAATGTTTTAGATAAAGCAATGAGAGAGACGAATAAAAATATAAAGGTGCTTATTCTGAGAGACTGGTTAATTTGAACGTATAAAAAACGCAATTCTTATTGATATTGATGGCTAGGATGACAGAATCAACAGATGAATTTAGAAGTATAGAAAAACAAGTGGAACAAGAAGAAAATTTTAAATGATCATTATCGAGATTGATGACAAATTAGATAAGTGAATCAACGAGAAGACCGGCAAACAGAAAGCGAAATCGACATTGTGAAGACGACATTTTCGGGAAAAAAATGAATTTCTTGAAAATTATTGATAGAGGTAATAAAAAAGTAGTTGGATCGGAAATGATTGGGGATTGTCATAGCAATTATAAAAATTTGTCGACATTTTGTATTTATTTGCCGTCTTCATCAGGCCTGAATGAGAAAGACAATTCCGAATCAGATTTTTAATCTTGCAGCTTCATTTCCACTTAAGGAAAAACCAGTAACCCACTCAAGCAATAGAAATGCTTGTGTCGTGACAATGTTTTCAAAATGCTCATTGAGTTGATTCGAAACTGGCAGTGAAGATTCTAATATGAAGGATTCAAATACAAATAATAAGATAATCCAAAGGGATGCATATTGACGAATCAGTGTTTATACGGACCATGAGAGAAGTTGACAGGTTTTTTATATCATGAGGTTTTTTATCCAGGACTCTCTTGGCGATGTAGAGTTTGTCAATCAGTGGTTCCAACTCTTCAGTTATATTGGCGATATGATCATTCCATCTCTTATGTTGATCGAATATAATACTTATGATATAAAAAAATTCACATTGGGACTCTAAATATTGTAGCTGAGCCTAATTTGAAAATGTTCTATTGCTCATTGCTGTATGAAATTATTTCACCTTTCTGTTTTCATTGTATTGATACTATTTTTATATGTGAGGGGAAATACTGGGCCCAGTATTGTGCCCTGTGGTTCTTCGATTTCAGCATCAATAGGTTCATTGGGGAACTATTCATTTTAATAATCTCGCATAAAATTTGGTAATACCGTAATTCTCTAGTTTTTTTACCAAAAAACTATGTATTTTAAATTCAATATTGCTTTTTTCAATATTCGAATTACTTTGGATGTTTATTATTATTTCACAATTTGAATTTTTGTAGATATACTATCTAGGAATTGTTTCATGGTGTATTTTTGTCACTACGTTGGAAATTCTTCTGGTTTTTTGAATGAAAACATTGGATTTGAAAACTGGAATTATTTTTTGAGAAAAGACAATACAAATGAAAAACACGACATCGCGAACAGTCGGAAAGGTAGATTTCAGAATTTGTTTATTCATTCTGAAATTACCTCCAATCAAACAAGAAAATATTGGATATCATTTCATTGAAATATTAAAAAACTCGCAAGAAATTACACTTTTCAGTGATTCAGGCATAAATCATGCATGATACGATGATGGAAATAATGAAAAAATTATTTTTAATTATGAAGGGTTTCTAATAGATTCAAAATTGCTTTGACTCGATTGTGACCTCAGCAGCACACAAATATTGGAGGAATTTTGATTTTCAATATCACGAAAGTGTTGGCAAAATAGTATAAATAAAATATTGGCTTGGATAAATTTACAATATGAGAAAATTGATAAAATGTTTTTAAAACAATATGGGCTGGGACAAAAGTTAGTTTTTTCCGATATTGGTACAACATTACTTGAGATATATCGGTGGCCATGTCACCATGTAAAACATTTCAAAGAAAATACTGGCAGGATGAAAAATGTTCCATTCTTCCCCTCAAGAATCCATGTGATACAAATATTGAAATGCCAATATTGATCATAAATACTGAAAACATCGCCCAATACCACCGGAATTTACATTGAAAAAATTCAATATTTATTCAGCACTTTTATTTTCAATTAATTTCTGTATGAATTCACAACCACTTTTATTAAGGACAGAAAAAGAAAGCTCAAATATCTCTACAGGATTGTCATATATACCTAACCATCCAATAGGGCTTCCAACATAGTAGGCCGTGTTGAGTCTCGTAGATCTTTCGAACGATACTGCTTGCGTCTGACGTTTTAACTTCTTGATTAATAATCCTCGGAATTAGCAGCTCAAATCGAAAGGGCATTGTTTATCTCAAGGATTGAATTGTGGCTTCCACCTGAACATAAATGTCGATGGGGCGGAGATAATTTCGATGTGCAAGACAAAAGAATTATGTAGGCGATTTTCGCGAGATATTTTAATAGACTCTTTCGTACACCTCATAAAACTTCACGGTTGGTAGCAAGAGAAACACCGCATTGAAGCGGGAGATAGATATCGATTCTAATTCTCTCCAAATTTCTCAGCTCCAAAGATTTGATACTCAATTTATTTCAAGGCATTTTAACACTCCCAGCCTTATTTGTCTATCACTGCCCATATAACATCAAATGAGAAAGGAAATTCAATAAGCAAAATACCCTACACCCACATAACAAAAAAAAAACTTCTCAATAAACTCCCAACTCAGCAAACAGCAAAATTCATATTTAATACTAAGACCTTCTACCACTTAACATCTACAGCATTGAAAAATTCATGGAAGTCGATCTCTTCTCAGTACTAGGATTTTAACTGTATTGTCTTGTCCTGTTATTTAGTATCCCTACATATAATATAAGGCATACCTCAAATGTGTGAATGTACTTTTATTTATTAAGGTCTTATATACAGTGCTCGTCTAAAGTCCGTTTCCCCCCTACCAATTTTTGAACCACCTGGTATATCAAAACGAAATTTGGAGGGCTCAAAAAGAAGATCAAAACCTACTTCTTCAGGAAAAAATCACAGCTAAAAGTTTCAAAATGACGGCTGAGCGCCATCTTCAATTATTTTTTTAAAATAGAACACCCCGTATAGTCTGCTCCTAATTCCCAATAGTTTTTTTCGATACACTTTACTCCTAAATCCAATAGTTTTCAAAATATTAACGTTTGAAAAGTGACATTTTGGTCATTTCAAACCCAACCAAAAACACTAATGTTGCTTTCAATCAAGTGTGCATTGGAAAATGTCGTTGTCGCGGTAACATCTTCTTCACTGTCAAACTGAACTGCTAACTGTCAAATAGTCCGATGAGCGCCTAAATCCTTTTATGAAAAGTGTAGTTTAGACGATAAATTTGAAGCAGTTTTGATATTTGGAGAAGCTGGAAAAAATTATCATCTAGCAGTCCGTATGTTTAATGATAGATTTCCCGAGAATCCTATTTCGAGGTCATTTTTTCGCAAACTTTTAAATAAGCTCCAAGCAACTGGTACGCAGAAAGATGCTCCAAGATCAGGAATACCGTCTCTTTCAGAAGAAAAAAGGTGGAAATTGTTGCTGAAATGGTAATCAATCCGACTCAGTCGACGTCTGCAGTTGCTGAATCCTGTGGAGTGAGTTCAAAAAGTGTCCAAAGAGTCCTAAGAAAAGGAAAGTTTTATCGCTATAAAATGAAAATCCTGCATGCTCTCACGGAGGATGACCCAGATCGGAGGGTTGAATTTTGTGAGTGGTTAACAAGAACAATTGAAGGAGAACGGGGCTTCCTGAAACGTGTATGTTTCGCAGACGAATGCACGTTTTTTTAATGGAAAAGTCAATAAACAGAATGTACGATACTGGAACGGTAATAATCCGCATATTTCTAGAGAGGGACATACCCAGTTTCCTAAAAAGGTGAATGTTTGGGCGGGGATTTTGGGCAATCGCGTTGTTGGACAGATTTTCATCAGAGGCAATCTTACAGGAGTTCTTTACAGAAATCTTTTAGAAACTGAAATTGAACCTCGAATAAGACAAATTGTATTAAACAATCAGGAAGAGTGTGAAAATCGTAAAATCATTATTCAGCAGGATCGGGCACCTCCCGATTTCGATCGCATGGCTAGAGAGTTCCTTGATACAAAATTTCCTGGGCGATGAATAGGTCGCAGGGGTAGTACAGAATGGCCACCAAGATCTCCGGATCTTACACCTCTAGATTGTTTCCTCTGGGGATATCTGAAGTCAAAAATCTACGCCACTGAAATCCAAACAATAGAAGAGTTGGAACGCAGAATAATAGATACATGTGGAGAAATAGATGAACAGACTTTCATCAACGTGAGAGAAGCTATTTATAATAGGGCACTTTATTGTCAAGATTTAGGAGGGGGCCACATTGAACACTTGATGAAATAATTGTTGGGGTTAAACAAAAGTGTTATTAAAAAATAAATTATAATTTTTCAGTTTATCCTTAATGAACGCCTCTTATTAGTCGAATTCATTAAGGGATTTAACTACAAATTAATAATAACGTTCAGTTAGCAAAATGTTTTACCGGAAGTGACCAAAATCCATACTTTATTTTAACCGGAATGTCACTTTTCAAACATTAATATTTCGAAAACAATTGAATTTAGGAGTAAAGTGTATTAGAGAAGACTGTTGAGAATTATGAACAGTTTCCGAAAATGGAATCATATTTCTTTCTATTTAAAGAAATTATTAAAGATGGCGCTCAGCCGCCATTTTAAAACTTTTAGCTGTGATTTTTTCATGAAAAAGGAGGTTTTTATCTTTAGACTAGCACTGTATATGCAAACAAGAAACGTTTTTTTTATGACGATTCTAAAACATCTTTCATTATTTTGAGCAAATAAAGCTATTCTATTCTATTCTATTCTGAGAGAACATTATGTGATCTATTCTTTTGATCTCAATATAGTTTCCATAGACCTATTTTGTTGTCGAAGATTATGCAGCTAAAATTAGTGCACAGTATTATAAATAAAATGTTACTGTTAGAAATGACTCATAATAGAAACATGTAAACACTAGAAAACTTTGTGAAATAAAACCATTTTGAATTATTGAATATTGTTGGATTTTTCCACTTCAAATTTTAATATTTCCAAAGTGAAAAAACATTTTCACGATGGAATGGTTTTATTTTTAAAATTTGAGATGACAGTGTCTCCATATTGGTATTATTTTGAGTTATAGACAAGAATACCATCAAAGTAGATTAGGTCGTTATTGGGAAATATTTTTACTTCTGCTATCATAATTTTTAATTTCTGCTCCGATTTATAAGCGACTTTTACTTTCAAGTACACATCAGAAAAATCAAACTTGTGATTTCAATCAATCATTTATCTCTTAACATTAATACACAGTCATGGAATTCCTGTGTATTCCAGTAGCTAGTATACTAATAGGATGAAACTTTGACTAATATAAGTAATTCAATATCTATCTCACTCTCAAGCAATCAGGCGATATGATTGGTTCATTAACCCGAATGATCACTGTATCCTTGTGGCGAGAAAAGAGAGTCAGTTATTGTTTCCACAATTATTTTAGAGCTAGCTTATTCCGAATATTTGTCTCTGAAATTGAGATCCATATAGGTGTCAAGGTGCATTGAATTCCGCATACAGTTCTTTTAGGATCCCTATAAGTCACTCATTATAACACCCGTCATCAAATTCGTATTGACTGAATAATTCTTATGTAATGAAAGACATGTCATCTACATATTTTTCCATGATTTGTTTCCAGGAAGGTCATTTACATAACTGAAAATATCAGTGGCCCAAGAATATTACCCGGAGGGTTTCCTGTTATCACAAAAACTATGATATTACATTATTAACTTTTCCTTGTATATATATATAGTTTAAAATGCATTATGTTATTCCTGAAACATAAACATATGTACGAAACAGTTATTCAGCATCACAATGATTACACTAGAAATGGAGATCTCTTCATCAATTTTCAAACATAGTCCATCATACAAAGGAGTTGAATTTTTCAACCATCTTCTATTTGTTTGAAAAATATTAGAATCAAAATGTTGGTTGAATTAAAACGGAAAAGATATCTGCAAGAACATAGTTTCTACAACGTCTCGGAATTTTAAAGCTTGAAATAACATTTTCAACAAGTCTTCAAATTTTGTTTTCGTGCTTGTATTTTTATATTTCTGTCCATCTGTATTATGTATTATACAGAGCGCGCGTAAAATATGGAAACATGAAGATATCTTTGATACAATAACAAAATTTTGGTTACGTATATCAGATGGACCAGCAATTTTAAATTTTATATTTATATGTACAGTTTCTGAGATATACGAACAATATGTTTATTTTTAAATGGGACAACCCGTATATTTTATAATTTTCTGTTACCGTTTTTCATTGCCGATGCAGCATACAAACTGTTGATGGCCAATATTGACCATTAATTTAAGGAAATTAGGGAAAACATTTTTATTTTGTAATTAATATTGCAGTATGAACAGAAAACAATACCTAAAGAAAAAATTAAAGGATATGTTCAATATGATCTCCTTGTCTTCGGAAACAGAAATTCATTCTGAATGAAAATTCATCCAAGACTTTTCTAATCGTTGCCGGAGAAATTAGTGTTATCTCCTCTGTAATTCTGTCTTTCAGTCCTTGGATAGTCGGTGGCCTATTCACATACACTTTGCTTTCCAAATAACCCCACAAAAAATTATCTACAGGTGTCAAATCCGGAGATCTTGCTGGCCATTCGATAGCTCCTCTTCTTCCAATCCAACGATTTGGAAATATAATGTCGAGAAACTCACGAACGCCTCGAAGATAATGAGGAGGCGCTCCATCTTGCTGAATCCAAATTGATCTATTCACGATATGAGGATTTATATCATCAGGAAATAGTCTGGCTAATTCTGGAATTAACTCTAATTCAAAAAATGCCCAGTATTCTTCACCTGTCATGGTTCTATTCCAAAAATAAGGTCCAATAATGGTATAATAAATCCTGCTCACACATTGATCTTTTGTGTATATTGCGTATGGGCCTCCACCATCCAATGAGGATTTTCATCTGACCAGTACCTGCAGTTTTGTTTATTGACCGTGCCATTTAACTGGAAAGTAACCTCATCAGAAAAAAGGATTTGATTAAAGAAATTAGGATTGGTGACAAATCTATTTAACATTGTTTCACAGAACTCCATTCTGCGATTTGGACCGTCTTCGTTGAGTTCCTATACCAATTGTACTTTATAGGGATGCCATTTTCCTTTTTTTATATTTACGTTGTGATAGTTTTTTGAAAATAGGATCACGAAGTACCTACTGACAGTAAAACCCTACTTGATTTAACGAAATGAAATCGATATTCATATCATGTTTATCAGTACAAAAACAGCAAAGACTTTTTTAAACTTCAACAAATACCAAGTGGCCCAATTTATTTTCTCTTTATGTTAATATCAACGGTTGCAATAAAAATATATTTTTCCTTATTTCTCAAAATCAATGGTCAATATTGGCTATTACCAATTGGTATGCTGCATCGGCAATAAAAAACTGTAACAGAAAATTGTAAAATATACGGGTTGTCCCATTTAAAAATAAATATATTGTTCGTATATCTCAGAGACTGTACATTTGGCAACGTCGAAAATATAAAATTTAAAATCGCTGGTCCATCTAATATACATAACCAAAATTTTTTCATTGTATCAAAGATATCTTCATGTCATATCGAGTATTTGATTCGATAAATTATTATTATTAAATTATTCTGCTTCAGCTGGAAACATATAGTCGTCAAGGATATATGAAAATGACACTAATAGACGATTTATACCTACCTATTTTAAAAAAGCTTTTCTGCTACAGATTCAGTATTGGAGTACCTATGTTGTTGTAGAGTTTAGCGTTACAGTTTCCATCTGACGATATTTTCTGAATCCGAGTTGATGGCAATTCATTCTCAGAATTATTTTACACTTGTTACCGATATAGGAAGAAAATTCATAATATTCTGGTAGTCACCAATTTTCAGTATGGGCTACAGTCATAAATATTGTTATCAAGTTCCTTCATTCCAAACATACAAATTTTAGTATTATTAGCATTCATTTTAACCTTCATTTTGTGTTCAATGAGCTAGTCATCACCCTATTAACAATACACGTAGATAAGAAGGAAGTCTACTGCATGTGCACAGTGATAAAAATCCTATAAAAATAGTCATTCATCGCCCTGACTACGTTGGGATTGGAGAAAAAGTTATAAAAAATAACTTCATTACTTTCAGTCACGCTTGAAAAATTTTTTGTGGTAATTGAACGGGCGTTCCAATTGAAAACTTCCAGTAACCATATGCATAACTAATGAGTATTGAACTAATTTTTAGTGTATCCCAAAAATAACCTCTAAAAGTATTACTAGACCAGGGTCGATAATTTTTGAAACAAAAGAAAATTATAGTAGAATGAAACTCATTGGAAAAGGAAGAGAATATAACAAAAATGAAAGGAAAAATAATTTATGGGCCATCTGAGGTCGGGAAGTGGAAGGGGATGAGTTTTTAACGGTAAAAAACGTCCTATGGAAAAAAATTAGATGGCGAAGTTGTAGGTAATAAAAAGATCTACAACTTTGATAACTACACTTTTTTCACATAATCCCAAAATTTATGTGAAAAATTCAAATAACCAAGTTTTTGGTTTTTTATTTCTACCTTTTACAAAAAAAAAATTTTTGCGAAATTTGGTGAAAACTTACTTTTCTATGTCCCAAACACACTGTGATTTTTTTTATTTAAAATATTTATTTTTTCACCTTATTTTGACTTAATATCGAAAAAACACCTTAATTTTCAATCAGAAATTCTCCCGTCAAAATATCGGTTTTTTTAAAAAGTCGGTGGGCTTTTTGTTCGTCAAAATCTCTACTTTCTGATAGTGTGAAAAAAAAAATACATTACTATGGTAAATGTTCTCAGAAAATGCAAAGAAATAACAGGTAGTAAGGCCCAGACCCTCCTAGCCCCTTCCCCACTTCTCTATGAAATACCTTTTGATGGGCTAAAATTTTCCGTAGGTAACTCAGGTATATAGGTTATCTTAAAATAGCAATGAATAGGCATCTACGCATATAATTTAAAGAAGATTCTACAACTTTCTCAAAATATTGTAGATGTCTTATTAAATTCGGATTCGAGTTTTTTTCGTTTCTTTGCATTTTCTGTCATAGTAATGTACTTTTTTTATACTATCAGAAA
The DNA here is from genome assembly GCA_018342105.1 of Gonioctena quinquepunctata. Lineage (NCBI taxonomy): Eukaryota > Metazoa > Arthropoda > Insecta > Coleoptera > Chrysomelidae > Gonioctena > Gonioctena quinquepunctata. Next base: position 60,495 of record JAFIRS010002083.1, on the reverse strand, counting down.
GAAGAGATTTCAACGAACAGAAAGCCCACCGACTTTTTTGAAAAAGCTGATATTTTGACAGGAGAATTTTCGATTGAAAATTAGGGTGCTTTTTCGATATTAAGTCAAAATGAGGTGGAAAAATAAATATTTCAAATCAAAAAAATTACAGTGTGTTCGGAACATAAAAAAGGAGGTTTACACCAAATTTCATGAAAAAAAAATTGTTGTAGAAGATAAAAATAAAAAACAAAAAATTTGGTTATTTGAATTTTTCACATAAATTTTGAGGTTATGTGAAAAAAGTGTGGCAACAAAAGTTGTAGATCTTTTTATTATCTACAACTTTGCCATCCAAGTTTTTCCCATAGAACTTGTAGTTTTGCCGGAAATTGAGATAAACCGTTTTTTCATCTTAAAAACTCACCCCCTTCCACTTCCCGACCTCAGATCGCCCGTACATTATTTTTCCTTTAATTTTTGTTATATTCTCTTATTTTTCCAAAGGGTTTCATCCTACTATTATTTTTTTTTCACTTTTTACCATTTTCAAAGGCAGCACTGGTCTATACAAAGTACTGAAAGAACTGAGGATGGAGAACTTACATGGGAAAATGGAACAGAAAAATAATTGGATGATTCACTATGAATATGGGAAAAAGAACCCTGAAATGGTCTGAAACACAGATTGCACATATATACGCAATTTCCTAACAGAATTCAAACATTAATAAGTCCGGTCAATAATTGATTATTGTCATTGCTGTTTTCTCACCAAATCGCAATGAAACCCACTACCCCAAAACAATTAATCCCATTGTCACGTGTTATACCCAACCGCCTAATTCGAAATTAATTGAGCATAAATAATTCGGCAGCTGCACAATCGAAACACATCCAATCGCAAACAAAACACCACCGGTGTTGTCTCCGGCCAAGATGGCGCATTAAACTGCTTCATCAATTCCCTCTGCACCAATCCCATTCATCGTCTTTCCCTTGTAATTGTCCCTTCGATTCCCCTCCCAATAGACGGCCCCCATCGGGATTTTGTAAGGATAATCCTGTTCACCGTGAAATTGATAGTCTATACCTCAGTGCGAATGCGCACTGTATTATCGACCCTGATCGAGATGAAATATAGCATCATAGTTCCGTAAGTGAGCGACGGCAGTTGTTTTGTTCCATTAGTTGAAATTATACGTGACATGTTAATATATTAATTTTTATAAAATTCAGTCCATTTTCAAAGTGTTTTTTGCTTGTATGGCACTACTTTTTCTAGAAAATACCGATACGATTGTGATATCCATGGTCTTTTAAAATCGAGAACTTCTTGTTGGAGTTATTCAAATGTTTTGATTATGCTATGAAATTCAGCGATCAGTTGAAATCCCACCTCTGACACCAAATCGTTATATTCCAGAAAATTCGATTTTCGTCATCATTTGTTGACAACATGGATTGTGTGGCTAGAATTAAAAGGAGATATGATTCTATGATGGCATACTTTCATTTTTCTGAGCATGTAAGGAAGAACTTTATGCCATAAATAATGTTTGCCTATACACAAACTTCATTGTGCAATAGTAATGCTAGAAATTGATTCTTCTGCTGGCACTCCATATAATTATTGACTAGTGACAATAAAATTATTTATATATTTATTATTAGAAAGTTGGTGGTTGTATCCCATTAGAGATGGACCCATTCAGGCATATATTTAAGTGATTTAGAAGATGATTGCTGAATCCTGTTGGGTATACTCTGTTTCCCAATGTGAGAGAGTATTAAAAAATAAATTAGGGTCACCTTAATTTACAATAGAAAGAGGAGTTTTTTGAAGGAAATTCATTGACAGGTAGTTTATTAGAAAAATAAGTATAATAATAATTATACATAATTCGAATTATATAGACAGGCAGATAATTGAGATATTAATAATTCTAATATTAAGTAGATAAAAAGTAATATAAAAGTAATGATAATATGAACAAAGATAAATTGGAATAAACATTAATATTTATAAAAAATCTACTTTTTACAATACAACTTAATTTTTAAATTTTAGCCATCATATTTCGAGTAGTCCGATGAACTATCTTCGTTGGGGTCCAGAGAAATAATTTCTAGGATGTTATCAGCTTCCCACTTTCTTTCTTCTATTCCAATGTCATGTTCCACGCACTTATTCCATTTTTCGGAATCCACTGTCTTTATTCCTTCTTTCAATAGGTTTTCAACGTCTCTTTATTTTAAAAGTAGTGTCATTCTTGCTACAAACCCTTTTACTTGCGCCCACACCAATACTATGGGGTTTAATCCACAGTGACATGGCGGAAGGCGAAGTACCGTTATATCCCGTTTTGAAGCGATTTCGTCGACGACAAATTTCGTACAAAGAGGTTCATTCAACTTTACAATCTCCAGTAGCTCCTTTTTCACATATCTTTGTGAAATGGCTTCTTATTCAAAATGATGTAATTTATTTTTCATTATAGCTATCTGAAAACACTATTTATATGCTTATTTAACGCAACGAAAGTGGGCTTTTTCCGAGCGCTAGTGTCATTAGCTGCCTACTTACATATCAAAATAAAATAATATATTATTGACAGTTCTCTAGAAATCGCAAATTGTTTGTATATTTCCTTAGCAACAGGGTGAATAACGCTTGTTTCGTGACAATATTTGGATATTTTTAGTGGAAATAATTTGAAAATGATTTCACCAGAGGAAGAAATATCACGTGAAGCGGCAAAAGTAAGTGCAGAATTACTGCCCAAAAAGTCACGCGGGAGATATGAAAACCAGTATATATATATATATATATATATATATATATATATATATATATATATATATATATATATATATTATATATATATATATATATATTATATTATATATATATATATATATATATATATATATATATTTACTTTTCCAAAGCGTACGCATTTCGGAAATTTATGTTCCATCATAGTGCGAATATAAAAATACAAAGAGTTTAACAAATGGTCACCATAATAAAATGTATTTTTATATTCGCACTGATGATGGAAGTATACATTTCCGAAATGCGTACGTTTTGGAAATACAGTAAACTATATATATATATTTTATATATATTTATATATATATATATATATATATATATATATATATAAATATTTTGTGGGGATGCAACTCTATTTTTTTTTGTGGAAGCTTTCTAAATAAGTTTATTTCTTCTTCACTCACTCTGAAAAATATGGGATAACTGATGATGGACATATTAAAAAAAAAATACAGTATAAGATGAATTAACATTCAGAAAAATGGTATGATTTTCAGACAGTACCTAATATAAAAAGTCAAGATGAAGTTTATAAATTAAAGATGTATATAGGGTGTGATAAGATAGACTATACATTTTTTGTAAAATGTTGATTCAAGTTATTGATGAATTATTGAATATATTTTTTTTTATTATTCAATTTTTTCTGAGATATTGTGTTCAAACTTTGAAAATCAGTTTTTTATTCATTGATTTTTTTTTTCATTTTTTATGTAAACCATTTCTAAAAAACATCTTTTGAATAAATTACTTTGTTTAGTTAAAATTGAAATATTTGTAAAATCAATTGAATGTCCTGTACTATTTACATGTTGTGATAAAGCGATTTTAAATTTCTTGATGTTTCACCAATATAGTTTTTATTGCATTCGTGACAATTAATTTTGTATATTGGTATATCAAACCTACAAGTCCTGAGAAATACATGAATTATTTCATATTACTGTCTGAAAATCATAACATTTTTCTGATTGTTAATTCATCTTATATTCATATACCGTAAGTAATTTTCTTTTAATATGTCCATTATCAGTTACACCATATTTTTCAGATTGACAAGAAGAAATAAACTTATTTCGAAAGCTTCCACAACAGTAAAAATAGAGTTTGATTAAAACATAGCTGCATCCCCACAAAAATTTACATTTTAAATAGTGTTCAGCTACAAACATAATTGGTATATATTGTTATGATAGGAAATGTTGTAAAATAATTAAACTTATAATTGTCATTATTATTATTAGGTATTTTAGTTATCGTCGATAAGGCTATGTTATTTTGCAATTTTCTTTACCTTTTTACTATTATACTATTCTCTAGTTGGTGCATATGTATCAAGAGGGCAGTCCTGAAGTAGCTCTTGTATCAAAAATATATCCAACGATATATCTAACAAAAATTCACGATTAAATCATATCAAAATTTAAAATTAAAGTAAGATCAACGTATAGATAAGTTTTGAACATCCTGTATAACAATTCACAACAACAAAAAACCCACCAATGGGATTCGAGAGAGTTTGTGTGGGAAAAGTGATGATATACAATAAAATGTATTGGCAGAAATTGTGAAAATATAATTTTATAGGAATTTGTAAATAGTATGTGAGAGTTAGAATTAGATATCATTCATAAAATCATCAATATTTATTATAACAGCAAATAATTATGTAGGAAGTGATACAAATTCGGAAATCTGTGAAAAAATAAAAATTTGTGAGTGTTACCATGGGAGAGATAACAAGTTTGGGAAGAGATTGAAAAAAGTTCAAAAAGTGAAGCCACGTAGAAAATTTTGAAAGAAGCATTAATAGATAATATACGAAAAACCTATTATAAAAATTCCGAACAAGAAAAATTCTTGAAAGTCAGAACTGAAGAAATAAATAGTCAATAAAAATTCCACCTACCTGGTCTAGAAGATGAATCCTCGAAAGAGTGCATGTAAGCTGTCATTGAGATCCCAGAAATACGTCCACGAGATTGGAAACTTCAACAGAAAAGCAGCCACAAGGTATCCAATATCTGAACTCATCAAAGCGCAACTTTCACATTAAAACAATAACTTTACGTGTTTAAACCACTGGTTGTATTGTTTTGGGCAGAACACTCATAAATTCCATGAAAAAAGACTGATAATGAGTTCAAACTTTCTTCATCATTCTTTCATTGTCACAAACATCCAAATTGCACCATTTTATGTCATTGTTTTGCTAGTATGAGGTATCTATCGCAGAGTAGGGTATTTATAAGTTTTGGTTTGAATAAAAAACCAACCAATGTGATTATTCTCTGCAACTGTTGTTTATTTTTCAATTTCTAACCCCACTTCTCTCCACTGAACAGCTATCGTTAGTGCCAGGTCGACAATACATTATATATATATATATATATATATATATATATGTTTTCGTGTAGATTGACTTGGAGTTTCTCTCCTCCCCCATATTTATGCTATTTAATTTAAAAAAATTACGTTTCCGTTTACGCGATACTTTAATCATTTGCCTGGACCTGGACCCCCCTCCCCCCGACGAAAAATTCTGGGTACGTGCTTGATTATTTAGTATTTAGTCAAATGATATTCTCACACTTGACATTGAAGGTGAAGATTTTGCGTATGATACATCAATTATTATTAACGAGAGCTCAGAATTTTGGGATTTTTTTCTCAATGAATTCTTCATACTTTCGAATTCATGAAGCCAGAATTTCTGCTGTTTCCAAATTTCCGTTAGGTCAATATCTCTAGTGATTGGATTATTGTCACAATGAAGAAAAACGAATTGTGGTACCAATTTTAACCAGTGTCGACATGAATCTAACAGCCCGGGTAGCTTGAGGAAATACAGATATGCAACATCGGCCAAAAGTAAGACACAATGGTGATTGGTGACAAGTAAAATAAGGCTTTCTCCATGTCATCAACAATTCCCGAGCCCCGCTTACCAGCATATTATTCACTTGGCAAGAATATACAATTTACCCGTATACATTTTGCATGAACGTGAGAAAAAGTCGTATATTTTATCGAACCCATAAATTAACTCCAGTTTAGTGAATTTTTTTCATCGAAGTGACTATAATTTCTGTACCGGACACGCAATGTAACATGTGCGTTACGTTTACTTGAACAAATAAATCAGACAGCCTTTTTTTTCCAAATAACATACCCGACTGTCGCATAAAAAACAAATAAAAGTTGGCGAAAGTACAAACGCCCCCATAAAAACATACGCTGAATCGCTTCGCGCCGGCATTTGTCTCAAATGGAGCCTAAACTCGAAACAAATTACTGTCTTTGTGCCGGAAGCAACCGATTCCCTCCGAAGCAAAGCGGAAACGCTGGGGAAATGCCGAAAATACCATCCTCGATATCGACGATATTGCAAGCGCGATGTACAAAGTAGTTTGTATAGGGGTATATGTCGTTTGTCAAATGTTTAATGACTTGTGAATTTGGACTGTTTTGTTGGCAGCAGTGGGAGTGCCATTGCCGACAACTTGTCAAAGTTTTTATGGAAAATTGGCCCGGCCTTTGTTGGCCTATCTGCATACCATTCTTATGAACATAAGTTAATCGTAGACGTTTTGTTAGCATGATTTATTGGGAATTCTGGGTAATAAAAGAAGAGTAATGGAGTTGCCCAACTGTTATCCGATTGAGCGAATTCGATATGAACATTCGTGATGTTTTGTTTATTTTGAAGGCTTCGCGATCGAACTTCTTTCAATTTATGGTGGAACGATTTTCCCCAGTCGTGTCGCTGTTATTATCGATCATAGGAGTAACAAATTGCATGCAAATCGCATGAATGAATATTTTACTTACGTAAGTTTGTTCAATAATAGTAATTCACACACTCAAAGAAAAACATTTTCTTAAGCACCACAACGATAAATAATTTTTTCTGTCCCATGAACGAAATCTAAATTTGAAAAATAGATGTTCTATATGATTCATTGATTAGAAACAACTGCCTTAGGATTCAAAAGAATTATAGTTTGAAAAACTGAAAAACACGCATAAGGACCAAAAAGTTTAAAATAATAAGAATAAAGTCATTGACCAAAAACATTTCTTTTATGAGGGGCTCGATATAAGTTATGTTAATATCATTATGAAAAGTGAGCGAAAAGCACACATAAAATAATTTTTTTCGGTCAATAATTTTATTCTTATTATTTCCAACGTTTTAGCCTTATTGCCAAATATGTGTTTTTTAGTTTTTCCAAACTATAATTCAATTTTCAACTTTCTAGTCCATATTGCTACACAAGACTGAAAAAACATAACGGGAGAAACTCTTCGATTGATTCATCCACATGAGATGGAAGTTATTGATAACTAAATTTTGGCGAATATGCTGAGACCTGGTACATTCGCTATATCTTAGAATTCTAAATCATGTTGAGAACGATCTCAGTGCATTTAGCATAGTTTACTAGTAGCCACTGAATAGAATCGGACCATAATCTCAGAGATCGTCCGCCATCTTGGAACCGCCATCTCGAATTTGTGAATTTTGACCATAAACACAAATATTTTCCGCCATCTTGGAGCCGCCATTTTGTTTTTTCCCCAACGAAAATTTCCATAATGCATTGTCACGGGAACTATGAACACCTGCCAAATTTTACGTTAATCGGACAACAAGAAGTGGGTCATTAACTTCAGATTTGATTACATTGTTAGTGAATCTAAAGAAAGCGTGTTGAAAATAAGAATTGCTCTGAATTTGACTCCATCATAAATAGTTGTAATGAAGACTGCCAGATGTACCGAGTGGGCCAAATGGGACACTTTTGAAGGGAAAGTCCTGTTTTCAAACTAGATAGAGGAAAACTGATGGTTGTGTCAATTTTTATGACAAACTTAATGGTGAAAACCGCATGTCGATATCTATCATGACAAATGTGCATTTTTGAAAAGTAACTGTAACGTTTTTGCTGTCAAAAATTCTTTGTTTCTATAAAAACATTTCTGAAAAACTTTTTTACTTAGAATTCAATGGTGTAAATAATTTATTTTTTCAAATCATATATCAATAGTTATTAATGGAAAAATCATTTCTTTAAATGATATATATTCTTGCAAATTCCAATGGATGTTGAAATCACCATTCCAAAAATGTAGCACACTTGATGTTTTGCTAGAGTCACCTTTGAAAAGCAGAGCTTCTAGGTTTTTTCATGTAGACTTTGGAACGCACAAAGTAGGCTTTGAACGACGCGGCGATAAAACAGAAAGCAAGTATTCACTAGTAGCTATCAAATGTTAAGAAAGCTGTTCACAGCAGAAATTAAAACTCATAGTTTCAATAAAACAGATAACAATTTATACTATATTTACTACCGATAAATGAAACTCCAACAATAATAATAATAATAAAGAACAAATAAGAACAAAATATTTCTTCAGAGGAGGTGTTCGAAATATCTACCAGCTTCTCCTACACACAGGCGGCACCTTTTTTGAACATTTCTTTTGAATTAATTAGTTCAATGAGTTGGTCGGTAATTTAAACTGAGATCTTTTAACCTTCCCCTGAGGTGAAAGTCCATAGGCATTAGGTCCGGTGACCTGGCAGGCCAACGGTTGGGTCCTTGGTTGGCTATCCAATTATTGACAAAATTTGCATTCCAAAAATTGTTGACAATTGCAGCGTTGTGAGGCAAAGTACCGTCTCGCTGAAAATATATTTTCCTAAAGGTCCATTAGCAGCAATTCATCAACAAAGGGTTCAATTTGTTGCCTTAAAATCTCTAAATACCTCTGAGATCTGAGACTGCCATTATAAATGAACAGGCCGATAATTCTACACCTGAAAACATCCGCCCATACACTAAATCCAAATGTTCCTTGACTTCTCTGCTCCACAATAAAATGAGGATTTCCGCCTAACGTTAGTTCTTGGTAGGCCTGTTGATATTTGTAAATTTCGCGTTGACGTTTTGGAATTATTTCCAACAGCTCCTAAAACGACTATTTCTTCCAACTCCCTATCCCTATTTATTTAATGCATATAATTTCGTCTTTTCTTTTCAAATTGACCACCATCAATTAGGTTGTATCGCAATCTCCCGAAAATGTCTCTGAAAGGTTGTCTTCTCTCTGGATACCTGTCGCGGTACAAATTGCTTGCTGCCTCTGCATTTTCCCCGGTTCGTATAAAACAGACTATCATATCCCATTTTTCATAATTCTCATACTTCATTGCAAATGTGTTAGAAAAATGAACAAAAACCAGGAGTTGAGGAGCGTCTTCACTGCTTAAATCAAAATTTCAGTAAACATTCGCATTCTGTTTTATCTCCGCGTCGTCCAAAATATTGAGGTTATCATTTGGCCCGCCCGCAGTCTAGACCTCAATCCAATTGAGAACGTCTGGGTTACACTTGGAAAGCGATTGGTCGACCGTCAACCAATCCAGAACCTTCAACACGTTGAAAAAATCCTCTTGGAAGAGTTGGATCCTCAAATTATTCGGAATTTAATTGAAAGTATGCCAGTCGTTGTGCAGAAGTTTTACGAGTTAGAGGAGGCCATACACGTTATCAATCCAGAACTTTGGCCTATTTTTGAGAATGTTTTCATTAACACATTAAAAAGCATAACCGCACATTTCTGCACTTTTCATTTTTTCCTGTTAGCACAAGCAGATTACAGAACATTGTACTACATTTTTAGAGTATGGTCTCATTTATTTAATTTAAAAAGAATTTTACAAATATGTGTTTCAGTACAAAAGTATCCACATTTTTAGCAGTTGTTCCTTTTTCGTTTTTAGTAGTGTATTATAATAACGTGTTTGGGTAGCCACCAAAAACTTTTGGAAATCTCTATAAATGAATGAAAATTGATATCCAATGCTTGAAAACAAACTTAGACCTCTTACGAAGATATTCAGGTGACTAAAGAACGTCTGAAAGTAAAGCTGAAGTAGCACAGCTTGCTTACTGAAATAATTTAACTTATACACTTTTGAGCATCGATTTTAATTGCAAAGAACCTAATAATGAAATTGAATTGTCGGTACATTTATGTACCAAGAATGTATATACCAAATTTATATACCTAAATCATCAACTTTCATTGACAATATTACACTGCAATGGCTCCACCGAAAGTGCACATCTTATGACCAAGAATTATCTAGAAGAACTTCTACTCCAATGAGTCTCAGTACTGGCGTTCTTCAAGGGTCAATTCCAGGACCGTTGCTATTCATGATGTATACAACAAATTTATTAACTTATCTATGACATTGTAAATCCCACTTGTATGTGAATGATACGCAAATTCACTATTCTATTATCAGTATGATAATATACAGGAGAATTGTACGTTCTCAATGAAGAACTATCAAATTTATCAAGGGCTCAAGGGATCACAAATAGTCTGCTTACAATTTCAACATGGTGGAAAAAATAATAGTATCCAATCTGATTAGAGGCGTCCCTCAGGGCCAATTTATTATGGCCTATGGACTCTTTAGATAATTGTATTGACAAACAGCATATACTGCATACGCAGATGACTTCTCACTTAATCTCCTTTGCAGTACAAAAATCTTAGAAGCAAATGTAATGGTACCATAATAAAGTAGCAAGATTCTTTAATGGGCGTGACCTATTTTTACAATGTTGAAAAACCACAAATTATAAGGATTTACATCATCAAAGAACTGTAGAAAATATGCAGATTTTAAAGAAAATAATTCATTAATTCTCATGAACCGGTAAAAATTTTAGGAGATTATCTAGATGAATTCCTGAACTGGAAACCTCAATATGAACAATTAATTTCAAAATTGAGCTCACATATGTTTCCTAACCTTCGCACTGTTTTGGATATGCATCAGCTCCTGAATTTGTAGTATGCACAAATCGAATCCCAGCTAAAATATGGTATTTGTTTTTGGACAATTCAACACATGCACGGGATATTTATATTATTCAGAAACGAATTCTGAGGTGTATTGTCGGGAATCCGCAGATGGGTTCATGCAAACATATTTCAAAATCTTTCAATATACTGACAGTACCTAGTCTCTATAGATTTGAAATATGTTTATACGTTTTCCAGAACAAACATGCATTTCTCCTCAATATGGATATTCACGAACATAATACGCGACATAAAAGTGACATTCGAATTTAAATGACGAAGATGAATATTTCTTCATATGCTCCTAATATATTTGGCCCAAAAATATTCAACAATCTTTCAAAGGGAATAAAATCTTGTGGCTCCCTATTACTTTTCAAAAGAAAAATAAGATTGTTTTCGGCTGAAAAATATTTTTATGATATACGTGTACAGATACTTGTACTGTACCCAATTAACATTATAGGAAAATTATACCAAGCAGTGGGGTAAAGCGGCTTCAAGAAGTCCGAATTCACCCATTTCTGACCAAATATTTTACCTTCAAGTACTAACTAACTCCAAAGTTATAATTGGAGTTATAAAAACCATAATTGAGAGCACCAAATCTCCTTCAAAAACCAAAAACTTAATAGGCGTAGTGCGTAGTATGGAATTACTTGTTATGGACTTCAAATATACCTTCACAGCCTCATGGGTTAATAGAGTTATTTACTAGGTTAAATTTCACCTAAAGGTAACCAGCAAAATGTGTTCAAAATACTTGGAACTCTCAGGAAAAACCTCCTGGTGAATATTTACCTAATTATTACCTCATGTGTGTTCATATAGTCAGGGAATTGACAAGTCAGTAAACAGGTCTACTATATACTCTTTATTACCTATTTGGCACCAATTAAGTTAAAGGAGTTGCCTGGACATTTCTTGACCTATTTTATACCTACTGCTCTACAATGAGGGCGAGATTACCACAATATTTGTCTAATCAGACTAAATGTCTACAACGAAGTCAAAGTTACCTGAAATAAAATCCTCAAAGTAACTTAGTCTATCATCAGATATTAAAGACCAAGTCGATTCAGATGAGGATGACATGATACAATTTACTTCCTTTAATTTTTTTATTGTGCCCTACATTCTAGAAATCTATAAAATGCCGAGCAAAAATTCGAATAGAGTTAGTAAACCATACAGGTATACCACCAACTATTATCGATTAGCTGCCAGAATGAGAACAAATGATAATATAATCCGAAACCATCCTATACTTTCCGATGTCCAGAGATCAGAGCCATCATCTTCCACTCAGTCATCATCAACTACAGAAATTAATGTAGAGTAAGAAATTGCTTTTACCGATGATGATACCGGGGAAAAATATGGATCACAAGACGATGAGTTCAATGGGAATAAGGCACAAAGCTTGGAAGATAACCTCCCATTGTTAGAGGAGTTCAGACATTGGGCCTTGTCGCATAAAGTCTCCATACAAGCAGTTGGTAGAACACACTCCTTTTGTTCCCACTCATGGGGTACATAGGAGTATTCAACTATGGGTGTTGCTTCACGTCTTTTTATGACGGCAACTATTTTAAAACACTCATCCATTATTGAAATAAAACATGAAAGCGTTAACCTTAAACTTTGGTTGGTCTCAGGTCATGTCGGTAAGAGATACTGAACAATGAATGGGCTGCGTTCAGAAAGCTTCGTCTGTCGCCAGCGGTAAACTACAGTCGCGACGTTTTCAATGATGCAGCGACAAAATGGTATTCAATGAAGTTCATCCTTTTGAAGTAAATGGATGAAAAAATGGTATTGAATACGCAAAAAATCAAATCAAATAGAAAATTGATTTTAACAAAAATAAGAGATTGATGTGTTGAAATGATGAGTTTCCATGGCTTCGAGAATTTTAAAACCAATCATTGTGGTTTCCGGAAAAGTAAAAATCAACGAATCATAATTGGTCGATTTTTTGATGGTATTTACAGTTGGCTGATAAATTGTATATTTCCGGCACCGAATGCGGAACGCAGAAATGTCAAATCAAAATTATTCAGCCAATCACAACACACCATTTTATATTTGAAAAGTTATGATTGGCTATTTCTCTTCGGAAAGAGATTCCCTCATTAGACAATAACATTAATCATGGTTTCTATTCTGGGAAGATGTGCACTGAAATATAAATATCGCATACTATTATCAACATTACTGATGGATTTGATATTCAATTTCAGAATGAACACTCATTACAGGGTTTTCTAGTCAATATCCATTTCTCTGAGTAACTATAGGTTACTTGGCCTTACCATTAACATTAGCAAAACATATTGACTTTTTCACCCCGTATTGACATTTGAGTGTTTCTGCACAGAACCTAGAATAAGTAAAATATAAATTTATTATCCACGTTTCGCAATCCATCCAGAGAACGAAACGTATAGACATGCATCCAATAACATATATTGTATTTCATAACGTGACCACATTGTGAAAGGGTCTGAAATCCCAAGATAAGGAAAATGGACTTCAAAGTCAGGAATAAAGGTTACTTTCGACTTTGAACAAAGTCTATGTGTTCTCATAGTCAAAATTTCAAGGAATTTCGACATATAGGTCCCATATGGAATCTACGCCATATTTTTCGGTTTGAACCGTTTCCGCCATTGTAAAAATAATACATAATTTTCTCGAATCGACCATATTTTAATGAGTGGTAGTCAAAAAATAGGTGAATATGATATGTACACACATACTTCATCTATAAAATCAGTTTTTGAAGTGTTTGATGGAAAAAGTTGTCAAAGTAGACATGAATTAATGTTTTTTTTCATACAAATCTAATAATTTGATGGGCCCACTTGTTTTAGACGAGTAAAATCAACATTATCACAGAAAGTTTGTATCGCAAATGAAATCACAGCTAGGTGTGGATGCAGAAACCATCACTTATTGCATTATCTGCTATACGTTTATTGACAATTTTTTCTTCATACGCCATGTTCATGTCAACTTCAACGCTTTCACGCATAAGCATGTAGGTTAAGATACACAATATACAGTAAACTTTTATAATCTTCTTCTAACCTGCCATTGTTTGTTGTTTGTTTCATTACAGTGTTTATAACCTGAAATTGGTAAAAATGACTACATTTTTACCATCAGTCGACTAGTCTGGAGGCAATTTTACCTATTTATGCCTTCAACTTATAAGGAGAAATGTCTTAATTTCCCAAATTTCGACTTCTGAATTACTTCCATTTTTTTCCCTATAGTGGTAAATTTAAGGTAATTATAACGTAATAATTACCTTCGCCAATTAGGGCGCTGACCTATTCGAAGGTCGAAATGACGTAAATTTTACCTATAATGTTTGTTGGGTATTTTTAACATTTATTAAAATTTTATTGGACGGTTTTATTTTTATCTCAGGTTGAATTATTTCGTTGTATCCTAAATTTGTATTTTAACAAATGTCTGACTATTCCTATACATGTAAATGTCACAAGGAAAATAAACTGATTGATTGATTGATCACTGTGTGATCATAAATGCTGCCAAATATAAATAATGGATCTTTGGTAACGGAAACTATCGAAATCAGCTGAGATAATAAATAAATATACAAATTTATTCGGACCACCTCATCTACTAGTCCAAAAAATCAGTATTTTATTTTTATTAATCGTTACGTAGATTACTATTCATTATATTGGAAATGAGGTGTTGAGATCCAATGAAAAGTAAAGAAAGAATAATTGAAATAGGAGGGCGTACGAATGACTTTCAGATTCTTGGACATAATTGGCTCTTGAATAACAATCGAAAACACAATTTAATATTCACCAGTGTCTGTGATCGCATTGTACACATCGGGTATTTCCTAGGATTGCGTTTTTAATATTCACAGCTGAACGTGCGATTAGCAATTGAAATATGGAACAAATATGGCAACCAGTTCTCTATGCAAATTAATGATATTGTAATTATTTGTAACGTTATTAATAATGCTGTGAATGACCTAGGTGATCATGATAGCTTAGCAAACACTGCAGGACAGATGCAGGAGTGGATCAGTTTATATTGAAATGACAGTTTGGAACTGAAGTTATGGAAAAAATTTGAATTATTTCATGATTGTGATCGTTTGTACATGTCATAGCCCATTTTTTAGTTCGTTTGTAATACTTTTTCCATGTTTCCTCTTCACTTTTTACAGTTTTGTTTTCTGCTGCCGTCAATATATTTTCTAAACCCTTCCATTTGTATGATTAGTTCAAAAAAGTTCAAATCAAGTGAATTTTGACCCACCTCTAGTTGTCCGATCAACATGAAATTTGGCAGGTGTTCATCATTCCGGTGACAATGCATTAAACAATTTTTGTTAGAGGAAGAAACAGAATGGCGGCTCCAAGATGGCGGACGAACTCTGTGATTATGGCCTGATTCTATTCAAAATTTGTATGTGGAGGTTTTCAGGGTCGGAAGTTATGAATTTATTGACAAAATTCAAATATTCAAGATGGCGGCTCCAAGATGATGGAGGAGTTTTGTGATTATAGACCGTTTCCATTCAAAATTGGTATGTCGGGGTTTTTGGAAGTGGAGATTATGAATTTAGTCAAAGATTATTGAATTTTTGTCAAAATTCATAAATTGAAGATGTCAGCTCCATGATGGCAGACAAGTTCATCTTTAGATGGTCTCCTCATTAAAGAATCAAATAGCTGGAAACAGGAAGAAGGCCTCATAATAAAGATGCTTCAAATGCATAGATCAAGGCGTACTAACTAAAAAGCTTAAACTGAAATTATTAATAAAAAACCTTTTGCTTGTCGCTTTTGTATTCATACTGAAAACTTTGACAAGTTCTTGAATCTGTAACGCACAAAATAATCTAGGTCACACATCCAAAGAAATTATTTTTTACTCTTCAGGGCATTTGGATAAAAGCTTGCCTTTGAAAAGGTTTTATATTAATTATTTCAATTCTGTTAATTATTATACGCTTATTTTCCTTTATATCTTCTTTACCTCTTTCAAGAAGATAACACATTCTTCCATAGAGTTTCATAAAGTTCGGGTCTTTCTTTCTTCTCAAACTAGCATCCAGAAACGAAAAACTTCATCAAATTGAAAGCAGAGATACCAAAAGAACTTCAGAGCGTGTAAAAAATACCATCTGCAGAATGTGAAAAAGTGTTGATTGCTTGTTCAATATAGTGGACAGACAGGACGATATCTCAAAACTGGAATAACATAACACCAAAGGAGTATAAGATCCGAAAACCTACTGAAAATAACAGGCATTGCCTAACATTTCTACAGAACTTCACGAAAATTCGGCTCTAGATGAATAGCAACTGTTGGAGAACAAAGAATCTACAGTAGATGATCAACATATGAAAAACATTCAAATAAAAAAAAGATAATCTCTTTAAGTCTAATAAATAAACTGGAAGTACCACAATAGTCGATTTACCCCCCCAATTTTAACAAATCATGGACGTCTTTAGTCTCATAAACATCTGAAGAAAAAAAAATAATCTCTTGAAATAAACAAGTTTTTACAATCTTCAATTAGGAACCAAAAACAAACTTTTCCTGAATCCTTGATATCCATATAAAAATATTTCATTTATATTGAGAATAATCACAAGAAATACAGAATATACGTTATAATGTCCCGCCAAGTAACTTACTATTTATGTGTGCATAGTGTTGTATTCTGTATATTCGTTTTGTAATTCATTATTGTTCAATATTTTCTTCAATTTGTACATGTTTGCATTTGGGTATATTCCATTCCAGTCCATATATAAATCGTTTATTTAGTCATATAACTAATATCAAGTACAATGTGCAACAAAAAAATATGATAATATAAAAATATGAAATACGTAAAAAAATATGTATACAAAGGAACATATGTAGCAAAATGAACAAACATGCAGAACATACACAACATAAAAAAAAATGTTAAAATATGTTTGTACAGAGGTGCTTCTTCAGCCTAATCAAGACTTCCAGAATTTTTACATCAATTGGAATTCTGTTGTACATGGTTACACCTTTGACAAAAATAGAATTCTGGCTATATGTTCTGCTAACCAGGGGAACACGAAGATTGCCTCTATATCTAGTGTGGTGCTCATGAACTTCCTGATTGAGGATTATATGTTGTATTTCCTTGTACACAATCCAAATTATTTTTATAATCGTTACTCCTATTGTAGTGCCCTGAAGATGACTTTATAAAAGTCGAAACGTCGAGAAAATATCAATAATAATGAACGACCTCAAGCTTGAATAGAATTTGAGAATTACCAGCGTTTTCAGTTCGTAGAAAAACCAATCACTGTTGGAGTTTCGGGTTTCGAAAAAGTGTCTAATAATTGTTATGTTGACAAAATAGTTATACCACCTTTCCCTGCCATTTCTAGTAACTTAATCCAGTAATTTTTCGAAACTAAGTTAAATATGATTTTTTTCAGTTGTTTTCAATCTGATTGTATCTTCTTCGGGGGCCAGTCCATCCCTGGCAAGAAACGATGTTGAATGTTTGTATAATCAGTTTTCAATATGTTTAATTAAAATACCTGAATCATAAAATAATTTTCCAGAGCCAGTGTGATAACGAGAAACGCAGTAAAGAATTTAATTAATGATTTAATTTTCTTAATTAGTGATGATGATTATTATTATCATTTATAAATTCTCGCGAGAACTTCGATACTGTTTGATAATTAGTGGATATTCTATTCAAATGGAATCGTGTAATTATCAGATGAACAACAAATTGTGGGATCATTCGACTTTATCTTGATATGATCTCTTACATGAATCCTTCAAGAGTTTCAAGATACGACTAATTAGTAGAAGCGAAAATGTAACTTCTGCGATACTTGATTTGTGGCTCCGCCTCTTTTCGGGTCACGTTCATATAATTTCGTCATTTTAATAGTATAATGATTCATTGCCAGCAATCTCCAATTTAATTGAATAATGAAGTTTTTTTCGAATATATAAAGTTGAGGTATTCAAGTTTTCTAAACTGTGGAATATAACCGACATCACAATAATATCTCCATTTTTATGTTCAAGGGTTATTAAACATTCCTAGGAATCCATCATTCAATTCGTAATTTTTTTAGGAATGAATTGAATATAATATTTCATTTTTGTAATAACATTGTAAAATCCGCGAATCATCGATAAAGTGACTGAATTTTGTACATACAAATAATACATTACATAATATCATTTCATGGTTTTTATTTTTATTATGAAACAAAATAGGAATTTGCCCAGCTTAAATAAAGAAAAGCTAAATAATTCCTGATTTTTCATCATTTCTTTTGTTAGCAAATTTTATAAAATTGAAAAACTTATTCTTGAATTAATTGTTGGTAACCTCAATAAAATAAAATAATCAATAAAAAACCTTTGGAAGGCAAGCTTTCATTCAAATGCACTAAAAACTAGAAAATAATTACTTTGGATGTATTATTCCGTGAGTTATGTATTCAAGAGCTTGTCGCGCAAAGTTTTCAGCTCGAATACAAAAGCGACGATTTATTATGAAAATTACACAATTATGGATATGATTAAATTTTAATTATTATTTTTTTGGTGAAAATAATAAAGCATAATTGATCAGGGTTGATAAAAATGCATGAAACGAAAAAAATTAGTTTTCAATTAATGTCCTGGATATTTCAAATTTTGTAAAAACAATAGTTATGCCAGAAAAAAATAGAGAGAAAACAAGTTTTAATAAACAACAAATATTTTCTTAGGAATTATATCAAATAAGGTGCTCAAAGTGTTTCCCATTTACCTCCTGACAGTAATGAATTCGCTGAACAAAATTTTGGGGTGAATCTAAAATCATGTTGGGAGGAATGGAGGAAATTTCATGCCTTATCCTTTCTTGCAATTCTTCGATATTTTGCGGCCCACTTTTGTGGACTAAATTTTTTATGTAAATTCACAAAAAAAGTCAAGTGGGGTCATATCCGGTCACCTAGCTGGCCATTCAATTGCCCCCCTTCGTCCAATCCATATATTAGGAAAAGTTTCATCTAGATATGCCCGTACCACACGTCCAAAATGTGAAGGAGCCCCATCTTGTTGAAACCATATTTGTTTTGTCGGCAAATTGGGATTGGTATTGTACGGGAATAATCGTCTAAGCTCTAGAATAATATGCTCTTGCAGAAGTAATAAATATCGTTCAGATTTCAAATTTCCGTTTATAAAATCATGACGTGTCCACCAATAATGCCACACCAAACATTCACTTCTTGTGGTTGTTGAGTGTGAACTTTCTCCATCTAATGTGGATTTTTATGCCTGACAAATACCTACAGTTGTATTGCCCGTTTAAACAAAATGTAGGTTCGTCAGAAAATAATATGTGGTTGACAAAGTTGACATTTTCGTTTGATTTATCCATAATAACTTCACAGAACTCGATTCTATGATCAAAATTGTCTCCACTCAATTCTTTTAACAAATGAATTTTATAAGGATTAAATTTTTGCAGTTTGCAAATTTTTTGAATGGAATATCGACTCATGTTATGATTTAAACCCCTCTGTTGTGTCGAATTCATTGGATTTTCCAACACATCTAACATGACAATCGAAGAATTTTCTTCATCTGTAACGTTAACTTTTTGGTCGATCTTTGACACCTTCAGTTTTATGAAAACGCTGCAATGTTTTTGAAACGGTTGATTTAGAAAGAGGTTCCCGATCAGGATGCAATTAATTAAAAATATCTACTACTTGGTCACAACTTCGTCTTTTATCACCATATCCTATGATCATTAAAATTTCAATACGCTCGGTTTCACTTAAACGTGCCATTTGTGCGCGAAAATTATTCACACTAAATGTATTTTTTTGACATGTGTTGTCGAGATCATCACGGTTAGACAAAAGAACGATGCGGCGTTGTTATGGAGCCAGAAACTTCCAAAGGTAACTTGATTGACTATAAACATAATGGACTATACAGGGTGTTTCCTAACTACGGTACGAAACTTCGGGTGGTGTTTCGTTAGGTCATTTGACAAAAAAAAGCTTTTATGAACATATGTCCGGAGTTGCTTCGTTTCTGAGGTACAGGGCGTTGAAGTATAAAAAAAAAGGATTTATAAAATATCCTGAATATCCTGAAACCGATGTGGTTGAAATGTGGTACAGCTATTTGAAGTAATAAGGCAATTATTTGGCCCTAAGTAGGTCCAGTGGCGTCTCAGTGGGCACCATAGCCAACAATACTGAGAAAAAAAATATTTTCTCCTTTTCAGTGCATTTGAATATAAGCGTGGGTTCTAAAAAGTTTTTTATAAGCGTGGTAAACATACAACTGTTTGGCCTCCTGTGTTTTTTTTCATATTTAGCTTAGTTTTCGAGAACAAAAAAAATGAAGGCACTCTACAATCATGATTACCTGCTATGGAGACCAGCTGACAGTGATAGTATTGTCATATCAGTAAGAGTCAGAGTTGTCAATTAGCAGTGATTCCATCATGAATACTTTTACTAACGCTGAAATGGCTGACATGCACTTCATTTATGGATTAGCAAATGGAAATGCGAAAGAAGCACGGAGAATCTACCAGGATAGATATCTTAACAGAGTAATTCCATGTGCTAAAACATTTAGAACGCTACATGCAAGATTATGTGAAACTGGAAGTTTTAATAAAAATGTAAGTGGTGGAAGACCAGAAACTGTAACAACGCCTGAACTAGAAGAAGCTAAACTTGATGCGATAGAGGAAGATCCTTCGGATAGTACCAGGAAGATTGCACTGCAGCTTGAAGTAAGCCCAAAAACCGTTTGGAAAGTTCTGAAAAGAAACCTCCTATACCCATATCACATACAGCGGGTCCAAGCTCTACTGCCTAGGGATTTTCACCCAAGATTAATGTTTTGCAGGTGGTTGATTCATACGATGGCACACAATAATAATTTTTTACAAAAAATTTTATTTACGGACGAGGCAAATTTGTCACGAGATTCTATCATGAACTTTCACAATAACCATTTCTGGGCCGACGAAAATCCCCACATTATTAGAGAAAGTCATTTTCAGCAACGATTTTCGCTGAACGTTGGGGTAGGAATTATTGGTGACTACCTAATTGGACCCTTTTTTTACCAGCAAGATTATCAGGTCCATCCTACACGGCTTTTTTGCGAAATCATTCACCCATTTTGTTGGAAGAAGTACCCGTACTTGTAAGAGGCAACATGTGGTTTATGCACGACGGAGATCCAGCTCATTTTAGTGTTCTTGCTCGTCAGCATCTCGACATCACCTACCCTAATCGCTGGATTGGACGTGCAGGACCTCAACATTAGCCCGCTCGAAGTCCTGATATGAATCCTCTAGATTTCTATTTATGGGGTCATCTGAAGGCTCTCGTTTATGAAACCCCCATACTAGATGTGAATGACTTGAGGAATCGAATAAGTGACAATTGCAATGTCATAAGGAATACTCCAGGTATTTTTGAACGTGTCAGACAATCAATGACACATCGATTGCAGTCGTGTATTTTATCAGACGGTGGACATTTTACTGATTTACTTTAAGGTCGAAATTGTTTATTTTTTACTTTAGGTTTGTATTTTATGTTGTCCATGGATAATTTGTAGAATAAGTTAAAGTATTTTTTTCTCGAAAACGAAGCTTGATATGAATAAAACACAAGCGACCAAGAGTTGTATTTTCAGTTGTTTAATCTGAAAAAATAAGATACTACAAAAAAAGTACTTTTTTTTCTCAGTATTGTTGGCTGTGGTGCCCACTGAGACGCCCCTGGACCTACTTGGGGCCAAATAATTGCCTTATTACTTCAAATAGCTGTACCACATTTCAACCACATCGGTTTCAGGATATTCAGGATATTTTATAAATACCTTTTTTTTTAATAATTCAACGCCCTGTATCTCAGAAACGAAGCAACTCCGGACATATGTTCATAGGAACTTTTTTTTGTCAAATGACCTAACGAATCATCCCCTGAAGTTTCGTACCGTAGTTAGGAAACACCCTGTATTTTTATATAATTATAAAAACGTTATTTTCAAAATTCGTTATTTCGAAAACGGTTGAATTTAGGATCTGATGTGCCCTATCAATTTTATTAATAATTTTGAGAAGAATTGAAATATGGAAAAATATACAGGGTGTTCCATTAAAGAAAAAACAACTTTGTATACCTGTATACTTAATATTCCTTCATTGTAATAGATTTCAAAAAACCCATACATTTTTATGACCTATCATTTTTTGTTCGCTATCTTACTTCAGGAGATAATCGACCGTTTCCATACATATCAGCGACCCTGAATAGTGTTGTCAAATGTTTTGGAATCCAGGCTCATTTATAACGATACTATGGAAATATTGTGACCAAGCCGATTACAGGCAGCTGATTTATTGAGTTGTCAT
Source organism: Gonioctena quinquepunctata (assembly GCA_018342105.1). NCBI lineage: Eukaryota > Metazoa > Arthropoda > Insecta > Coleoptera > Chrysomelidae > Gonioctena > Gonioctena quinquepunctata. The sequence goes on along the minus strand of JAFIRS010002083.1, from coordinate 38,305 downwards.
GAAAACCGTGATTTTTGTAATCAAGTTGACGAAATTCTACTTCTAATACAATGCCTTTTCTTTACAGTAGTTTCACTGTTTATGATTTGGACTAGATCACGTTATTTTTCCCCCACACCATTCAATTTAAAAATGTATGATTCAAAAGTAATTTTTTATACTCTTAGCAATGAAAATAACATTTATTTCTTTGTTCCAGGTCAAAGTATGGTTCCAAAACAGGCGGACCAAACACAAAAGAATGCAGCAAGAAGAAGAGGCAAAAACGAACCATTCGGGGAACAAATCCGGATCACCTAGCTCGCAGAATAACTCACATCACGCGAACAAGTGGAAAGAAGAAACGTCGGACGAGTATGGGGAATATATTGATATGGACATGGAGGACGAGTGTGTTAGTGATGTGGAAAGTGAATCGTAAACAAAATCGAAAACAAAAACTTTCCGAATCCGGAATATGCTTCGATTGTTTACCACTGCAATAATTAGGCTCCACCGAAAAACGAATTTGGCTCTACCTGGGGAAAAACGACTCCACTTGAGGAAATCGGCCCTCTTTTATGGAGAAATCGGCAACCGTATGGATAAATCGGCGCCAATGCGGAAAAATCGACTCATAGACGTGAACTGACTGATATAAATGGAAACAGCGAGATATTTCACAAATTCATCGAAATATATGGAGGATAACAGTGTCAGTGGTGTGTAGACAATAGCCAGATGGATTTTTTGTAAATATTTTCCGATGTTAACTCTTCAGACTCTTTGTTAGGTTGGGATCGGTTCATGAAAACTGAATTAAAATGCGTAATGAGATGATCTTCTCTTCTGTGAATGGTTTTTGAACGAATAGGTTGATAACTCTTGTTTTTTAATGAAAGAATACTTAACCAACCTATTTGTTCGATCACAAATCATGTGGAGCTCTAATTTTGTTGCGTATTTTTGGGTGGAACAACTCTCCCAACTGATTTTAATCAATAGCGTATCCAGGACAGAATTTTTAGGGGCGCACGCTTCCTAAACTCTACCTGTATAAGCAACTGATTTTCATAGCAACTGAATGTACAGAAGAAATCGAATGTGTAAAAGTGGGCCAATTTCTTGTAATTTGATGCAGCTGCAATAAAAACCCCCGAAACATTTTTAGTGCCAATATTTGAGTGCCAAATTCCTCTTCTATTTTGTTAGTGCCAATCGCGAAAATGGGAATTCTGTTGTTATGTTGAATGAACAGTGTACATAAAATTATTTATTTCCTTTATACAGAATTTTATATTTATTTGTCCTGTACATATTTGGTATTATGAAGTATTATTATGGTTTATGTACCAGCTGACTGTAGATGTGGTAAAATATTTGTATCAAAAGATTGATATTGTCTAAAATCGTAAAATTTGAATTCTATCCTACTTCATTTTCAACTATTTTTCTGTGATGAGTGTATATAGTTTTTAGTATTTTAACATATCTACAAATTCTTAAAATAATGAGTGTGAGTGTAAATCTGTTTGTTGATATCTATTTTTTACTTGTACATTTTGATTATTGGTATGATTTTCAGTACTTATAGTACTATCTCGAAAAAGTACTGAATTTTGTCATGACGTACCTAAAAAGTGTAGAAAATGCAAATATGTTGAGTTTCATGTACTTAAAACTTGTAAGTATAGAATATGAAATATAAGAAGAGTTTTATCAGTCAAACACATTGTAGTTTCATTTAACACCAGTGCAATGCAACGAAAAATATGCAACGAAAAATATGAAACATTCTCAACACCCTATGACTTTCTTGATGAAGAATAAATTCGAAAAAGTCCACAAATCTTGGGTTACAGAAGGAATCGAGAGGTCTAGTGTACAACTGAAAGACCTAAATATTCTTAAAAATACCCCATGCAAAAGCAAAACCTCTTGAAAAATTATCAATGAAATTTAAAATAACTGAACCACTAACATATCTTGTATGAAAATGTCTCAAGGAAATAAAGTATTTTCCAATCCTGAGGGCATTGAGAATCTCTTCAATAACTTTTTTATAGATGCTCCAAAACAAGTCATAGATGAGATCCCACAAATCAACCACAATAAATCATAGTCTCAAAATCATTCGTACTTCGATGGTTATTCTTCCTTTCACTGTGGTAAAAATCCTAAAAAAAATTCAAAACTCAAAAATAAACAATATTATAAGATAATTCAAAATTGCACTGTTAAAACCCATAGCTCACATAATAAACCCTCCACTTAAAACTGGCGATGCCCTTGAAATAGCGAAAGTGATCCCACTTCACAAAAAAGGATAAAAATATGAATAACTACAGACCCATATCAATAACGTCAGTTTTCTTTTTTAAATTGCTGGAGAGGCTGAACTCTTTTATTGCAAGATTCAAGCTCATCCTCGGTGAACAACATGGATTCAGAAAATCGAAATCTACATACAATATCAATATTTTCAATGATTCAGATACAAAACAGTCCTGTAGACATATATACTGTGATTTAAGTAAGGCTTGATAAGCTATGGTCATAAGGAAGTAGAGGTCCTGCCATAAGCTGGTTCAAGCCTTTTTTGACAAATAGGAAGCAAAACGTACAGATATCTTGCAGTGAAGAGGGTGGTCAAAACACAGTATCTCGTTCTCGTCTGGCTATGCGGATGTTGGAGTTCCTCAGGTGACTGTGCTTGCCCCAGTTTTGTTCTCAATTTATGTCTCCGATATCGTAAAATACACTCTATGATGAGAACCTCTCTGTACTGCCATCAAAAGACGCTCGCAATCTACATCAACAAACATGTAATAACCTCATGGAAAACATTTTCTTATGGTTCTCAATCTGTACATTTACGATAACAGAACATAATTTCTGATTTACCTCACAAAACAGAAAACGGTCGAAAACATAGAAATATATTTAGGGAAAATGACCCTAGAGAAATGCCAAACTATTAGATTTCTAAGTATAACTATGAGTAGTACACTTGACTGAGAATCACATATAAGGCGTACAACAAAAAATCAGTCACGACTATCATATGACATATTGTTGTGGAGCATGTCTACCTCAGAACAAAAAAAATCCATATGGTCAATGCTGAAAAAAAAAACAAATTAAAAAACTTCCACTATTCATCATATATATATTTATATATATATATATATATATATATTATATATATATATATATATATATATATATATATATATATATATACGAGGTTGAATCTGAAGTTGATGTCATTGGATGCTTATGAAAAACTAAGATAGGAATGAGCAAGTAGATATAGGACATCATGGAAGAAACATATGTAGAATTTTCCGGAGAACCCAAAAATGCAATAATATAGTAGGTGTCCCACTAGAAAAAACAAAAGTTTATATCATAATTTTTTAATGGGTCGTTCAATTGTTTTTCTATCAACCTCTTCTGGCGGTTCAGAAGAAAAGCTAAAACTTTTTTCATTCGACATTTTTCTATATCTTCAATTGAGGAAAATATCTATTGGTCCAAAATTGTTTATAATAGTTTTTTCCATTGTTAAAATAATTAGTTAGGAAATTATTTTTCCTTTTAAAAATCATAATTGGCAATTCTCAATAGGGTAGAAAAATATTCAATGATTTCATTGTTTACTGTTTAACAATTTGTTATAAACAAATTCTGACTAACATTATATTTTTTTCTAAACGTAATTGAAATTACAGAAACAGCCATGTGTAACAAACTTCGGTGTAAGGTAATATTGGAAAATGTTATGAAAGATAAAAAAAAAATCAGTATTTTGTTACACGTGGTTGTTTCTGTAATTTCAATTACTTTTAGAAAAAAAAATGTTAGTCAGAATTGGTTCACAATAAATTGTTAAATCAATAAACAAAGAAATTATTGATAAAAGAACTTTTTATCAATCAAACTTTTTTTTGTTACCCTAGTGAAAAATGCCAATTATGATTTTTAAATCATCTAAATAATGGAAATATAAGAAAACCATTATAAACAATAAAAACTGTTTTGAGGATTTTTTTCAAATCATTATTTCGCCATGACAACAACATGGTCAAAAACTTTTTTTTCAATATGGCAATCTCCTCTGTTTATAAATAATTTATAAACAAATGAAATAAAGAAATTCACCCAGCGTTACTTAATGCGATTGTTAGATGCGGAAAGTACCGCCACGAGACAGTTGAATTAGGAAATCATTAAAATTTGGCATACGTATTGTTCAACATATGAACAACACCTCTATAAAATTTCAACAAGTTTCACCATTCCGAACCCGTGATATATATAATTGAAGTTGACTCAATTAACACGTAACATATGGACCATGCATAGACAAACAGCACATTATTAATTCTACCGTTAGTACTAAAATCAAGCAGTTCATGAAAAACGAGGAGGAGCTAGAGCAGGATACCACAGATCCGAACATTTTTTTTTGCTGCGCTTTTCGGTTACACAATTTTTTGAGTCGCCGACTTCTTATAACGAAGAAATTTTCTAGAGTCGATTGGGGGGCAAGTGCCCCCCTTCAAAAAAAAATTTTTCGCGTTTCAAATCGAAAAGTCCTTAGGTCGGAAAAAAACTAACTAACACTAACAATTGTATAACTTTTTGAAAAATCAACATAAGAATTTTTTTCCAACGGAACTTTATTCTTTCAAGTGTTTAGATGACAGCATCATTTTTTCAACTGTTTAAATTGATATTTAATACTATAAAAAAAAAACATGTTTTGAGCGGCGGTGCGCCTATGGTGTAACTGCCGCGCGGAGACCAATTTTCGGCGTTAATTAAAATAATAAATAATCGAGATAGAGTTCCGGGAGTCGGTACTTTTTTATTGGTAATTGCCTCGTCTTTAGGAATCTTTATTTCAAATTTCTTAATTATCAATAGTTTTTGAATTATTAGCGGAAAACTAAATGCCTTTTTTTCACCTCTTAATTTGTTAATAACAATTGCAATTTTTTATGTGCCGTAAAATCATCGAAATATATTTTTCTACACGTCATTCGGAATCCAATGAGCTATCGCACATATTTTTAGGAGCTTTATCAATTATTAACACTTTTTTGAACTGTTGATCAGACTAAATAAGCTCAAATCTTAGTTTCATATTATTATTGGGTCCTCTTAGGAAACGAGGAATACATTTGTTATTTATATGAAAAAGTTATGAGTTTATCAGGAAACTTGAGAGAATATTTCAGTTTCCAGGTTCCAGGATTTCTGGTTGAAGTAATCTAGGAACTTCAAAGTCAGTAATGAACGGTGAGTGAAAGTAGTTTTGATATTCTTCGGGAAAATCCTTCTGGATCCAGAATCCGACTGAATTATAAATTTCAGAGTTGAATAACAAAGTTGTAAAAAAATAATTTCATCTATTTTATATCCCAGTAGACTAGCAACTTCTGATATGATTTCAATACCAAATTCAAAAATGTTCAACTAAACAGGGGGGTACCCCTTTCAAAATAAAAAAGTGTCCGCCGATTTCTGATATAAGTCGAAATGGAGGCGGTTCGAAATATTGTGGATGACTAGATCATCAACAATTATTTTTTGGTCCAACATTTCAGATTTCAATTTGAAGTCGTTTTTGAAATACGTTTCATTAGCCCTCATAGTGAATCACTGCCCCAATGGATTAATACCTGAAATAGATTTTAGAAACGCTCTTTCCAACGCGGAAACCTTGAAGATATACAGGTTATTGTTAATATCACCACCATCAAATCTTTTTCGATTGAATGAAAGCAAATCGAAAAATATATTAGCAGGTTGAAAGTGTGTTTGGAAAGAAATGAATGGCTTGAATAGTCGTTTATTTGTGAATATTGGGTGATTCAAAAAGTGTTATACCTTTTTTTAACTATCAAAGTGAAGTAACAGAACGATTTTTATCAGATGTAAATACACCAGAAAATACTGTTAAACCTATTTTCCTAACAACTATGCATACATTTCCATGTCTTATTGCGGTATCACTCTCCACACCTTTTTTTGACGCTGTTAATTGAAAGTTCCTCAGAGTAATTACGATAATAACTCCTTAATGATCGGTTGTCAATAATCATAAAATGCAAATAATTAGTGACAAGTAATTTATATGACCTATTACGCGGGAAAAATAGACATTGGCAGTGATTATACTGTCAAACAACAAAAAATGTTGCACCGGTAGTAAATTAGAGTAATTGTAGAGTAATATTGAATGTGAAGTTATTTAGTGACACTGTTTTACAGCTTTATGTATACAGTGCACGTCCAAAATCCCTCTCCCCACATATTTTTTGAACCACGGAACTCAAATTAATGAACTTCTGGGTAACTGAACCAAGGTACAAATACAACTTTTTTTTTGTACAACTACCATTAAAAATTACGTTGTTAGTTCATGGGTATGTGAATTAAAAACTGACGTTTCAACGTAATGTGTAAAAATCAACAGCAAGTGGTTGGAGCATCTGCCTCGTGGTCCAGAAAATGTTCGAATCCTACAGAAGTTAATTGAAAATGTGTTTTTTTTCTGTATTTACTATCAGTAAGAGCTGTAGAAAAAAAACTGTATGATACATTTGTTGAACCTGATCTTGGAGCATCTTTCAGCGTACCAGTTGCTTGGAGCTTATTTAAAAGTTTGCGCAAATATGACCTCGAAATAGGATTCTCGGGAAATCTATCATTAAACATACGAATTGCTAGATGATAGTTTCTTCCAGCTTCTCCAAATATCAAAACTGCTTAAAATTTATTGTCTAAACTACAAGCCATAATCACACTTTTCATAAGATAATTTGGGCGTTCAACGGAGTATTTGACAGTTAGCATTTCAGTTTGACCGTAAACAAGATGTTACCGCGACGAGCAGATTCCGTAAATGGAATAATATACGGGGTGTTCTATTTGAAAAAAATATTGAAGATGGCGCTCAGCCACCATTTTTAAACTTTTAGCTGTGATTCTTTCATGAAAAAGTAGGTTTCCATCTCCTATTCAAGCCCTCCAAATTTCGTTGCGATATACCAGGTGGTTCAAAAATTAGTAGGGGGGGAACGGACTTTAGACGAGCACTGTATACAAGATTTAGTTATAAAAGAAAGGACTTGGCAGAATCATATCATCGAACAATACTTCACTTTTTAAATTTTTCATAATTTCCTGTTAAGATATAGCTGCGTTCCAAAAACCGATCCACGGAACTCTTCCCAATCATAAAACGATACATATCTTTGCTAAAAGCGTTCATTCTCAAGTGTCACTACTGTTTTGCTAGTCTGTAACGTGGTTAGATTAGACAGAAAGTGTCTGTTCTGTTTTGTTATTCTGTAACGTATACAGATGACATTTCTAAATTATATAAATAAAGTCAAAGTTTGTTTTAGATTATTTTCGTCAGACAGTTATGAATGTGCTAAAATATCAAAATATATTCAAATAATATCCTGACGGAGAATAAAAGCACCTGTCGAGCTGTGGAAATAAAAGCATTAGGTATTTATGGCATTGTCATGACCTGTTACCTCACCAGTGAGATGTTACCAGATTTAAAATTGAAATGAACGTTTTGAGGAAAGCAAACGTTACATCTTAAAGCCTCTATTTTGATTTTATAAATTAAAAAAAAAACATGATCTTCGGCCCCGAAAACCCTCACATGCCAATATTGAATCGAATCGGACCACAAATCTCGTCCGCCATCTTGGAGCCGCCATTTTGTTTTTTCTCTAACAAAAAATACTCAATGCATTGATTACAAACCCATAGATAGACGTCCGGACAGGTCAAACAAAATGTAATGTAAAATAATCACAGAATTTTAAATAAAAAAAAACAATCATTGATTGTATCAATAATTTTCTTCTCACTCGGTAAAGTTGGAGCTTGAAGTTGATTCCATTTGGAAACTAAACGATCATTTGTTACAATCACATGACATTCCATCTTGATTTATGAACAAAGGCACAGCCAGAATCGAAGTAGAAAGTGGAGGTACTCGAAGATAAATAATTAATTATACAGAACGATACTTTGACTAATAAATTGATGGTTGGTAGTTGGTCGAAGTGTTTATAATTGTTAATCTCGAATTAATCCTTTCACAAAGAACTCAAGAGAAAAACATAATGATACATAATGGTATAATATGTTTATAATGATCCTTTTCGTGTTTCAGGACTGGTTCTTACTAAATGGTTTGGTATTTTAGAAATACCGGGTTGGAGCTTGTGCATTGCTGAACAAGCCACACCAATATATTCATGTTTGTATAGGTACATGTTGAGATACTTCAAACATATATTTCATTCCATTTATTTACATGTAGATGGATCTGTATGGCGATTCAAGAGGCGTTTCAGAATTGGAGTATAAAGTTGAAAAGGGAAACATTCTCAATTGAATATTCACAGAAAAATCAGCACGAATCGGATTCGATTCTGTGATCAAACAATTTACTAACCTACTAACAAGTAAATACCACTAACAGTTGATAGTCCATCCAAAAATAAACAGCTTTTTTGTTTTTCCTTGATGTGCCAGAAAAAAGAAATTGAAAAAAAATGTGTTTTGCCAAAACTTGGCTGTTTCCCAAAATTAGGAGAAATTTCAAGATTTTTTTTTATTTTTTAGTTTTTTTTTATTTTCAACAACTGTTATTCTTTATAGAATGGAATTATACACTCTGCCTTTTGTTCTTAAAATGGTCTAAGATACTATCTTGTATGTATAACTGCGTATCAGAACAATAAACCTATTATTATATTCATCAAGCCATGGTTTCCAGAGTTCCGAGGGTAGACAGAAAGAGAAAAAAACACTGTACTATTTTTGAAAACACTCACATTGTATTAATCGGAATGAATGTTCAACCAACAAATAATAGTTGCAGTCACCAAAGGTGTATAATCGATTTAAATGGAGACTTATCATTATCAGAATGATGGAGGGAGTATTGAACAACTTCAAAGTAGTATAATTCTTTGAAACATAAAACAATTTACGTGAAAATAACACTATATTTCGATAAAATAAATCATATCATATTAATTCAAATATACTTATTCTCCAAAATGACACTTTATTCCAAGATATATTTTTTACAATGGAAAATACATATACAGTGCTTCTCAAAAGTCCGCTCCCCCCCTCTTATTTTTGGAACGATTATACATAAACAAGTGAAATTTGGAAACTGAATATTAAAGGTTGTAAACTTCCCTACTAGTGATGATAGATGACGAAATAATTTTAAATGGAACCCTACGGCAAGCGACACCTCTTTTAAAAGGTATCGAAAAAACCTATTCAATGATACTAATTTTGTTTGTGTTTATGGCAGTTTTAATGACTCATTAATAAACATTAAAATTTAAATTCCATTCAGTATGATATCAATTACAGATTTAAGAATCAGTATCTACTTGAAGAAATTGCTCGAAGTGACCTCCATTTACTTCCTGACAGTGAAATATCCTTTTTTTTAACTCTTCTCGTACTTTTGGCAATGTGTCTGCGGAAACAGCCTCACATTCTGCAACAATACGTTGTTTTAAAACGTCAATATTGTCAGGTTCAGTGGCGTAAACTTCCGATTCAAGATGCCCCACAGAAAAAAATCGAAAGGTGTGAGGTCCGGTGATCGAGCTGGCCATTCCGTTGAACCTCGTCGTCCAATCCATCTACCACGATACTCCTCATCCAAATACCGTCTTACTGCACCGTAATAGTGTGGAGGAGCACAATCCTGTTGGAATGTTAGTTCCAAATTGCCGGATTCATCTGGATTATCTCCCAAAATTTCAAGGATTAACGGTTCTATTGCGTTTTGCAACAGCTCCAGATAAACCTCACCAGTAAAATTAGTATTTAAAAGAAGAGGCCCCAACGATGTGATTTCACAGGATTCCTGCCCAAACATTCACCTTCTGGGGAAATTGGGTATGTGTTTCACGAAACAGGTGAGGATTTGCGTCACTCCAATACCTCACATTCTGTGTATTTACATTTCCATTTAGATAGAAAGTACTTTCGTCACTAAAACAAATTGTTTTGACATAGTCTGGCTGTTGGTTAATTTTAGTCTAGTCTTCGGTCTGGGTCGTCGTCTGAGAGTTGATGAACCATTTTTAATTTGTACGGATGAAATTTGTTTTTTTTCAACACCCTGTGTACTGTACTTCGACTGACTTCACAGGTAGATGCAACGTGAGTTGTTGAAGAAGTAGGATTAACTATTACTTCTGCCAGTATATCCATTTTTTTCTCATCAGAAATTTGTGGTCTGCCAGATCGTTTCGCATCATTAATACTACCCGTTGTTTCAAACTTACGAAGAAGCTCCCTTAAATAAGTCCTCGAAACGGGGCGATCGGGAAACCTCTCATCAAAAATGCGTTCTGCTGCATGAATATTTCGTCCAGTTTCACCAAGAATTAGGATCGCTGCTACTTTATCACCTAAAGCACGTAGCATTTCGCTTCTTGAAGCACTTAAACGTTCAGCTCACAACAGTGTAACGAATTATTAAAATGTACAAAAATACTAAAAGTACCAAAAGCTGCTAAAACAGTTAAACGTTCGATCAACAATACACAAATTATTAAATGTACAAAAACTTGGACAATTACAAAAACGTCGAATTAGGGAGACTAACAAAAACGTCAGCTTATTTGGCAACTATTCAGAGGCGGAGCTTGAATTTGGAATTTTAGTATTAACTGATTTAATTCATCACAGCTTTGCGTTTTTTAAAAGCGAGTTGCCAAAACTTCCATAAACACAAACAAAATTAGTATCATTGAATAGGTTTTTTCGATACCTTTTAAAAGAGGTGTCGCTTGCCGTAGGGTTCCATTCAAATTTATTGGTCACAACGGCCTTGTGACGTCATCTTTGACGATTTGGTCATCTATCATCACTAGTAGGGAAGTTTACAACCTTTAATATTCAGTTTCCAAATTTCACTTGTTTATGTATAATCGTTCCAAAAATAAAAGGGGGGGAAGGGACTTTTGAGAAGCACTGTATATATGTATTGAGAAGCACTGTATATATATATGTATATGTACATATACATATATAATTCATCCGGTCGAAATAACCATTCAATGAAAAGGAAAATGTTACCCCAACAGCAAACCATATTGAAGTCATCATATAATGTAATTATTTCAAAGGGAATCAATTTCCGAACCTATTAAATTGAAGCAAGAGGAAATTAACCGTCCTCAATGAGAGATTCATTCAATTGAATGAATAAGGTTAGGATTATAAAAATTATTCTACCAATAAAAGCCATATCACTTGAAAATGAGTTGAATATTAATTCAATGATGAATTCTGAATTGAAATTAATCTGGTATATTATTGATATCCAAACATTGAATTTGAATGAAACTGAGTAAAAGTTAGAATCAATGATAAATTAGTTATTGAAATTGATAAAGTATATCATTGATATCCAAACACTTACTTTATTTATTAGTAACCAAATATAATTCTATCATTGGATGAAGTAATACTTCACTCGTGGAATATGGAATAGAGTATATCACTGAATAAATGAGTACCTATCTCTTAGAACATATGATAGTGTTTTCTCTGTGTATGAGATTCCAAACTTGGCAGGGGTGTTGAATTCAATAATTGGAATATTCTTCATTAGTTCATACTTCCCATCACCTCGTCCTAATTCCGTCCCAAATTGGGAATGTCAAATGGAACACCCTGCATACTTCACCTTTTTAGATGCTAGGTACTATTCTGAATACGATCCATTGATTTTGAGACAAAAAATTGGTACATTTGACTTTTCAGAAGAATTTCTACCTATACATATTCAAACAACCCAATGATCACAAAAAAATGAGAAATTAAAAAATTATAGAAGAGGTGAAGTTCAGGTGTCACAAGACTCCACTCTTTGGAATGATACACTGTGAAGAGTGTAAAGTACAGGTGTCACAATACCTTTGTATTGATACATTGATGAAAAATATTTTTTTTCAATGTAACACGCTCCTTCCTGACATAAAAATAAACCAACTACCCAGTTATCACAATAAAATAAGAATTTAAGTATTATCACAAGACTCCCCTTTTTGGAATGATACATTGTAAAGAGTGTAAAGTACAGGTGTCACAATACTTCCCTCTTTGGATTGATACATTGATGAAAAAAATAATTTTTTTTTTCAATCTAATACTCTCTAGCCTGACATAAACATAATCCAACTACCCAGTTATCACAATAAAATGAGAAATTGAATTTTTTTAGAAGAGGTGAAGTTTAGGTGTCACAAGACTCCCCTCTTCGGAATGATACATTGAAAAGGGTGTAAAGTACAGGTGTCACAACATTCATGAAAAATCACATATTTTTTTTTAAATCCAACACTCTCTAGTTTGACATAAACATAATCCAAAAAAAAAAAAAAAAATTATAGAATGAGTCACAAACCCCCCTTTGGATTGATACATTGATGAAAAAAATCACAATTTTTTCAATCTTAACACTCTCTAGCCTGACATAAACATAATCAAACTACCCAGTGATCACAAAAAACAAGAAATTAAAAAAAATATAGAAGAGGGAAAGTTCAAGTATCACAATACTCCCTCTTTAGAGTGTAAAGTACAGGTGTAACAATACGCTTCGGATTGATACATTGATGAAAAATCACAATTTTTTTTTCAATCTAACACTCTCTAGCCTGACATAAACATAATCAAACTACCCAGTGATCACAAAACACAAGAAATTAAAAAAATATAGAAGAGGTGAAGTTCAAGTATCACAAGACTCCCTCTATAGAGTGTAAAGTACAGGTGTCACAATACTCTTTGGATTGATACATTGATGAAAAAATCACAATTTTTTTTTCAATCTAACACCTCTAGCCTGACATAAACATAATCAAACTACCCAGTGATCACAAAAACAAGAAATTAAAAAATATAGAAGAGGTGAAGTTCAAGTATCACAAGACTCCCTTTAGAGTGTAAAGACAGGTGTCACAATACTCTTTGATTGATACATTGATGAAAATCACAATTTTTTTTCAATCTAACACTCTCTAGCCTGACAAACATAATCAAACTACCCAGTGATCACAAAAAACAAGAAATTAAAAAATATAGAAGAGGTGAAGTTCAATATCACAAGACTCCTTTAGAGTGTAAAGTACAGGTGTCACAATACTCTTTGATTGATACATTGATGAAAAATCACAATTTTTTTTCAATCTAACACCTCTAGCCTGACATAAACATAATCAAACTACCCAGTGATCACAAAAAACAAGAAATTAAAAAATATAGAAGAGGTGAAGTTCAAGATCACAAGACTCTCTTTAGAGTGTAAAGTGCAGGTGTCACAATACTCTTTGATTGATACATTGATGAAAATCACAATTTTTTTTCAATCTAACACTCTCTAGCCTGACATAAACATAATCAAACTACCCAGTGATCACAAAACAAGAAATTAAAAATATAGAAGAGGGAAGTTCAAGTATCACAAGACTCCTCTTTAGAGTGTAAAGTAAGGTGTAAAAATACTCTTTGGATTGATACATTGATGAAAAATCACAATTATTTTTTCAATCTAACACTCTCTAGCCTGACATAAACATAATCAAACTACCCAGTGATCACAAAAACGAAATTAAAATATGAAGAGGGAAGTTCAAGTATCACAAGACTCCCCTTTAGAGTGTAAAGTACAGGTGTAAATAACCCTTTGGATTGATACATTGATGAAAAATCACTTTTTTTTTTCAATCTAACACTCTCTAGTCTGACATAAACATAATCAAGCTACCCAGTGATCACAAAAAAAACAAGAAATTAAAAAATATAGAAGAGGTGAAGTTCAAGTATCACAAGACTCCCTTTAGAGTGTAAAGTACAGGTGTCACAATACTCTTTTGATTGATACATTGATGAAAATCACAATTTTTTTTCAATCTAACACTCTCTAGCCTGACATAAACATAATCAAACTACCCAGTGATCACAAAAAAGAAATTAAAAAATATAGAAGAGGTGAAGTTCATATCACAAGACCCTCTTTATGTAAAGTACATGTCACATCTTGATTGATACATTGATGAAAATCACAATTTTTTTCAATCTAACACTCTCTAGCCTGACATAACATAATCAAACTACCCAGTGATCACAAAAACAAGAAATTAAAAAATATAGAAGAGGTGAAGTTCAAGTATCACAAGACCCTTTTAGAGTGTAAAGTACAGGTGTACAATACCTTTGGATTGATACATTGATGAAAAATCACAATTTTTTTTCAATCTAACACTCTCTAGCCTGACATAAACATAATCAAACTACCCAGTGATCACAAAACAAGAAATTAAAAAATATAGAAGAGGTGAAGTTCAAGTATCACAAGACTCCCTCTTTAGAGTGTAAAGTGCAGGTGTCACAATACTCTTTGATTGATACATTGATGAAAAATCACAATTTTTTTCAATCTAACACTCTCTAGCCTGACATAAACATAATCAAACTACCCAGTGATCACAAAAAACAAGAAATTAAAAAAATATAGAAGAGGGAAAGTTAGTATCACAAGACTCTTTAGAGTGTAAAGTACAGGTGTAAAATACTCTTTGGATTGATACATTGATGAAAAAATCACAATTTTTTTCAATCTAACACTCTCTAGCCTGACATAAACATAATCAAACTACCCAGTGATCACAAAAACAAGAAATTAAAAAAATATAGAAGAGGTGAAGTTCAAGTATCACAAGACTCCCTCTTTAGAGTGTAAAGTACAGGTGTCACAATACTCTTTGGATTGATACATTGATAAAAAATCACAATTTTTTTCAATCTAACACTCTCTAGCCTGACATAAACATAATCAAACTACCCAGTGATCACAAAAAACAAGAAATTAAAAAAATATAGAAGAGGTGAAGTTCAAGTATCACAAGACTCCCTCTTTAGAGTGTAAAGTACAGGTGTCACAATACTCTTTGGATTGATACATTGATGAAAAATCACAATTTTTTTTTCAATCTAACACTCTCTAGCCTGACATAAACATAATCAAACTACCCAGTGATCACAAAAAACAAGAAATTAAAAAAATATAGAAGAGGGAAGTTCAAGTATCACAAGACTCCCTCTTTAGAGTGTAAAGTACAGGTGTAACAATACTCTTTGGATTGATACATTGATGAAAAATCACAATTTTTTTTTCAATCTAACACTCTCTAGCCTGACATAAACATAATCAAACTACCCAGTGATCACAAAAACAAGAAATTAAAAAATATAGAAGAGGGAAGTTCAAGTATCACAAGACTCCTTTTAGAGTGTAAAGTACAGGTGTAACAATACTTTTTGGGATTGATACATTGATGAAAAATCACAATTTTTTTTCAATCTAACACTCTCTAGCCTGACATAAACATAATCAAACTACCCAGTGATCACAAAAAACAAGAAATTAAAAATATATAGAAGAGGTGAAGTTCAAGTATCACAAGACTCCCTCTTTAGAGTGTAAAGTACAGGTGTCACAATACTCTTTGGATTGATACATTGATGAAAAATCACAATTTTTTTTTCAATCTAACACTCTCTAGCCTGACATAAACATAATCAAACTACCCAGTGATCACAAAAAACAAGAAATTAAAAAAATATAGAAGAGGTGAAGTTCAAGTATCACAAGACTCCCTCTTTAGAGTGTAAAGTACAGGTGTCACAATACTCTTTGGATTGATACATTGATGAAAAATCACAATTTTTTTCCTCAATCTAACACTCTCTAGCCTGACATAAACATAATCAAACTACCCAGTGATCACAAAAAACAAGGAATTAAAAAAATATAGAAGAGGTGAAGTTCAAGTATCACAAGACTCCCTCTTTAGAGTGTAAAGTACTCCTCTCTTTGGAATGATACATTGTAAAGAGTGTAAAGTACAGGTGTCACAATCCCTTTGGATTGATACATTGATGAAAAATCACATTTTTTTTTCAATGTAACACCCTCTTGCCTGACGTAAACATAATCCAACTACCCAGTTATCATAATAAAATAAGAAATTATTTTTTTTTAGAAGGTGTGAAGTTCAGGTGTCACAAGACTCCCCTTTTTGGAATTATACATTGTAAAGGGTGTAAAGTACAGGTATCACAACATTGATGAAAAATCACATTTTTTTTTTCAATCTAACACTCTCTAGTTTGACGTAAACATAATCCAACTACCAGTTATCACAATAAAATAAGAAATGAAAAAATTATAGACATGTGGATTGATACATTGATGGAAAATCAAATTTTTTTACACGCTTTATATTGGCTTCACTTGTATGTTTGTTTGTTTATTTGTTTGTTTGTTGGTAACCGACTCCTTTGGGCGCGATTTTGACCCACTTCCAGACGTCCGAATGATTTGAAATTTGGCAGGTGTACATAATTCCGGTGACGATACATTAGGAAATTTTTGTGTGGAGAAAAAACAAAATGGCGGCTCCAATATGGCGTACGAGTTTTGTGATTATGATCCGATTCGCTTCAAAATTGGTATCCACAGGTTTTTGTGGTCGGAAATTATGATTCTTTTGTCAAAATTGAAAAATTCAAGATGGCGGCTCCAAAATGGGGGACGAGTTTTGTGATTATGGTCTGATTCTATTCAAAATTGGTATGTGGGGGTTTTTGGGGTCGAAAATTATGATTCTTTTGTGAAAATTGGAAAACTCAAGATGGCGGCTTCAAAATGGCGGCCGAGTTTTGTGATTATGGTCCGATTCTATACAAAATTGGTATGTGGGGATTTTTGGGGTCGAATATTATGAGTTTTTTGTTAAAATTGGAAAATTCAAGATGGCGGCTTCAAAATGGCAGCCGAGTTTTGTGATTATGGTCTGATTATATCCAAAATTGATATTTGGGGGTTTTTGGGGTCGAATATTATGATTCTTTTGTAAAAATTCAAAAATTCAAGGTGACGGCTTCAAAATGGCGGCCGAGTTTTGTGATTATGGTCTGATTCTATTCAAAATTGGTATGTGTGGATTTTTGGGGTCGAATATTATGATTCTTTGATGAAAATTGAAAAATTCAAAATGGCGGCTTCAAAATGGCGGTCCAGTTTTGTGATTATGGTCTGATTCTATTCAAAATTGGTATGTAGGGGCTTTTGAGGTCGAATATTATGATTTTATTTGTGAAAATTGGAAAATTCAATATGGCGGCTTTGAAATGGCGGCCGAGTTTTGTGATTATGGTCTGATTCTATTCAAAATTGGTATGTGGGGGTTTTTGGGGTTGGAGATTATGATTACCCAATTTGATAAGATCATTCCATTTTTTAATTTGCCAAAAAAATAATAAAAATAAAAGTTTAAAACTAAAAAAACACGCAAAAAAAATTTAAAAAAAAGGGGGGAAAATTTTCCGGCCCCCCTTTTTTTTAAATAAAATAATTTTTTTTCTTATTTTCTATTTTTTTAGTCTGGTTTTCTATAAAAGCGTGTTTTTTAGTTTTTTCAAACTGTTATTTATTTTCAATCTAACACTCTCTAGTATGACATAATCAAACTACCTAGTGATCACAAAAAACAAGAAATAAAAGAAATATAGAAGAGGTGAAGTTCAGGTGTCACAAGACTCCCTCTTTGGAATGATACATTGTAAAGAGTGTAAAGTACAGGTGCACAATACTCCCGTCTTTGGATTGATACATTGATGAAAAATCACAATTTTTTTTCAATCTTACAATCTCTAACATAATCCAACTACCCAGTTATCACAATAAAACAACAACATAGACAAAGATACTATTGAAGCTATCAAAACAAAGTCTGAGTCCACTAAGTCAGAGATGCTGTTCGTAGAGACATGACCTTAATAATATAAAAGTACAAGAACAAGAGTCCAATAAATTCGTGTCACGAAACCACGACAAATTTCAAAATCCAATCAAACCGAACCCAGTGTCAGCCATCCTCCATTCGCCGATCTGTCAAAACACTCAAAGTAATAGTTGGCCCATCAACCGCTATAGCTGAAGACCCGTTCCGTCTAAGCGTTTATTAATTTGACGAAAAAAAATGTGATGATATTGTTCCGCTCCGCGTTCATCTTGACCGGCACTAGAGAGTCCGCGTTTAAATTCTCATAAATAACGCGCTAACAATCTACTAGTGACAGCTTGTTAAGTCCTAACCACAGGTTAGGTTATAATTAATGGCTGACGTCACGGCGTAATTGTTGAGTCGTCGCGTTATATCCACCTAGGTACATGGACGGCCATTTGTTAACGATATTGGGGTATTTCAGGTGGTTATGTTGGTATTTGTGTTTTCGGGTGGGTTGTTATCTCCCCACATTTTCCATTTTCCACACTTGACCGTGGAAAACTAACTACCTATTGCGGACGTCATTACTTCAGGACGTTCGGAAGATTGGAGGCCACAATTTTCCATCGAATGGAACGAAACTTGGTAAAAATAGTAATTTCGTAACAAGTTCCGGAAGTGATATTTTACGGGATGAGTAGGAACTTTCCAGGACGAGCCGTAGGCAAATCACTCTGTGAAATCAGGTCTTTTACGCCAATAGTCAAAATATTCGCTTTGCAAGAACGTATAGCGCATCTCCAATAGATTTCACCGCTTTTCATGACTTCAACTTTCTTAAAATTTCCCGACGACACAATAAGCACTTCTTTACCGCGTTCACTTATTAAAAAAAAATGTTTTTTTATTTTCATATAGTAGTAGTTTTACACAGTAGTAACATGTAATAGTCTAAGAGCCGGTGGGAGATCGACCTTCACCGATCTGATAACTCGCTGAGACATATTTTTTATCAAATATAATTCATAAACAAATATGCCTATGATAACTTGCCTATCGAAAAGTGTTCATAGCTATTTTTAATTGAATTAATTTTAATCAATTTTCTTTCATCACCTTCACTCTTTTGAAAACCGAATGAGTTTCATCTCAACTGATAGTTTTTAACACTCAGAATATGCCTGGGTAGGCTTGCCTACTTATTTCTGTGCATGGCTACCTGGCAAGCAGATGTGAACAGGTAAGTCAATATAGGTAACTACACCGATCTGTTAACCAATCGAAATTGATATCATAGGTAAGATGATTTAATTACAAAACCAATCTTATAGGCTTGCCTGTAAAAAATCGTACATATAATATTATTGCCAAGCTATAAAGTCTTAGAATTTCAGCTATTTGATATGTGCGAGAGAGAAAGTAGAGCGTCCGAAGTCCGTGTGATAGAACAGGACACAACATAGCAGCTGCACGCTACCTAACCGTTGAATGTATCCGAGTGCGCATGCTCGTGTACATGTGAGTGACAGTGACAGCATTTATTTACACTCGACAGTAATTTTGAACTCTAATTCATTATGAATCTAATTTCGATCACAATTTCTGTATTATTTCACACTATATATACTTACAGCTATGAAATAAATAATTTAATATATTAATAAATAAAAAATAAATAAAAATTCAACAATTTTTTTTTTCATTTTAAAGCTAAATTATAAAATTTAAAAATGATAGAAAAATCCATATTTTTTATTTAAAATTAAATGAAGAATAATTTATTTATTATTTATATTCAAATGAATGCTGTAAAGCGGGAAAGAATGAGTGTTACTTTTAAAATTTTAGTATAATAAATTAAAAAAATCATCAATATAGAAAAATAAAATTTAATACATTTATGTTGTTAAGAGCGTTTATTACAAAGCATATAAAAGAGTTCAAAATTACTGTCGAGTGTAAATAAATGCTGTCACTGTCACTCACATGTACACGAGCATGCGCACTCGGATACATTCAACGGTCAGGTAGGGTGCAGCTGCTATGTTGTGTCCTGTTCTATCACACGGACCTCGGACGCTCTACTTCCTCTCTCGCACCTATCAAATAGCTAAAATTCTAAGACTTTATAGCTTGGCAATAATATTTTATGTACGATTTTTTGCAGGCAAGCCTATAGGATTGGTTTTGTAATTGAATTATCTTACCTATGATATCAATTTCGATTGGTTAACAGATCGGTGTAGTTACCTCTATTGACTTAACTGTTCACATCTGCTTGCCAGGTGGGCATGCACAGAAATAAGTAGGCAAGCCTACCTAGGCATATTCTGTGTGTTAAAAACTATCAGTTGAGGTGAAACTCATTCGGTTATCAAAAGAGTGAAGGTGATGAAAGAAAATTGATTAAACTTAATTCAATTAAACATAGCTATGAACACTTTTCGATAGGCAAGTTATCATGGGCATATTTGTTTATAAATTATATTTGATAAAAAATATGTTTCATCGAGTGAAGGTCGACCTCCCACGGTCTCCTCTACTATAATACAAGATTTTCTTAGAAGAATGTGTGTGTGCTACGTGTAACAGTTAACTAGATTTACAATAAATGTTTTAAGTAATTGTTTACAAAAAAGTAAGGAAATGGTAATAAAAAATTATTTTAGTATTGGTATTGGTTATAACAAACAATATAAGTCATAATTAACTCTAGTAGTTTTAAAAGCTATACAGTACTAACATAGTGGCTTAAACAATAATTTGTTATTTTATTATCTAGCAACCAGAATATAATCTTTCTTTTGATATACTTATGAGGTCGATTTTTAAATTGAGTGGGAATGATGTTGGGTATTTTTGGGGCAATATAATGAAGTGATCTTTGAATTGCTGTAAAGGAGGTGCTTGGACATGTATCGTGTTTTAGACTTACAGCTCGGGTAGTGATACTGTGCAAAATTTCTTGCGTCGTATACTTATTTTTCAGTAGTAATCTACAAACATTTTTTATGTGTAACTGTTCGAGGTTCAGGACTCTAGCTCTGTCAAACACTTGCTCTGTGGAGCATCTTCTGTTTTTAAATAGTATAATTTTTAGGATTCTTTTTTTGGGCTATGGTTAGTGGGGACAAAGTAGATTTACAGGCGACAATACCATAGTTTAGGACCGATTCTGTAAAGGCCCTGTATACATTTATCAGGTTTTTCGTCGGCAACCAATCTCTAATTTGATAAAATTTGTGATACATTTTTCTCAATTTTGTTGTCACATACTCAACGTGATACTGCCACTTCATGTGTGAATCAAAGAATATTCCCAGATATTCAGTTTTAGATAATAATGAGTTTTTTTGGTTGCAGTTGCATTTTGCAAAGTCATGACAGACAGCTAGTGGCGTGAATCTTTATTGTGTTATTACAGGAGTAGGTTCGTTCATTTAAGGAAAAACACATGAAGCCGGACTTGTCCACATTAATAGTCAGTGGACTAGTGTCAAGCCATGATTTAACTTTACTCATTGCCACTTCAGCTTTTTTATATACAAGATCCCATGAGGTATCATGAAGCCATAATAACTGTGTCATCAGCGTAACATACCACATCTCCTCCACACTCCATTTGGATTAAACTATTTATGTAGATGGTGAATAAGACTGGACCTAGGACTGTGCCCTGTGGCACACCACATTCTACCAGGTAAGACTCACTTATGGAATCTCCCACTTTGACCTGTTGAGATCTCTGATTGAGATATGATTTAAACAAGTCCAAGGCAATATCTCTGATACCTAGTTTGTGCATACTGTGCGACACAGTGTCAAAGGCCTTTGACAAGTCCAGGAATATTAATAAGCATTTTCTACCAAGCATTTTTTATATATAATCTAGTACCCTGACGATCGCGTTTTCTGCCCCAAGCCCTTGCCAAAATCCATATTGGTTACATGATATCAATTTATGATTTTCTAAGTAGGACACGAGTCTTAACTTGATGCATTTTTTGATAATTTTGTTCACATTGCTGGTGATGGCTATCGGACGATAATTAGTGATTTATTTTGTGGAGCCTCCTTTATGAAGCGGCGTGATCATTGACTTTTTAAGAATATTTGGGTATATCCCCTCACTAAGAATTAAATTTACTATGTGCAGTAGAGGTGTTAATAAGGACTCATGCGAGTGTTTCAGAAAACTTACACTGATGCCATCATCTCCAGTGCTATTATTATTGTTGGGGGAGTTTATTACTTCAATCATTTATGTTTTTTTGATAGGGGATGAAAAGAGAGACCCAGCATTTTTAGGGGACATTATTTTTAAATTCAATTTGTCAGATTTAGGTAATTTACTGGTTAATTTTTTGCCAATTTTAGAGAAGAAGTTATTAAATTCATTAGCTATAATCAATTCATCAGATATCTCTTTATTGTACTCGTCTAAGATGTTTCTAATATTGTGATTTGTATTGACATTATTGCATGAAGACCTTGAACTCCATGTTTTCTAGGAATCATTTTTATAAGGATCAAATAAATTTTTATAGTATTCGGCTTTGGCTTTATTAGTAATTCTTTGCGGTAACTTCTATATCTATTCATGCGTTCGTAATTGTTTGGATTTTTTGTAGCTAACTTTTATAAAGAATCTCTATGACGTACTGAGTTGAGTATGCCATGTCTTATCCATGGCTTAATTTTCCTTTTTTTACATACTAGGTACTTTACTGTAGTGGCTCTTTACGAGCGAATACAGTTCCATTTTTCTGCCAAATGAATTTATATCCACTTTTCTTCAGTTTCTTAGTAGTTTATCTTGGGTAAGATCTTCGTTTATGAATACTATTTGTGTTGCTGATACCACAATCCTTTTTTGTGATGAAGCCTTTTTCCTTTTTCTTTCGCATCATTATTTGTTTTATTTCTTGGTTTTGCAGAGTTACTAATACCATTGGGGATTTATTTTGCGATTCAATTTTCTTCATTGATGATATCATACCTGTCATGACAGAGTTGTCTAACCATTTCAGAGTTTTTAAAGATGTCTTCTTTATGCTTTCCAGATTTTCGTTTTTATCAGTGCAAATTCCACTCAGTAACAGGTTATTTTTCTTCTTTTCGCTTTAGAAACTTCCTTACTTTGAAGAGCTCGGCCTTCAAATATGTATTTTCTTGCTTGCATTCATTTAGCATTTCTAAAATTACTTTATATTTTTGTGTTTCCTCGTCAAATTTTGTTGACAGGGGAAACCCAACTTTTTTTTCTCCCCCAGCTCCATTTTTTACTTCTATGGGGAAATTAGGCGTAATAATTGGGGTTTTTAAAATTTTTTGGGGGGGGCTTTGGATATATCCATAACTGAAGTAAGCGGATAGATACACAACTAACTTTCCCCCAAAAAAAAATTTTAAAACCTTTAAAAATTTTTTTTTCTTTTTTTAAAAAATTTTTTTTTTTCCCCCCCCCCCCCCCCTTTTTAAAACCCCTTATTTTTCCCCCCCCCCCCTTTTTTTCCCCCCCCCCAAAAAATTTTTTTTTTTTTAAAAAATTTTTTTTTAAAAAAAATTTTTTAAAAACCTTCCCTTTTTTTTTTTTTTAAAAAAATTTTTTTTTCCCCCCCTTTTTTTTTTTAAAAAATTTTTTTTTTTTCCCCTTTTTCCCCCCCCCTTTTAATTTTTTTTTTTTTTAAAGGGAAAAAAATTTTAATTAAAATTTTTTCCCCCTTTTTTTTTTTTTTTTTTTTTTTTTTTTTTCCCCAAAAACCCTTTTTTTCCCCCTTTTAAAAAAAAAATTTTTTTTTTTTTTTTTCAAATTTTTTTTTTTAAAAAAAAAATTTTCCCCCTTTTAAAAATTAAAATTTTTTTTTCCCCAAAACCTTTTTTTTTTTTTTAAAAATTTTTTTTTTTCCCCTTTTTTTAATTAACCCTTTTTCCCCTTTTTTTTTTTTTTTTTTTAAGATTTTTAAAAAAATTTTTATTTTTTTTAAATTTTTTTTTTTAATTTTTAAAAAATTTTTTCCCCTTTCCTTTTGGAAAAATTTTTAAAATTTTAAAAAAAATTTTTTTTTCCCCCCCCCCTTTTTGGGGTTTTTCCCCCCTTTTTTTTTTTTTAAATTTTTTTTTGGTTTTTTTTTCCCTTTTTTGTTTCCTTTTTTTTTTTTTTTTTTTTTAAGGGGGTTTTTTTTTTTTTAAAAAAAAAAAAGGGGGTTTTTTTCCCCCTTTTTTTTTTTTTTTTTTTTTTTTCCCCCTTTTTTTTTTTTTTTCCCTTTTGTTTCCCCTTTTTTTTTTTCCCTTTTTTTTTTTTTTCCCTTTTGTTTTTTTTTTCCTTTTTTCCTTTTTCCGGGGGGTTTTTTTTCCGGGGTTTTTTTCCCCCCCTTTTTTTTGTTTTTTTTATGTTTTTTGTTTTTAAAAAAATTTTTTTTTTTTGGGAAAAGGGAAAAAAATTTTTTTTAAAGGAAAAAATTTTTTTTTTTTGGGGGTTTGGGTTTTTTTTAAAAAAAAATTTTAAATTTTTGGGAAAAAAATTTTTTAAAAGGGGGTTTTTTTTTTCCCCCTTTTTAAAATTAAAAAAATGGAATTTTTTTAAAATTTTTTTTTAAAAAAGGTTTTTTTTTAAAAAAAAAAAATTTTTTGTTAAAAAATTTTTAAAATTTTTTTTTTTTTTTAAATTTTTTTTAAAAAAATTTTTTTTAAAAATTTAAAAGTTAAAAATTTTAAAAATTTTAAAAATTTAAAAATTTTAAAATTTAAAAATTTTTAAAATTAATATTTAAAATTTAAAAATTTAAAAATTTAAAAATTTTAAAAATTTAAAAATTTTTTAAATTTTTTTAAATTTTTTTAAATTTTTTTAAAAAAATTTAAAATTTTTTTAAAATTTTTTTAAAATGTAATATGTAATATGTAATATTAAATTAAATTAAAAAAAAAAAAAAAATTTTTTAAAAAAAATTTTTTAAAAAAAAATAAATTTTTTAAAAAAAATTTTTTTTAAAATAAAATAAAATAAATTTAAAAAATTAATATTAATATTAATATTAAAAAAAAATTTTTTTTAAAAATTTAAAAATTTAAAATTTAATATTAATATTAATATTAATATATTAAAAATTTAAAAATTAAAAATTAAAAATAAAATTAAAATTAAAATTAATATTTAAAATTTAAAAATTTTTTTAAAAAAAAAATAATAAAATTTTAAAAATAAAAATTTAATTTTTATTAAAAAAAATTTTAAAAATTTTTTAAAAAAAAAAAAATTTTTTTTTTTAAAAAAATTTTTAAAAAATAAATTAAAATTTTAAAAAAAAAAAAATTTTGTTTTTAAAAAAAAATTTTTAATATAAAATCTTATATATATATATATATTTTTAGTCTTATGTCATGCCATATAAACTTATAAATACGTATAGACACATACATACATATTTATTTACAGATCACATTAGAATTACTAATGATAAAAGGAATAGACACAGTAATACACAAAAATAAAAAATAAATAAAAACGCAGTGGAAAGCCTTTTTTTTGTTTATGAATAGTATTTAATTTTTGTATTTTTTGGAGTAAACTATTGAATGTTTTTAGAAATTCGTGTCATCGTTGCCAATTGATTGGGTAGCGTAAGGTATTATGTATTGGTTTTCATTACGTGTTTTGTAATTAAGTGTTTGCTTCAGGTAGTGATTATTTTGTTTAAATTGTTTTAGAATAAGATTTTTGAAATGTAGTTGTCTAAATATCGAGTACTTTTGCTTCATTATACAAGTTCTCAGTTGCATATTTTGAGTTTTGTTGAGTATGATTTTCAGAAATCTCCTTTGTATTACCTCAAGTGGCCTCAGGTGAGTTTTCGTAGCCCCACCCCAGCCTACCACACAATACGTTATGTGGCTCTGGACAAGGCTATAATAAAGTGATTTTTTCTTGTTTCAAGTCAAATATGTATTGAAATTGTCGAAACTTAGATAAGACACATCTTTGTTTCCTTACAAAGTAGTCAATTTGGTAATTCCATCTTAGATGCGAGTCGATCATGACTCCGAGGTATATTATATATGTAACTGATTTAATTTGCAGCTGCTTCTGAATTGTTAGGAGGCTGTAGTGTGGTAGAGAGGAATGGTAGTTACAGAATGTTGAAAATTATGTTTTTTCTATGTTGAGAGATTGTTTTTTATTATCGAACCAGTCTTTTTCTGCTTTTTGTATTACCGCGGCCCAGTTTTCTTCTGTATAAAATATGGCTGTGTCATCGGCAAAGCTGATAATTCTACCAGTACTTTTGATTGAAAATAACCCATTTACATATTTACAGAATAGAGTTGGTCCCAGGACAGTTCCTTGTGGTACTCCACATTCTATTTTTTCCGGAGTATTTGTGACATTTCCAATCTCAACTCTTGATCTCTATTTTTAAGGTACGATGAGAATAAATCAAGCGCATTTCCTCGTATGCCATTATTTTTTATGGTAGATGATAGTATGGGGTGGCTCACTGTGTCGAACGCCTTTGATATGTCTATAAACACTTCTATTGAGGGTTTACTATTATCAAGGGCTCTATAAATGTGTTTCGTAAACTCAACCAGTGCATCTTTTGTAAATTTTCCATTTCGAAAACCGAATTGCGAGTCTGAAATGATGTTATATTTTTCGAGGAAAGAATTTAGTCTATTTTTCAGTAGTTTTTCAAAGATTTTACATATATTTGTTATTAGAGATATAGGTCGATAATTTGATGCCTCCTCCCTGCTTCCTTTTTTAAATACGGAAATGACTTTCGATGATTTTAGACATGATGGAAAGTGTCCAGCTTCTGTTGCTTTATTGAATATATAAACAATGGGTTCGGCTATATATTCTGCTATTAATTTCAGAACTTCTGCTTTCAGGTTGTCCATTTCTGGTGCTTTGTGGTTTTTTAGTTCTTTTTTCGCATATGTAAATGTAAATATTTTTTTTCATATATCAAGCCCGCTTTTTCTCCAAAGCTGAAAATTTTCGAAAATGAATCGGAGAACTAAAAAATCATCCTCAATCATAGCAAGCAAACTTTTTCAAAGCCAAAATGAATACATCCTAAGAGAACATTAGCAAAGCACCAGCAGACCAACCTTCACCGAATCGCTCGTGGGGAATTAGCTGGTAATTTATAAAAATGAGAGGCAGAGATAACCGAGTCAGTCGAGAGGAGTGTTTCGAAGAGTAATTTGTTGGCAATCCTGAAAGGTTTGCTTAACCCGAGATTAAAACTAACTGATAATTACATAATAACCACGTTGGTGAAGCCAGCAACTGTTGTGGGATCATTAATAACGGCCAAAGAGACCGTTTAGTAATTTATTTGTTTAATTACTGATCCGGAACAATTAAAAAGTGCCGGACGAGAAATGGGCGACGGCTTTCGAAGTTTTCATCTTTGGGATTTTTGTGAGCATTACTATACTGAGTTCCGTGACTGTGGTCCTATTTCAACAAAACTTTGACTGAAATAGGCGTTCAACCGGCATATGACATATCGCAGAATCCTAAGTATATTCAATTCCAACCCACCCTTCTGAACAGTTTTTAACCGACGAAACCAACAAGGAGGAGGTTCTCTATTCGACCCGTATATTTTATGTTTTTCCATCATATTTTTTTATGTATGATCACGCATAACTTTTTACTGAGGCGTCCGATTCCGATAATTCTTTTTTCAGTGGATAGGGTGCACTTCGAATTTGGCCCATTTGAATTTAAAAGATGAAATCCACCACTAAGGGTAGCGAAATGAAGGATATTGATTACTCACCCTCTGAATTCTGGTCCGTTAACCGATTCCTTCAGGCATAACTTTGTACTGGGTTCTTCGATTTGGATGATTCTTTTTTTAATGGATAGGGTATACCTTACATTTATTTCGAAAGGAATTAGCCACCCTTAAGGGTAGAAAAATAGGGGATATTTGATTTTTCACTAGTGAACATTAGCACACACATACGTAATTGACAATGACAGATCGCTACTGACATTATTCTTGTTCCGTCAAAATCAGTATATTTTATGAGAGGATGGAATGATATAGAAAGTAATGAAATAAACTAACCAGAACAACCAAAATAATTTATATTACAACAAATAGTAAAAGTAGATAATCATATTATTCAACTGGTAATAGTTGAAGTAAGGTGGGTAAGTAAGTATTTTGGAAGTAATCAAAAAACAAGTAGGTAGTAATTGGTAGATTTTAGCCACAAAAAATTGAAAAATAAAAACTTTTTAACAAAAAATTAAACCGACGAAATACGAAACTGAAAAGTAAAAAATAAAAACTTTTTAACAAAAAATTAAACCGACGGAAAAATCAACTAAAAAGCAAAAAATAAAATAAACCTTAGTCTAAATGATAATTGAGCTCCTAAACTAATGTAAGTAACTGATTTTGAGTCGGCGCCAAACAACTAGCAATTGAATTAGGTGAAGCGTAAAATGATGGCAGCGAGATTCACGGCTGCGTTTTGATGACTTCTTTCATAGATAATGATCTTCGATAATTGTTTGTTTGGCGCCAACTCAAAATCAGTTACTTACATTAGTTTGGGAGCCCAATTATCATTTAGACTAAGAAGGTTTATTTTATTTTTTGCTTTTCAGTTGATTTTTTCGTCGGTTTAACTTTTTGTTAGAAAGTTTTTATGTTTTATCCAACTGCTAGCAAAGAAATAATTTACTTGAATAGAGCCCTTTGATAAGATGAAATCAATGCAGATACCTTGGAAATTCGATACAAATATAATAATAATAATAATAATTTATTTGTCGTGAGAAACATAAAGTTTGTAGACACGTCACTAGGAGATTAAATTTTTAAAATTCATATAGAGTTATACATCAAAATGCAGTAAAAATAGTACAAATACCTATTCTGATTTACAATTTTTAAGTTAGTAATAAACATCTTAATATTTCATTCAAAAGATAAAATAAAACCTATAAAATAAGATATAATATCATAGGACATCACTTTGGGAGCATCTCTATATTTTGGATAATATGAAAAAAATCATCAACATCATATAGGGGGCTCATAACCAAAATATGCTTGATTGTGTTTTTGTATTTTTGTAGTGGCTGTTGAAAATATAATCTGTTGTTTTAAGAATTGTGTATGAGAATAACTTTTATCATCTTGTATATTAGATTGGTTGTTTTGTTTATATTTTGATTTTGATGAATAAATCCTATGATGAGAAAAGTCAAGTACTTCTAAGGAAGGTATATTTAGCAAATAATGCGTAATAACTTCAACATGTTATGGGCCCAGAGCTAGAAACAGTGTTTTAGTTTATCTGTGAATGATCTGGAAAGTGAATTTATCAGAAACTTTTTCTAAATTCTGATCAAGTTCCCAACTGCTGTCAAATTTGAGTTTTTTGAGCAAGTTGCAAGTGTAAGAATAGTCAGTATGGCTAATGGACACGGATCTATGGAGAAATTGGGAGGCATGTCAAACTATAATAACTGGAAATTTGCTATGAAAATGTACCTAACTCATGAAGATCTGTGGGAATAAATATAAGCCGAAGTTGAAACACCTGATCCCAAGGAGGATGCCAAGGCAAAAGAAAAAATTTGTCTTATGGTTCAACCATCTGCTTATGCTTATGTGAGGTCTGCTTCCAGTGCTAAAGAAGCCTGGAATAACCTCAAGAAAGCCTATGAAGATAAAGGACTTTCTAGAAGGTTGATATTACTTCGTGTTGAGTTGGAGAAACTTACAAACATGGAGGAATACGTTTCTGAAGTTATGTCTCTATCCCAAAAGTTAGTTGATATAAATTATCCTATTGATGACGAGTTCGTCGCAGTTATCCTTCTTAGGGGACTATCTTCGGAATTCAATCCAATGATTATGGCTCTGGAAAGTTCTAAACAAAAACTCACAAGTGAATTCGTGAAGTCTGAGCTATTGATGGAAAATATAGAGAAATTGCTCTTGTTTCGAAGGGGAAACAACATGCGAGGAAGTTAAACAAACCTAGATGGAAGTGTTTTAAATGTGGTAAAATAGGTCATAGGAAGCCTGACTGTCCTGAATTGATACATGCTAACAAGGACAAACTAATCAAGTCAAATGTTTGGCTCACTGCTCTAGGAGTAAATACAAATAATATGGATTGGTATTTGGACTCAGGGACAACTATGCATATGACTATGAAAAAGGATTGGATGACTGATTTCAACGCAGAAACCAAAGGATTGGAGGTGACTGTAGCCAACAATGAGAAAATACTCACTAGTGGTTCTGGAAATATACAAATTTATATTGATGGAAATGAGAAAATCACTGAAAATGTCCTCTATGTACCACAAATATCAGCAAATTTATTGTCTGTGTCAAAACTTGTGGAAAAAGGAATGGTTGTCACCTTTGACGATACTGGCTGTCAAATATACCACAAAAGTGATTTCCGGAAGATATGAGGACATTCTCTAAACGGACCAATAAAACAATTTGGCGAATTGACGCCGTACACTTCAATATAGGCCAACACGTCTACTTCTCTTTCTTCACTGACGATGAAGTTATCGGCATTTTCTTCTGGTTCATTTCGCATTTTCCTTTCCAGTTTTGGAAGATAATGCCGAAGAGGATGGCAACGATTAGGGAATCTCTGAGCATAAATTCGAGCTGCATCAGTTGCATCCTTTTTTGCTTCTCCGTGAATTAGCAACATGTCAGTTTTCTCGTTTCTAGTATAATTTTCCATATCAAATTATAAACTACACAATAAATAAATTTTAAAAAGTGACAGCATATTCATGCCTATTTGTTTAGGTAGTCCTAGCAACAGCTTCAATTGTTTGTCACGGATAACTGGTATAACAGGACTCAGTGCATAAGTATACCGAATACGTATTATGTGTTATTAGGTATGATCGCTTCTTGCAATTATTCATAAAAATAGTGAAAATGAAGTGAAAGTGTGTGGTATCAATTATTTGTAAGAAAATGATCTTTCACAAAAAGCGGACGAGCCACCCCCTTTCCATTTTAAAAATCAAGTTAACTGGAAAAATTCGTATTTGCGACTCTTTAATGATTCATAAAACGACTATGAAGTCGTAAGCCTCAAAGTCGTGTTTTTCCCATGTTACTTGATCAAGAATGAAGCGATTTACACGATCCATAAAATAAAAATTGGAATGAAAATGACTTTATTTGTAAAATTTTGACAAGTGAGGTGTTGTTGAATTCAGAATGTCATTCTCGATTGAAATAAGTAAAAATATATAGGATGTCCCATTCAAAAATCGAAAGTTGGGGTCATTTCCGGTCAGACCGGAAGTACGGCAAAGCAAGTAAATATGCCAGAAAATGTAAATTGAACTATGATACACAACCCCATAAATTTCGTTTTTCTATCTTCAATAATAAAAAAGTTATAGGGGGGAGCCACCTTAGAGAATCACCCGGTATATTATTGTCTGCTACTGTACTATTCTGTGATAATATATACAAGTTAGAGAATCAAGTACGCTTTGTAGATAAGATTTCTTTTTCCTTGACAATACAATTTTTGATTCTTGGACAGAGCATTTTAATACTGATTGCGAGTTAATGTGTTTTGTATACCCTTTATGTCTTACAATGATTAATACTTGTTCAATTTTTATGACCATTGTTTTCAACACACCACAATAATTCTAAGTTTTTAGCATTGTGAATAAATACCTTTTTTGTATTTCTAAATTAGAGTATAGCCACGCTTTGTGAATAAGATTATATCTTCGACAATAAAGTATATTTTGATTGAGTTGATTCATTGATTGATTGGTAATTCTGGTTTTCTTTTGATAATTACTCTAAACAATTAATGGTTGATTGACATAGCACTGGAATATAACTGATCGACCAAGAAATGTGACCCACAAACGGGCAACCGAGGAACAGTCGTAAAAAGCAAAACAGATCCGTTGTAAATATTTTAATTGGATGTCAAATGGTCTTAAACCCCATAACAAACAAAGCAACTTCGCGTAAATCAGATCTTTTACATTCATTCCGCGGTCCTTAAGGATGCCGTTCTTGCCATACATTAACACCTTTTCTCGTCTCGCGTCTGCAAATAGGAATAGTTCAGCGTTTTATATGGAGATAAACGGCATTAAATCTTTGGCTTATAGTGCATGTTTCAACGGAAACTTACATACCAAATTTGAAACAAGATATAAAAATTTGTTATATTTCAACATCAATGTCATGGGAAAATAATGTTTATAGAAAATTCAGCCATTAAATGATATGAGATGATCAATACCACGTGCATTTATACATTATAGTGTTGTTATTTCACTTACACCTTTATTTATTTATTGAGAAGGTACCCCAACATATTGTTCATCTGAATTTCTACTTGAATTCAAATAAACAATTTATAATTAAAAGATGTCAGTCTATCAACAATCTTCGTCAAACATTGGATATCCAAATTGAACGTACTCACTCATTTTGGAAATATTGTTCTTCGAAATATCAGTATTAGATGTTTTCTTGTGTAGAAGATGCTGCCAATAAATTTTGATGTTCAACTAGGCATAATAGTTGTATATTTCTTTATTCTGTTATTGAAACCACGTTTGATTTTTTGTCATTCGGATCATTCCAGCAATAGTCAGTTCAACATTCTCACAAGTTTTCATGGAATTTGCCGTTTTTCAATGGTTATCGACCCTGACGGGAAAGCATATATGTATTCTAGAAAATTCCACACCAGTAATTTTTAACCAATCAAATTGTTTTTTTTTGACAGATCACCATGGCAACGTATATATTTTAGTGGACCCAACAGCGAATTAAATCGGAAATTCTCTGACGTTTTAATGATAGAATAATATTTTTTGACAACACTGGTTTTTCTGTCTTTATTTAATTCTGATACATTTCAATTACATAGTCGAGATGTTTTCTATATTCTTCTGACACCTCCTTTCTTCTTCAAGGCGAAAAAGCTGGACTTTGAATTGAATGAATTAAATATCTATGTCTAATAAAATATATATATATATGATATTCAGACACTTTTTTGTTCACAATTTTTTCATTGAGCACTTTCAATTTTAAGTAGTTTATAAGTTTCTTCCTTCAAATAGAAACCACAATCTTCTATTAATGCGGGTAAATAAAACATCAGACAATTATATGCATATTTTACATACAGCATGATTTTCAAATCGATACATTTTTAAAACAAAAAAGTTTGCGTTCGTTTTGACTGCACAATAATCTTTTTACTACAAAACACGAGTTTTTGCTGACGTTATGAACTGTCAAAATACGATGATCAAAGCCTCCTATGATGTTCGCTCATTATTCCTGATATTAAAAATGATGTACAGATTATATTATATCATATGCCGCAACGTGGCATATATTTTAGCCAGTCACGTGAAGAAGTAATTGGATTAGTTCGTTTGCTCAGGGCACATGATTCTCGGACTTGAAAATTGGCACCAACTGGGAAGTACCACGATATTATTATTTCCATACAAAACGGCCACAATAAACTTGATCTGACAAAAAATTATGTGGATAATCATGTTCGAGTCAAAGAAGAATATAACAGCTTTAAACTATCTTATTGGGCGTATTCGATTAAGGATGGATAATAATATTAGTACATATTGAAATGTCATGACTCAAAATATAAGAAAATACACGTAAAAAACAACTAAGAATGCATGGTTAAGCAAAACATTTTAAAATTAATTATTATAAAATATAACTACCAATAAAACATATTGTGGAATAATGATAAGAAATGAATTGTAAAAATTAAGTATATGAGTGCATGATGAATCATAATTGATATATAACAATAAAATATAAAATAATAGCACAAATTATTGAATCCACCATTACTCACTTGATTTGTATTGTTAATAAAATGATTTTACATTTTTATTCCGATAGTAATTAATATATGAGTAAATCCGAGGGAGTTGAAAACCTATTGTGAAGAAACTATGTGTATTAAAACAACGATTTCTGAATCAGTCTCGTAATCAAGTGAATATAGAATTAAAAGTATTAAAGAAAACACTAAATTTTTAAACCCTTCTCTTGCCCATTACTCTTCATTGCACAGACCTATAGTAGATATATTGTACATTGAAGCCAGTCTTCAACCAGTTGTGTCTAATAGATATTTTCTTTGCAGCTACGGCAGTTGTCCTCTTCTTTTCCTTCATCTTCGCTATGATCATCGTAAAAAATCACATTGTTTTCTTTGAAACTAATACTCTCGGAGATCTTGAGTATTTCCTTACGTCTCCTAACAGTCGGGTTTTTTTTGGAATTAACAGTCTTTCTCTCCTGTTTTACCTATTTCTTGCAATTATTAGTCTATTCGTTTCTGAACTATTTATATTCTTTTTTAATTTTGCTTTCCAGTCACGTTGCTACTTGATTATTTCAACAATTTTGTGTTGAACTAAATCAATCTATTCAAATCCTACTATATTTCAAATTCGCTTGATAATATTGTTTCTGATCTCACCGATTATTTGTATTATGTATTTCGATAAATGTCACTTCATGGCTTGAAAGCAATTCTTTCCTGTGTCCAGGCCAATTTGGCTTCAGAAATAATCGCAAGCTCTTCTTAAAGTTGTGTCGGACTTTGTCGAGGGCCTGAAAGAAGGTAAACCCCTTCGACTCACGTTGTGTGATCTTTCAAAGCGTTCGAGTGTGTTTCGTAAAATATTCTATTACAAAAATTATATTACTATGGAGTAAGAGGCTTGGCTCTCGAAGATTTTTGATCTTACCTGAAATGACCTGAGTAAAAATCCCAATGTGTCAAAATGGGAGTTAATCTCTCAAATCGTGAGGTTATCACTCATGGTGTTCCTCAAGGGTATGTTCTGAGCCTCCTCTTTTTAATATATTTGTATATATAATCACTTTTACTGAAAATTCAAGCAAAAATAAATATACATCTCAATCCATGATCCACCATTACTCCACTCGCAGGGGCAGTTCAATTATAACACTTAAGTTCATGCTACTTTTGTCACAAAAAAAATTAATCTGCACCTGTATAACAAGTGTGGGGTGTCCAAACTTTCATCAGTTTAAAAATAAAATTTGAGCTTTTAACTGAAAAACTATTTTTATACGATCAACGAGTATCTTGATCTGAGCATGCAAGAACTCGAACTCAAGTGATAGACACTCTCCTAGCTTTACTTTTCAACCGACAAAACCAAAAAGGAGGAGGTTCTCTAGTCGAGAGTATATTTTTTTTTGTATGACCACGCATACATTTTTACTGAGACGTCCGATTCCGATAATTATTTTTTCAGTGGATAGGATGTACTTCGAAGTTGGTCTCATTTGAATTTAAAAGATGAAATCTACCCATAGGGGTAGCAAAATGAAGGATATTGATCACTCACCCTCTAAATTCTGGTCTTTTAATCGATTCTATGAGGCATAACTTTGTACTGGGTTCTTCAATTCGGATGATTCTTTTTTTATTAGATAGGGTATACCTCATAGTTGATCATATTTGGATTTCGAATGAAATTACCCACCCTTACGGGTAGAAAAAAAGGGGAATATTGATTTTTCACTTGTGGCATTGGCACACATATGTAGTTGACATAACAGATCGCCATTGTCATTATTTCTGTTCTCCTACATCCGTCACAATCATTATAATCTATGACAGGATGGAATGAAATAAACTAACCAGAAACACAAAAATAATTCATATTTCGACAAATTGTAAAAGTAAATAATCATATTATTTAACTGGTGGGTAAGTATTTTGGAAGTAATAAAAAAACAAGTAGGTAATAATTAGTAAATTCCAGCCCCAAAAAATTTAAAAATAAAAACTTTTTAACTCAAAATTAAACCGACGAAATACGGAACTGAAAATAAATAAAAAAAAATTAACAAAAAACTAAACCGACGAAATACGGAACTGAAAAGTAAAAAATCGAATGAACCTTCTTAGTGTCAATAACTAAGATCCTAAACTAATGTAAGTAACTAATTTTGAGTCGGCGCCAAACAAATTAATTGGGTAAGGCGTAAAATGAAGGCATCGAGTTGCGCGGTGACATTCTGAATTTTTTTTTGGAGTAATTTAATGATCTTCGTTGATTGTTCGTTTGGCGCCGACTCAAAATTAGTTACTTACATTAGTTTAGGAGCTTAGTTATTGAGACTAAGAAGGTTTATTTTATTTTTTACTTTCCAGTTCCGTATTTTGTCGGTTTCACAAAAAATTAATACATTTGGCATAAAGGTACATATATTCACATACATTGATCCATTTATGTGCAAGGTGTCGTTATTATTATAATTATCGATTAATTGATTATATTCCAGACTACAGTTCTTCAAATATGCATTATCTAAGCATTTTTTTATGAACTATGATATAGAAGACATCAATAGAGATAAAATGGAATCTTTTTTGAAAATCCACCTTTTTTAATTTTTTTTTAATTTTCAAATTAATATTTGTTCTTAAAGTTTTTTATATACACAGTTCAATAAAATTGAGCTTTCCTTCGGGAACGCATGCTTGAAATTCTTCCTCAGAGCTGAACAAGCTATACGAACATTCACGCAATGCTCCTATAATAAATAATATCTTTGGCTGAGACTTGAATGAGACTAATAGTTATTAAGTATATTGAGAAGCTAATCCGGTCTCTTGACTCTTCAGTCGTGGTAGCCTGTGCATAATAGTTGAATGGCTCTCCACGGGAGGCGACACTTACACGATCTGTCCCTGCCCAGCCTAAGCAGATATCATCTAGGATGGCCGTGGAATTTTGACATTTGTTATTATAATTGAACATGGTCGTATTGTGTGATATAATCGGTGTAAAGTTTTATAGTGGTGCTTTGATCTCGTGATGTCTCATTTTCGTTGGGTGTATTTATATTGCATAATCTCCATACAGACCTGACGATCTAATTACGAGGGAGGATGGAAAAAATCCCGACTCAACGAAGATACGAGAGTTTTTTCTTCTTTTGAAAATACGAGAGAATTTTGATCGTACGTATATTACATTTTATTTGCCAATTTTCTATATTTTGGATGTTAGTTTATTGTTATATTTCAGGTATATCCAGGCAATGATTCAACATTCATTCTGTAATCGAAATCAACGGGATCTTTCTGAGGTGTTATAGTAATTACAAAGCATTATCTTATATTCAGATCATCAACGAAAAGTAGACACTTGAAGTATTTAATCCCTCTCAGAAGATCATTTATGAATAAAAGAGAGAGCAATGGACCTAAGTTAGATCCTTGTGGCCCTCTAGAAGCTGCAAAAAACTCACCAGAAGTATTTCCAATATATTTAATTCAGAATATCGACATCTTCAATAATTCATGAATATGTTCAACATATTTGTTGATAAGCCATATTTGTTGAGTTTTTGTAATAGACAGTAGTAGTTCACTCGATCGAATGCTTTGCTGAAAACTGTAAATATACAGGGTGAGTCAACAGGATCACCGTGGTTCATTGCTCCTTAATGTATCACTATTTCGATTTCTTATTTTTTTTGTCAAAGGGACCATCTAAGACCACCTTCAAAAATAATTTTCAGTCATACTGGTTGCATCATTGATGCGTGGCTAACCAAAGTTGTTCTTTTTCAAATGAAACACCCGGTATATTCTCATATATTCCGATCGGCTGTTCCATTGACTGCTCAACGATTTTTTCAATTTTGAATTCCGTTGCGGCTTTGCCGAGTTATTTGAAAGAAACCTATTTTGTAGACTTCTTTTCGAAAAATTACCTATTTCACATTTCGGAATATTTAGTAAAGTTAATTGGGGAATCGTTGGTCGAAATGATGATATTCATTGAGAATACCAATAATTTGGAATGAATTGTACAGGATATTCGATACAACACAAGTAGGAGATTTAAGCCGGTTCTGGCTCTCCCCCCACCACTATGACGTCACGTGTGACCTTGAATGGTTGCAGGTGTGCAATGTGTGTGTGTTTGACCTTGAGATTTGACTTTGAGATTTGTCATTGAGTTTTGACATGGGGTTTCGTCGACTTTGAGATTCGACTTCAGTTTTGACCTTGAGTTTGACCTTGAGATTCATAACATTAAGTTTTGACTTTGAGATTTGACCTTGAGTTTTGATGTTGGGATTGTTTCGGCAACCTTAAGATTTGATCTCGATGTTTGTTTGACCTTGACTAAAGTTGTGGTGTAGGCATACATATTCTGTGTAGTCATGACCTTCATGAATCCTTGTACTCTCCAAGCGAGGAGGGCGTTTGTCCTGTGAGAGAGCTAAGAGTGAACTGCGAGTATTGATGAGTGCGTTGAATATCAAGAGAATCTCCTCAAAATCCATACAGATTGCGCATCGCATCGGACTTGTTGTATG